>OZ024692.1:19470920-19968420 GCA_964016905.1 Perithous albicinctus
GAAAAGAATTAAATATTTACAATTGTTTACTTAAAAAAAAATTGTTTCAATACGTTAACCAAAAGCAACATCAAAAAAACCATGTTTAGAAATTGAAGCTTAATCGAGAAAGAAGAGACTTTAATGGTTCCACATCACACATTGCATGGTCCTATATATTATATGTTCTCTATATTCTTATACGTTCATGAATGAAGTGATAAGGCCTAGCGAGTCGACTGATATTATCCATACAAGTTTTATCATTTTATCCAAACTCCCGACGCTATCCAAATCCCACAATGTATACACAGAGCGGAGGCACAGAGAGAACTGGTGTACCTTCGTGCTCTTCCCTTCTGGCATTACCTTCCTCAAGAAGGTCAGGCATCGCCGCGTTCAACTTCCGCAGGTTTTCCGTACAATTACACCTGTACGATAACCATATGTCGTCTCTATGTGCACAAGCGCATCGCACATACTTGCGCTCTTCTGCTGGAAGACTGTTGCTTCGAGCATGTAGGGTCGCCTTTCGTTCCGTCCAGTTTCCTACGTATGTTTCCTCGTGCACGCTTCCTTCCTTGAGTCTCGAAGTGCGCTCGTGCTTGACTTATTGACTCCAAGAGAAGCACAAGTGGTTTGACTGGAAACGAAGATACCTTAGTAAAATATGAGGTTAAAGAACCCAATTGCTATAAACTCTCTTTATTAATTTATTTCTGTAACTCGCGCATGAAAAGCGATGCTTTTCAGGGCAGTTTTGCGGGCCGAAAGTGGCTCATTTCAAGTCAGTACAGAGAAGATGAGTCGCGCATGCGCAGTTCGCGATTTCTTCTCTTTCGACCCTTGGGATTTCACTTTCGACCCTAGGGAGGAAAAGTTTTAACCTCACTTTTCACTGTTCGTCCCGCAAAACTACCATTCAAAGCACCACTATTCATGCGCTCGTTACAGAAAATATGATGTGCAACGAGGGTCGAATTGGCAATTGCGACCTTTGTTGCATAATATACTATTGTTTCATGAATTATTGAATATTAATGATGTTCTTTATTAATAAAAATAAAGGATGCACAGTAGAACTTTTCGCATTGGTCCCTCATCATTTTTGAATTTTTACAGAGGTACCGCTATTTCTCTACGAGGAAATATATGTTTATCGATTTTCCGTGGAGGAAGCTTTATTAAAATTAAAATGTACAATGTAAAAAAATAGGCCATGTTAAACACCGTTACGAAAAATCGTAACAAACATCGTTGCGTCATACTTTCACGACATACAAAGTTGTGCTTAGTTGCTAATCTTTTGCGGAAGCTAGACAAAAAAACCACAATTATTTTAAACATTTTAAATCATTTAAAATTCAATCCGCTTTACCGATCATGTCGAAATTCAATACCAAAAAAAAAAGTTGAACATATCTTTAGTCATGAAGAACTATTTAGCTGAATCGTCGAACTTTTATGAAATTTAGAGTGACCATGTCCTTTTTTTGAAAAATAAAAAATTCTATACAACTTATAGATGAGGCATTCCATATTAATTGAGCCGTACAAAAAAAAATATAATTTCAAAAAATGTCTAAAAACCAGGTTCAGTGGTTCTAATAGATACACCAAGTTTCAAATAAAAATAAAATTCTGTCGGAATATGCCAATTTTTTCATTTAAAAAAATGTAATCTGCAATGTTAGGAAACTATTACCGACAACCCTCAATTGAACCACCAAAATTTGTAGAAACGCTTTTAAAAACTTAGCACTGATGTGACTAGCAGTTGCAATTAGCTTAAGTAACGTGTTCCAATTTATTCTGGTGTCAACCTGAATTATTTGTGTTCTCTTTCCATCCGTGTAGCATATTTTCTCTGAGTGCGTAGGAGTCACGATGACGAAACGGAACTACGCAGTTTCTCATGAAGAATCACTAGCAAAATTCGATTTTACGGACCCTTTGGTCACACAGTGAACTCTTTGTTCCATTGCTGCTGGCCAATCGAACAAGTGAGCAACGGTCTCGCGTGGCCTTGTTGTGCTCATGCGCTCTTGCGTTTTGTCCTTTGCCTCGAGCTCGCGAGCCACCATGAGCCTCTTTTACTCGGACACAAAGAGACGCCGAATCCGCGACGAACCGTGAAGTGAGAGGAGAAAGAGGAAAAAGAAGTGAAAGAGGCGAATAAAGAGAAAAATAAAGCAACGAATCGAAGTCCGAGGACAAAAGAAAGTAAGGAGATGGAGCGCTCGCCGCGAGAACTCGCGCGGACGGGAAGTGTTCAACCGAACGAGGAGGATTTCCGGTGGCCGGCATGTAGCGAAGACTCGTGGTTAGCCAGCGGAGATTGAAATCCTCATTATATTATGTTTCTCTTCGCAGTTATTCATCTCCAGCGAAATTTATGGCAATTTTATTTTTTCAAAACTTTGTTTCACTAGATTTCGCAATACTTCCGGCAAAAAACAGTTGCTCCATTGGATCGACACGCGAAATCTTTAGGCGTCTCCACTCGATGATTGACTTCTGGCGAGACTTAATTTAATAGCTTGATATTTTGCATTCTTATATACTTATTATTGAGTATTCTGCGAAGCATTGATATTGTTCGGAATCGGTTGTAAAACAACACTGGCGAATGACAATTTTTACTAAAATGTCAACTTGCAAATCAAGAATACGTTTAAGTATAAGTCACCAAGAATATAAATCCTGATGACATAATGATCAATCCACACGGAATTAGGGGAGAGCTGATCAGTGTAGTTAGGCCAACGCGATATCTGAAGAGTAAATACACTTGACATTTTTTCTAAAATCTATAATCCGAAAAAAGAAACGCTATGTAATGAGTTGTTATACATTTTGAATCGTACATGTAAGTTCTTGATGGAATGATTAGAGTTTGACAATTACTTAAAGAATTTTTAGATTCAAGTTGAGGAAGATATTTTTCTAAATATATGTTTTTCCAGCATAGCAAATATTGGACACTGATCGTTATAGGTTTAATTTCATATTTCATATTCGTTCGTTCATTTTTTTCTAGTGGATCAAGATAAGAACCTGATCGTCCATCTCAGAAAACCCATTATTAAATCGAAACAAAAAAAAACAACTTTTTATATCAGCGCAACAAAAATAATTCAACGCTAATATGTTGAACTTAAAAAAATGCTGAAGCATAAAATCATCAAGCAAACCAATCCTGATGATACAATGTCTCTCGAAACTATGAATATCGCCTGAAGAAATACTATAGGACGGGATGTGCATCCACAAAGCCAACGATTTCCGGTAAAACAACTAACACCATGGATTCCAGGAGTCAGCGTTGCGAGTCGTATAGTAGCAAACGAAGTCTGAGAATCGTGTTGAAGGGACATCAACGATGTTCAACGTCTCTCACCTCGCACCGAGACGTATCTCAGGGTGCGCCTATGCAGCTCAACGACTATGTTAAGAACGTGCGCAGCGTGGTAAAGACAACTTTTGGTACATCGGAAGAGGCGATATGCAACAATCCGAGAAGAGCATGCGAGCCTTTGAAAGCCCACGTGTGTGATTACTCTCGTCGGTAACTGAGCGAAGCGGAGTCCGTTGCACCGCCTCTCCATCGGGTTTGTTGTTGTTGATGTTGATGCTGTTGTTGTTATTATTATTATCCTGGTGGAAGGAGGTGGAAAGCGTATCCTCCGGAATTGCATTCCTTAGTCGGACTCCCGAGGAAGGAAGAGAGCGAGAGAGAGAGAGAAGGAAAGAGAGACAAAGAAGTCGTAAAAGAAGCAACCGAAGCGTAGAAGGACGGATGGAAGAAGAGGAAGTGGAAAAGGAATGAAAAAAAGTGAGGGCTCGCTGGGCTCCGCACTCTTCGAGGACTATAAGGCTCCGCGAGGGACCGCAGACGCGGAGGTAAAAGAGAACCTCCGAGAGTTGAGAGACGGTTAATGTACCGCTACCACCGAGAACTTTGCCAGCCCCGACACAACACTCAAGGAGCGCTACCCCCATGAAACCAACGTATATATAGTTGCACTCTTGAGACACGTGTATTATATACTCATGGTAGTTACACTAACGCGAAAATTGCGAGGATGGAGAATTTTTCTTGGGTCTTTTAACGTTTTGCTGCACCAAATGAGCCACCAAGAGCGCAAGTGAGATAAGCGTTACAAATACGTTTTTGCGCTGTTGCAGAATAAAGCTTTGTTTTCATTTTTGCTTTCTTACAGAGGGAGCTTAGTTTTCGTGAATTTTTTTTTTTTTTTTTCGAGATTTTCATAACAGCATACTGGTCCAAAACGTCGAGAAAAGTGATTTCTACGAAATGTCTGTATGTTTATGGGTACAAATTTCCTTGTAAAGACGATAACTGTCGTAATTTTAGCTGCATCTTCTTCAAAGTTGACACGCAAGTGGGCTGTCATACAACAACGTTTGGGATTATAGCTGACGCGAATCGGTTGGAAAATAAAAATTTTACAGCATTTTGAAAATTTTGAAACATTCGTTTTCACCCTATAACTTTCGCAAATTATAAGATATCGGGCTGAAATTTTGTACGTAAGTGGACTACCGTTAAACCATGATGGTTTCTAATTTTTGCAATTGCAATTTATTGTTAAATGTCTGCAAAGACTTCAACTCCTGTAAATTCTGATTTCACGATTATTGATTATCAATGATGAATTTAGTCAAACGAACTGTCGATATGTTGGTAAATTTCGACTTTGGTAAATAAAAAAGAAAAAAATGCCGTCACAAAAAAAAAAACAAATTTCGAAATTTTTTGCAGATTTCATTTAAATATGGTGCACATATGGATTATCATTGAACAAGGTTTGAATGAAAATTTGACGCACATCGGTCGAGCGGTTCCAAATTTAATGAAATTTAGCATATTTTTGAAAAATGTCTTTCGAGCTCAAACAAGCCTGCAAAATAGAACCTTGCAAATTGCTTCCTCACAATTTTTTTTACTTTGAGAAAGCTTTTTTTTACAAAGCTTCCTCTATGAGGAAACCGAAATTGATTAACATACTTTCTCATAGCGGTAGCTTTGTAATAAAAAGCTTTGTCGAAGATAGAAAATTGTGAGGAAGCAATTTGCAAGGTTCTTCTTTGTAGGCTTTTTAAAAAATTCGAGATTTTCATGTCAGTATACTTAAAGTGGTGTAAAAACCTCGAGTGAAATTGTTTAGAAAAAGTGACCGAATGTGTGTGTGCGTGCGTGTTAAAGTTAATACTGCCATAGCTCATAACAAGACCGATTCTTCTTTGATATATATTTTATTGAAATCGGTTAAAACTTTTTCATTTGATGAATTTTTTTGTAATTTTGAAAAATGTCTTATCGCTCTAACTCGAACAATTTTCCAGTTATCGGGCAGAAACTTGGCATAAAATTTTATCGGAGTGATGCGACCTTTCGTATTGAATTTAAGCGAAATCGATATAAGGTTTCATAGAGATTCGTATTTCCGATTTTTTAAATGCTATAACTCGAGAACGAATCAACAACTGTTCTAAAATCGTTCATAAAACTTAAATAGAATTTATCGATGTTTGATACTGAATTTAGTCAGAATCCAACAAAGGGTTTATATTTTTGAACTCTTTTTTGATATTTTATTTTATTTAAATTTTATACCACTTCCTTTGAATGATTTACATTTGAAAAATTTTGATAAATAAGCATCAAATCCGTTTATCTTAACAAAAAGTAATTTTGTCTTTTTTTTTTTTGTAAGCTGATAAAATCGTGTAAGATGTATATGTGTTTAATATACATTTTGCATGCAGCTTTCGCTAATTCCGTTTTAGACAAAGTGTTTGTAATAAATAATTTTTTTTTTTCGCCCATTTTTATTCATAGTTTTATCGTTCAGGCCTCAAATGAAAATCTATAAAACTCACACCGGAAGATACTTTGCCACAAACCAAATGAGTCCTCGAGAGGCAAACTCCTCGTTTACTGATTTGATGAGAAAAAGTTCGGCAAGTGGAAAGAAAATTTATTTTATCAAAAAAAATACTATCGACAATAAAAATATTTTTCAATTCTCTTTTTTTTAGTTCACTTGGTTTCTGTAAAAAAATTCTTGTTCGAAATCGAGAAGGGAAGACTAATTAAAGGTCATAATTGAATTACTCTTTTATAATTAATTGCTTCTGTTGCCTTTTTTGGTGTGTCCATAGAAATTCGTTCAGAGTTAACGATTCATAGGGTTTAAACATTTCAATAGTATGAAATTTTGTTGATGAAGGGTTAATTACAATTTAGAATGTAGTCCCTCGTCGAACGAACCAGTTTTTTCTAATGATGAACGAAATCTATAATACAGGATCGACGTTATATTTCTCAGACACGCGAAATATCAGCTCAGCCATACAGACTACAGAGTCCTTTCGTCGATGAATTTCCAAACGAGTTGTACGCAATTCGTTACGTTTCATAGTGCGAGTGGAATTGGTAATATTCAAGCGTCAGAGCAGTCGACGACCTTCGTCCACTGCTGTGGCTACACGCTCTATAACCACGTTAGATCTTTTTACTTCGTGCGGATTTCTTCACAGTTACTTCTGACCGTTGACAACAAAACAGCAGGATATTCGTCTAACGGTAAAAGCATTACAGTCCTAGCGCTCGCGAAAATTTTAATTGTGTTTGAGCGACTTATCTAGACTCTTGGTAACAGAATTGTCACGTTCACTCTTCAACTCTATTTATTTCTTCGACCAAATATTTTATATTAATGATTATTTTAACCTAACAAAATTGGCAAAAAAAAGTATAGAAAAATTTCGTTAAATACATAAACAAATGAACGGTTTAAAAAAAAACAAATTAAAAAATGTTACGAAAAAGGGCGATGGAAAAATTAATGGCTCATTATTTTGTACATCTGTCTAATTTTTATGGTATCATCATATGAATTTTCGCAGAAAATAGATTTAAAAAATTGCCTTCATTACAAGAGCAATGAATAAAATGTATACATAATTATTTATTCCATTAGCTTAACTGTCACATTTTTATTAAATTGTCATTTGCGGAGAAAACTTTTCTTTGATTTCATTGAAATGTTTCAGTATTTCATATTAAATATTTTATAGATTAAATAAACAGTGAAATGAAAAGTGATGGGAGGGTTGCAACTTTGCTTAGTAGAGATAAATAACGGTAAAAACGTCTACACTGGTTTGGTTTCCCTTGTCTCTATTTGTCGGCTCAAAGGATACCGTGAAGGAGGACCTCTCGAGACGTCGAAACTGTCCGGAGCGCTCTGGACTTAGATTCCTTCGGGACCTGGAGAAGAGAGTCCTTAATTGGATCCGATCTACGCCCCGAACGATAACGCCACCAAGATCAAATCTACGATCTCCAAAGTTTTTTTTGTTGTCCCGAGTATACCGTACCCGGTATAGCCGCAAGTTCTCAGGTGTAATATCTATTCCCGTTGGGACTACAGGACACCGTAATCTCGTGGGAAGTCGACTTGGAGCCTTGGCCGGCAGCGATCCCAACCACCAAAAAGTATCTCACTTATGTGCTATTAGACGGAAACCCTTCAGATGTTTTTTCAGGATCTTTAAAGTCTTCGTCGTTGACCTAGTCGCCGTTTTCGGCTGAATGAATAACATTTAAAGACACGAAAGCACCGTCAGAGAAAATCACTTTTATCTTCATCTCAAATTATACTTTCAAACCAATACGTAAATAGTAGATTCACCATTTTTTCAATGTAAGAAAAATTGTGATTCATAATTAACATTTCTTTTAAGCTCTGCATCAAAAATGTTCTCAATCATGAATCAATATTTTTTTCAAATGAATGTATAAAAGTCTGAATCAAAAATCACTTTTATGGAATTATTGTTTAATTTATTTTTATGGACATTTTTTTCTCTGAATGTTATTTTAAAAAAATAGCTTTGGCATAAATTTTAACCTCGCGATTTTGTGTAATAATTACCTCATTGATCGGTTATAAAAAATATTTCATTTTTTTTTTTTAAATAAAGTTCTGCTTAATTGTAAATAAGAGTTTAGAATTTCTTTTTTTTTTTAATTCTGTTGTACTTGGACCAGAATTATTGTGGTAAAATAATGCTCCTACGTGCTGCTGATTAATTATCTTACATGTTAGTACTGGCGCTTTCATGTTGGTTCAAACTTTCATTAACCAGAGATCGATTGCCAAGAGAGAGAAAAAAAAAAAACAAATCAGAAACGTGTTATAAGAGAAAATTCTTTTTGCCTGAACGTTAAATTTATTGCAATTGCAATTAAAGCACGAGTGCGTGGACGGTACTCGAACGTATGGCATACCGATTTGGGCTGACAGTAAACCAACGTGAATTCGGCACCTTTGGTATTCACTGACGGTTAAACTACCGCTGTCTTGCGAAACGAGTTATTCTCTGTCGGAGAAGAATCCACGCTCTTTCTTTATCTCCCTTCCTCGTCGTTTAGAGTCGCTTGCACAGCAACCAACCACCAACAGCAGCAGTACGCACGGAGACCAACGGCCTGCAGGTTTATATCCTCGTGACTTCGCCATCAGCAAAATACTCCCGCTTCGTTATTACGTACTTATGCTCTTACATAATTACGAATGCGTGCCTGTCGACCCCCGGGTGAATCCAATCATCCTGTAACTTATTCCTTAGACGGTGCTTGCTTCCTCTTAAAACACTGCAACGATCTTTGCATGCATTACTACCCCATCGATTTTGTAACTTCGAACTATCCTTCACCTGACAATGCAGGCTTTTGGAAAAATCGATGTCCAATTTTACGCACTATACTTTTGGGATCACTAAAAATAGCCCCACCCGAAACACTCCGCGGGGATTCGAATTCTGATCTTCGGGATAACAATTTTCTAGTACTGAGATGACTCGAACTGTTTCGTCGCAACCGATTTGTCGATGCCGCCACACAGACTGTTTTACAAATGCGGACATTTATTTTCGAAGATCTTGTCGGATTTAATCTTCAGGACGATTGATTATGAAAAACATTTTTTTCTCCGATTACGATTTTTGCAAAAGGTTTATTAATTTTTTATTAGAAATTTTCTTCCATGTAAATAATTAGTAAAAACGGTTTCTTTTTTTTCAGTCATCGCTACGTTCCAAATTATGAAAAAAAAAACAGATTCGCTGGCTTTAAAAAGTAAGGCCATTTTTTAGATGGTCAGATTCCCTTACGCTGTTTCCACGCATTTCACGCAAAAGAGCAAAAAAAAAAACATATTTGTTTTTATTCGTTAAGAAATCGTATAAAAAAAAACAATGCCCTTGAGCAAGTTCTAATATGAAAAATTATAGGAGTTACATTATAAAAATATATAAATACAAAATTATATTGAAAGAAATGAATCTCCATCTATAACGATTTATATTTGAAATATAGACATTTTCTCTACAATTAGATAACGATTACGAAAAATCAAGATAATTTTTTCACCTTTAGACTTTTTATACGATTTTTCTTACGAATCAACATAGATAAAAGAAAACACATTTTTCATAACTAAAATAAGTATACTTCCTCCCCTTAAGATTTAATTACGTCATTCAAAACCACATTTTGAAATCATTGAAAATATATATATTTTTTTTCAGGGGGGAACATTCGAAAAAGTTTTTACGATTCATGTTTTATAAAATAATTCGTTTTTTCTAATATGCATTTACATTGTTTTACATAATACTTTCTGTCTTTGTTATAAAAAACAATAACAAAGAAATGCCGGAGTAAAACAAACCGATTTATTACGAACGAAATTTTTTTTTTTCGTCACTTCCAATTTAAACAAAAAGATCCATAAAACACAATAACAAAAAGTATCAAAGTAACAAACCCGTTTGTTACTTACGAACCCCAACAGTGTAATTAAAAAAAAAAAATTGACTGGAATCCCTCATTTATCGTTTTTTTTTTTCAATTGCTCCAAAAACTCGTTCAATCACTCACATCGTTGTCATATCGTTTTTTCAATGCGAATTCCATTAGATATAAAAAACACATTAACTGCACATTGTTTGAAATAATAAATGAATGAAAGTGCGGTGCATTGTTGGACAGGTAGAGGTCGAATGCATGTTGGCTAGCAACCGCGCTCTCGCATTGGAGTCGAAGGGCCCCACTGAGTCCCGATTGTGTGGGTGCACGCGTCTGTGAGTCTGTTTACACCGTAGGAATTTAAAGGCCAGAACGGAGCGAGCGGTTTCGCTGGACGTTCCAAAGTAGAGAAGGATGAAGAGCCGACGACGACGACGAAGAAGAGGAAGAAGAAGAGAACGAGGGTTGTAGTGGTGGTAGTCATGTAAGGGCCTAACCCTCTTAAGCTTCGTTCCGGTGGGGCCTCACGAGGTGGGCGGGGTGCTTTGTCGGGGCCCACGGACTTATTATACGTTCAGCAGGAGCACCGCGGTTCCCCCTATATACTCCGCTCGTTTTCTCTCCTCAGCGTTAGCTCCAGGCTTTGCCTGTGGACCACTCTCGACTCTTATTTCGCATATCTCGCTTTCTTTCACCAATCCCTTGGAGCCCGCCGCGGCTCATTCTTATCCCTTTCTTACCCGGCATAACAGCGATACACCTCAGGTGTGTATCTATATGCGAGATGACGTTCCTCGGTGCATATACGCGGTGCATTGTGGATACATATATATACCTTCTCAAATTCGTCTGAGGGAATGGTATGGTAGATAGTGTAGGATGAAAGAGAGGGGTACGCCCCCTATCTCGAACTGCATCGCGGACACACCGACAAGTCGCGAAATGACCTCTGACCTCCGGTTCCCTTTGTTTTTTACTCCTCTTGATCTTCTGTCTCTTTTTTTACCCTCTTTCCGCGCATTTATTCTGGCAACTCAAAGAGCTGGTTCGGTTGTACAATATCTTACATTTTTTCTTTTTTTTTTTTGTTATTTTAGCAAGAATAATGCTGGCGTTATATATACATATATTTTTTTAAATATTTGTTTATTTACCTGTTAATAGAATTATTCACCACTTTCTTGAGCTTAGTTCTGCTTTGCAATTTTGATATTTCTGTTTTTCAGAATATTTCATTGCACTCCCAACGATACGTTCTTTGTGATAAAAGAAATGAATTACGTGATTTGAGATAATATTATTAATAGTATTATTTCAATTTTTCGTATGGTGCAGGTTTTCATGAATTTTAAAGTTTTGGCGAGAAATCTCAAACAAATACAGTCCTAAAATAAGCATGAAATTCACACTTGCACTTTTCAAATCTTACTTTAGGATTGCAACTTAGAGAGGAAATTTACGCGCGCCTAATTTTTATGGATATTAGTGTCTTACGCGAGAAATTCGAACCGCGAATAAAAATTAACAAGCCATATAAACATACCGAGACTCGTTATCCTCCACCTCCGAAATCTTTTTCGAACCGCAAATGCCTCAAGAACGAAACTCCGAAAGTCCCGGGTTAATTATAAGGCGGCGAAAGATTATAAACGTGCGAGGTAAAATGCTCTGCGTTAAAAAAAAAAACTACGCAGCACAAGTAACAAGCTTACGATTGAGCGTTCGAGTCAAGTACGAATAACTAAAAAAAATCCCTTTTTGACAATATAGCGGTTCTACAGAACCCAACTCTACACCAAGACTCTACGCAAACATAAAATTCATGTAATGAATTTAATGATTTTAATGAATGAGCCAAAACTATCACGCGCCAAATTCACAACAGCAAGACTCTACACGAGCAAAACTCCACGGCAATATTCTCCACACAGGGAGGAATTTCCACGGCAATACTCTACACATCAGGTGAAATTCTCTACGGCAAAACTCTTCATGATAATACTAAAACTGTTCAAGATAATAGGCAAAACTCTCTACGGCAAAAGTCTTCATGATAATACTAAATACTAAATACTAAATACTAAATACTAAATACTAAATACTAAATACTAAATACTAAATACTAAATACTAAATACTAAATACTAAATACTAAATACTAAATACTAAATACTAAATACTAAATACTAAATACTAAATACTAAATACTAAATACTAAATACTAAATACTAAATACTAAATACTAAATACTAAATACTAAATACTAAATACTAAATACTAAATACTAAATACTAAATACTAAATACTAAATACTAAATACTAAGATCCAATTGAACACATCCCCGATTCTACACCATCACGAACTCACAAACCAATCAACGTGCACCGTTGAAAAATTCCATCTGTCGGCGCATGTTGATCCACACTAATAAAAAGCATCGTGACTGGTCGTACATGCTAATTAAGTGGTTTTTCCAAATAGAGCAACTCCTCACGAGTCAGGAAAGAATAAAATTTTCTTTTTTTCAGTATTAAAAGTGACCTCTTGGAACTGTCGAAATTTTTCAAAGCCCTACCGCTGCCTTGGAATAACGTTCACCCGCGCGCCGCGCAGACAAAGTCGGTAGAACAGATAAAGAGAAGAGATACATAGAACGGGTTTTCGGATCGTTTCAAATAGATCGAGATACGCGTTGAACGCGTGTATATACGTTTACATGCATAATACCGCGGAGATGGAAGCTCTAACGACTATAGTGCGTAGAATATGAGCGCCATGGTTCATTCATGTCTTGGCGATGGGTCGTGGGAGCGTCACGAAACGTTATAAGAGGTCACACTTCTGTCTTCGCGTTTCCTTCTTTTCTCCTATTCATTCTCTATTATTCGCACCGACTTCCTTCATTCCTCAAACTACAACCATTTTTTTCTCTCAAACTTTTCGCGCCTTTACTAAATATGCAAAGTTAGTAAACCTAAAACGATCTAGTAACTTGATTCCATTTTTTTTTACGTTATCACAGAGGGAGCTTTGTTTTTATGAATTTTTTTCTTTTTTTTTTCCCCGAGATTTTCACGCCTGTCTCACTCAAAATGGCCTAAAATGTCGAGAAAAGTGGTTTAAAAAAATGTATGTGTATATGCGAAGAAGAGTACCCGCGCACACGCCTTGATTTTTGGGATTTTTAACCAAATGTGTGCAGCCATTTCGATTTCCTTTTAATTTTCAAAAAGAGGGTATTGTTGCTTTAACTTTTGTAAAATGTTGGTTATTGTGCCAAACAGTTCTTCATAGTTCATAACTGCTAATACATTCGTGGCTGTTTTATATTAAATTTGACCGAAATCAGTAAATGCGTTCAAATTTTATGAGGGTTTGAATTTTGCGAAAAATTGACGTTAGTGCACTAATGTTTGTATAATTTGAGATTTAATACATAATCCCGTGTTTTCTACATAAACGAAATACTATACGGCAATAATTGATACATAGTTCCGTAACAATCTGTAACATACCTCCGATTTTAGAGGATTTTTAATTGAAACAATGAGCAACATTTGTTTGTATACACCTAATAGCATTAAGGAATGTTCGGCATAAATTTTGATAAGAATCGATAAACGGGTTTAGAGTTTACAATAGATTGAAATACATTTTTTTTATTCTTGGTATTATTTTTAAAAAGACTTCTATATTAAGGATCAATTGAACAATACAATTGCAATTGTATATGCAAATTAAAAAATTAAGACTTTGTATTTATTACAATTTTTTTGAGATGTAATAAAAAGGAATCGTACTTTTTAAAGTATAATTGTAGCAATGCTTGCGATTTTTACGTCTAAAAGAAAAAGAGGCCTCAATTCTCAAATAAACAAAATTTGCGCTTGAGGACATAAAAATAATATATCGTTTATAATTTACTCGATAACATTGTTCTTTTGGCCAGTTAATTTCCCTTCTGCAGCATAGAAGATTTTTCAACGAATTGAAAAATTAAATAAACAGATTTTTGTTTCTTTTTATTAGTATTTTCACCACTCTTAACCTTGATTTTGTTTCCAACTACTGTCAACCAAACGTAAATTTTCAAACTGCTTAACCTATCCTTTAATGTCAGTATTTTCATTAGAAATTTTATACACTAGCTAGGTATAGGGCAGTACTATAAAATAAATGATGTAACTTGGGAGATAAAAAGATTTTCTAATTTTTTAAATATTCGTTGAGCCTTACATTACGATTTTTTAATTCTTCAAGCTACGTTTAAGTATTTTATAGTTTCGGTGAGACACAGAATAAAAAAAAAATATTTCTTTTATATTTATAATTTGGAAGATCTCTATTTTCAAGTTACACTTTCCTTTCTAATCATACGAGGAATGCAGATGTAATAACTGACCAATCTATCAGAACCTGTCGACAAATTCTTGACAAGTAAAGATCCTTCGAATTTGTAAGGAAAATTACGCGAAAGAACACAACACAACACAACACAATATAAGAACCTATAGAACTTTCAATAGGTTTTTATACACCGGCCTTTTTTTCTGGTCCTGGCTGATAGTTACTGGCTTAAGTACCTTAACAGCCAACGGAAGAATTGTAACAGCGTAAATTCTTTTTTCTATTCTTTTTTTAATTTTTGAAGAACCAAGAATTACACGTTGTGTAAAAACATACTTCTGCATTTGTTCTTCCTTCCAGAAATGGAGCAATACAAAATTGACGGTTCAACGACACAGGATGGAAGTGCACGTTGAGCGGAAAGGAAGAAAATTACGTAGTTGCATTGAAAGCGTTGGGCCACGCAAGTTCGGAGGGACTAAAACGCGGAACATCAGTTTCTTCGCGGGAGCTCTTCTTCTCAGCCCTTTGCCAACGGTGTTTTCTTTCTTATTTTATTTTGCGGTTACGCACGATTACAGGGCCACTAGCTTTTTGGCTCGGACCGCCGCGCCAGAGGAAGAACCCCGAAAGAGAACTCTTCTTGATGTTCTTCTTGTTCGATTTTTTTTTCGTTTATTATATTACTCCCCGTTCGCCTCCCTCCTTCCTTCCTCGCCACGTTAATTGATCAGCACGGCTGCACGCCTTGAAGATCCGTCCGTCCACACCCAGATTCATTCAACTTCTTTTCCGCATGGATACCACTTTACTGCTCCAATTATTTCCCCACGAGGATTCTCTTCTCACATTACGTTACACCGGCGTTAAAGAAATCATTAAGAGTGTCACAATAAATATTTCATTAGCTAGCAATAAAATTCAATAATATTGGTCATTAGAAATTAATATTTATTTTTTATTATGTTTGTTGTACAGAGATGGGTTGAATTTTTAATGAAATTACTGAGTATTTATTAGATACAATTATTCACTTTTTTTGTATAATAAAAATCCATTTTATTTCTAAAAGTATTGTTATTTATTTTAGAATTTTGTTCGTAGGTGTAATACCTGAAATGTATTTCTGATACATTATTAACCTAATACCGTTAATTATATTGCTTAATGAAAAACCAGCGGGAAAAACCCCAACCTGACTGACACAGTATTTAACATCGTTATCTACGAAAAAGTGATGGAATTTTTCTAAAATTCATTTCGTGATGTTAAAAAATCTTCACAATTTGGTAATGTAGTTGAATGAACATCTGAGTAATAGTGTGAAGTCAATTTTATATAGGGTCAAAGATACAAAATAATGATTAAGCAATTTGCAAGTTTTACTTTGCAGGCTTGTTTATACATTGTATATACATCAGCTACACTTAATATAGAGGAGGCTTTGGCAAAATGTTTTTATAACACGATTGCATATAAAAAAAAAAATCTTAAAATTGTGGCAGTTTTATGCTGCAATAGGGTGACTCTTCATCTGAATTATTTACTAGATATATTAAGATATCTGTAGATACTATTCCATGCTGATAAAAGTGAATATGTAAAACAACCGTGTGTTGGTTCAATAAACAGGGTGAAAATCAGAGTCTTCGTTATTATCAAAACAGAGTTGGTGTCTGATGCTGCTCCGTGGGCGTTATCGCATTGTCGCTGTAACCGAGAGTTGGCGCCCATCTGATCTGCTCTTGATATCGGACATTCCTCGAACTTGTTCCGGATTATGAGAAATTGTAAATAATCATTTTTTTTTTTTTCTTCAAAGTCTCGTCAGGCAAATTTTTCTTTGAATCTTTTAAATACATAGCAATCGAATCTTCCGCAATGATCGGTCAGTTTTCTATTCACGTTGAATTCCCAGTATTCGTTTCTGCCCTCTCCTTCTCTTTTGCTGGATGCAGGCAGGGTGTGGCGAGGCTCTGAACGACGTCGGGCACTGCAGTAAACTATTTCCAGACGAGAGGGAAGGATCTCTGGATTAGAGAACAAACCGTTGCTACAGGGAGTCGAGGCTATTCCTCCAGAGTACTCTCTCTCTCTCTTTCTCTTTCTGCGCCCTGTGTGGTATCTCCGTGGGTGCACCCTGAACGCACCAATGGTGCGAAGGATGGAAGGGTATAGACCACGATTTAACCTGTACCTCGAACAAGCGAAGTCATATAAAAAAAATCTCAAACGAGGCGTAAAATCCTTCTTTACGGTTCTTTAAGAGTCAGGATTTACTCCAACTATATTTTTTATTCATGTACAATTACTGTCCAATTTGGAAAATTGAGTCTGTTAATGAAAAATTGATTTTTTTTTTATCTTTACTTACTGTAAAGTTTTAGGTAGTCAATTATGACGCAAAAATTGCCAAACTAATTTTTATTTTTATAAGTTATTTACTTTTGAATAATTGGCGTAGACCTTTTTTTACGGTTCTTTTAGAGTCGGGAATCACACAAACTACATTTTCATTTATATTTACTGTCTAATTTGAAAAATTCAGTCAATTATAAATATTGCATTTCTTATTATTTCGACAAGCCTACCATTAGGTAGTCAATTATAGCATAAAAATGGCCAAACTAGTTTTTTTCGTTATGCATTATATTTGCTTTTCAATGATTGACACGTTTGATTGAATCGATTTTGGGGAAAAAACGGTGTTGTGATTTTACTCGGTGAATAAAAAGAAGTCGTATGATAAAATTCCATAAATTTGATTGTTCGTAATGGTTCGTAATTCATAATTCATTTGGATCAGGGGATTATACGACTTAAACAGAACATCGAATATTCGTAATATAGCATTTTTTATCCAACTTTTTTCATCCATACAAAAAATGAATCTTTCTTTTTTGCTTAAATCGATGTAGCCCTTGCTTAAGACAGAAAGTAGATGTTAAATAGTTAATTAGACAAGTAAATCTAATTATTCTATGAATAATTGAAAAATAATTTATATCATAAAAGCTAATTTACTCTAACTATTATCTTAATAATTAGCACAGCCCAATCAGGTGGTCTTTCCTTGCACTTGTCTGATTAACAATTCGATAACCACTTAATGCTTAAAAAGTTCCATAATTTTTCGCCGCGTCGTTCGAAACAATTACGGCAATTCGTTGAGGTAACTGTGTATTATAGCTTCAACGGTTGACGTAATCGCAAACCCTGCATGCGCGGTCGTGGTAGACGCGTGTGACGTTTCGTATTCGAGCATCGATACAGCCCGAGTCCCGGGTGGGAACGTGACACGGTCTCTGGTATCGGGCGTCGGCGTCCCGCCCATTTTTCTACGCTTCGAGCTCACGTCTCGTTCCCTGTGTTGCTATGCGAAGATCCCTGCGCCAAGCGCGGGACTTCAGCTCGCTGGTGGAGATGGTGGTGGAGGCAGAAACGAAAGAGGTGGATGAGGAAGCTGAGAGACTTAAAAAGGCCGAGTCACCTAAAAACCATAAAAAAAAAAATTGTCTCTCTATTGAACATTTGAAATCTTGCAACATGATTAAAAAAATATATCACTCGACAAACACACGGAAATAAAAAAAAAATTGTAAGTGAAATATTCTTTATTACAGCCCGTTTCATTGGTGCCAATATTGTTTAAGAGGTAAATGAGGAAGCTGAGAGATTTAAGTGGAGCCGAGAGCAACTTTAAAATTATATAAATGAAATTATCTTTCAATTGAACATATGAAATCGTGCATTTTGATAAAAAAAATACCGATAAGCATTAGAAAAAAGCATCGAATACACGATAAGCATTTTGAAGAATTAATTTTTTTCAAAAGTGACTTTTTTTTTTTGCAGCCCAAATCATAAGTATGTATGTATACAATATTTTTTCGAAGCGAAAGGGATGGAAAAGAAAGATGAGTAACTGTTAAGGAGTGCTGAATCGTCTAAAAATCATACAAATAAAATCGTGTTCCTAATCGCAAAATGCAAATAAAACAGAACAAAAATGTCGATCGTAACATCTTTTCTATAAAAAAACGAGGCTAATTCTGTCGACTTTGTATTTATTTAACAAGTGTAAATTGTCGTTAACCGTGCTTAAGTTCTTGTACAAATACTTCTCTGTGTATTATTTGTATCATACATAATACTCAGGAACGTATCTGATAATCAAGTAAGTGCCCATAATATCTTAAGAAGAAGAAGGAGAAGAAGAAAAACAGACGTAGAAGGAGATTAAAGCCACTCTTGGCTCTTTTCGCGTTGCTATGCGAGAATCACTTCGTAGAGGGATGGAGGCCCCCAGCAGCAAAAGCAGCACAAGAACAAGAAGAAAATGAAGAGGACACAGAGGATGCACTGGTGCATCGACGAGGAACGCAAAGAACGTGGTGCATTCTTGCACGTGGGGGTCGCTGAGAAGCTCCACCGGAGGTCGAGGTACGAACCTTCTCAGGGCAAATCAACATCAACAATGGCACTAACCCAACGAAAATAAAAAAAAAAAAAAATCAAAGTCAGGATCTCATTCGTTCTCGACAAAGAAATACTTAGAAATCATATAGCAGCATTTAGACATTTGGAAAATATTAATCTAGAACAAAAGGATAAAAAGGAGCAAAAAGAGAACGAGGATTTTTTTTCCTCGGCTATTTCTTCCTGATACCGGAAAATATTATGTCCATTGTTATTGGCCAATATATAATATTGATGCACTTGATCGAACGATATAATAATGTGTTAACGAAGCGCGATCGTAAAATACCATCTCGGACTCGCGGTATTTCTAAAAGGACTCCCCACGCATATCTTATGCGTTTCTGTTTACAAACAAGGGGCCTCCACGTTTCATCCTCCACCACCAACGGCCTTCCACCTCCACAGCATGGCGCTGCACCAACACTGCCGCACTCGGTCAGTGTGAGGGACCTTCGTGTCTGACGACTCCACTACTACTACCACTTTTAACGGCTTTCGTGCTGCCGCAAAATCCGGATGTACTAAACATTAGTGTTAAAAATGAATGTTATATTCAACAGCTTGAATTTGTTCTTGTCCACTTAACGATTTGTTGTCTGGTGTTGAAACAGAAAAATGTATAATTTCCTTACTGCATCGCAACATTCATTTACAGATAGGTTTGCGATGCTTACATTATGTTATATTGATTGAATAAATCATTTTTAATTAACTTGTACATATGTAACATTGATTATTTTATATTTAACTATTGGAGTTGAGTGAAAAGGTAATTGGATAGTTTGTTTATAAACCGTAATATAGCACAGAATTTTTGTCTCCATAAGATTATTAACAATATTTATTACATATTTGTTGAAATACATTTTTACTTCAATTATTGTCGGTTTTAGCGGCCCTGCAGAATTTCCATATTTGACATGACTTATTGGAAACTTATTTGTATTCAACAGTTTAAGCAATTTGTTGTCTTTTTTGTGGTGTGCTATCAAAACAGGGATTATTTATAGTTTTTCCACATCTCTGCTAATTTCGTTTACAGACAAAATAGAGAGCCATTACTGTCTTTTCTCACTGTACGAAGGATTTAATAATTATAATACATTATTAAAAATTAATTTGCTATTTAACAATACCAATAACAAAAAAAAATGATTAGCAAATATTTTACATTAACAATTAGTCAGTTTATAGCTGCAATGTATTGCACAATTTTTGTTTAAAAAAAATTGATTGTAATGGATAGCACAATGCACTAAATCGACAGATAAACGTATATTCTATTTTTTAACAGTATATTGTGCAACAAGGGTTGAAAGTTGGCGATTGTGACGAGGCGAGGTTTGCTGCCCGACCGAAGCGAGGCCCGTAAATCACACGACTCGCAATTGCCAATTCGACCCTCGTTGCACATCATATTTTCTGTAACGAGCGCATGAATAGTGGTGCTTTGAATGGCTGTTTTGCGGGACGAACAGTGAAAAGTGAGGTTACAACATTTCCTCCCTAGGGTCGAAAGTGAAGAAATCGCGAACTGCGCATGCGCGACTCATCTTTTCTATACTGACTTGAAATGAGCCACTTTCGGCCCGCGAAACTGCCATGAAAAGCACCGCTTTTCATGCGCGAGTTACAGAAATATATTTTTGTATTTTAAAAAAAAATTACAAATATTTATCGGCTTTGACCCCATCGCCTAATTTAGATACTTAACACACTGTTGAAAATAAATATTATACTGTTTTAACCATTTCTCGTATATTTTAAAGCGGAAAATTTCACAATTATTAGCTAAATCTTTTACAAGTACAGTTGCGAGGGGTTACGATTTTTGGTCATGTAAACATTATTTTTATTCAATACACATGATCGATACATCGCTAAAAAAGGTGATTATAAAAAAAAAATCTACAAAAATATTTTCAAGTGTGGATCACTGTTATGCTTTACTACCGCAATCGGTAGCTCAGTGTCTGTTGACTTGTCCTAACTAATACAGCTGATTTCAATGCACCGGCGAGACCCGCAGCGCTATCATCATCAGTATCCGCTTCACGCAGTATAGCGAGGCAAAATGTGTGTTTGTGTGTGTGTGTGTGTTGTGTTTTTCTTCTCTCCTCGTCTTCTTCCTCTTCGCATCATTCTCCACGCCGCTCCAATCGCTCTTTTCCCCTCATTCAGCGTTCTCTCTTGGCGATTCTCTGTCTTCATTCACTGGTGGTATCGCATCTCTACATTCTCCGGCGTCGTTCCTCTTCCACGCCGCCGCAACGACCTTTCCTCCTTCTCCCTAACCCTCGTGTTTCTCCTCAACTTCTCCTCATACAACGTTCTCCCACTCTTACGAGATCCGAGCGACCGTTGAGATTTAAATTCCTGCAGAGGCGAGGCTCATTGCGGGCCTGGGAACCAGCGGCGACGATCCTGTACGAGCTTCGAGAGATGAACGAGGAGGTGGAGGAGGTGGAGGCTCGGCATGGAGACTAATGAAGGGGGAAAAAAGGAGAAGAGCGAGAAAGAGAGATGGAGAGACACTTGGGCGATCCTCATACAATTTTCTCTCTCTCTTTCTGTTTGGAGTGATGGACTTGTCGACGCTGTCATGACATCCTTTCGGTGATGAAATCGTAATGATTTTGTGTGCTTCACCCCAGGCGCCAAGAACATATTGTATATTACATAAGTTAAGGATTATTAGTTATATATATAGTTAAGCGGCTTTAAATAGTTCAATCCCAATATTTGTAGGTTAGATAACGAAATATCCCAACGACAGAATATCCTGATAAAAAATCCCAAAACAAAAAAAACCCATGACAAAACATCTCAAGGACAAGATAACCCGATAAAATGATTCCACGACAAAATACAAAAAAGAACTTTTCACGTGTTATGAGGGAAAGGGTGGGGGGAGCGGGGGGGGGGGGGGCGAAGCCCCGCAAACTCTCAGCGAGGCTTCGCCCCTGCACCCCACGGTCTCGCGTGCACACACATACACACGCGTACGTGGTAGTAGTTCTCCTTGGAATATATCGCTGCAAACAAATTCTTATATGAATATATTTAAATTATTACAATGTCAACATTTGACTTTCGAAACGTCTGCTTTTAATTTCGGAAAAAATCCAAAATTATTCTCGAAAGGAAACATGAATAGATACTAGATTTTGAAAATTAAAATGGTGTTGCGCAATTCTTACTTTTTTATCTGCATCTTGATATTTGTTCATTTCGTGTTAGAATTTTATTTGTATTTCTGAAGGATATTTTGCCCTTTGAATGTTTTGTCGTGGGATTTCTTTTTTTTTCTTTTTAATATTTTTCTCTACGTTATTTTGTCACGGGGATATCCGGTCAGGATACCTTTTTGTATATTATGTAGCAAAGTACGAAAGATTTTCTCAGATTACAAAAATATATATGTACCCATACTCACTTGTTCATCATTAATATTACCGAGCTATTATTATTACAGAATTTGTCAATTCTCACTTATCACTTCTTTTCGTAATTGTAACAAATTCTTTTTGTTATTTTTGCTTTTACCCTTCATTCAACAAATTTACAATTTTTTTTTATTGCTTCTAATTTGAGAAATGAAAAGTCGTCAATGCGCCGAGAATTAACAAAATATTTTTGCTGCTTTTTAAATTTAACAAATAAGCGAATATTAGTTCCCTTTAAAAATTGAAGTTCAGTTGACCAAAATTGACGCGAATTTCAGCACTAACGCCAATTTTTCGAAATTTCAAAAATCCTATAACTTTACTTATAGATTCGACTCAATTTTAATATATCTACCGTCCTTTACAGTTACTATATTTATCAACAATTATTTAGCTCGACAGCTAAAAGTTTGCGACAGCTAGAGCGGCCATAAACTTTTCAAAAAATACAATGTCTAATCAAATCTGATCATGTGTTTCAATTGTTGCGTTAATTATTACAAATAAAGAAGCGTAACTGCATTCTTGAATTGGATTAAATTAAAAAATTTGAATTGAATTGGTGTAAATTTTGCAGGTCTGGTACACAAACACAAATCCATCAAGAGATGTGTGTAAACCACTTTTCTTCATATTCTTGATCATCGTATCATGAACATCGTTAATAAAAAAATTAGATAAACACTTGAAAAAAAAAAAACGTAAAATGAACAATAATATAATCTTTAAAAAATTTATTGATTACAATTTTTGGAAAATTTGAAAAATACATATAATTAATGCACTTATGACTCTGAATCCAATGTATCAAAGAAAACAAGTAGATTAAATGAACGTCGAAGGGGTTGGCGGGGACAAGATATGGAATGCGGTCTGGTGGCAGTAAAATGCGAGAGCGGTGCTGCATCAAGAGTCGCCCACTTGTTCGTTCAAACGAGCGAGAGGGTGTTGAAGAGCGAGACGAAGCAGCGACTCATATGCGTGGATCGACTGTGAAAACATGTAAACTCACGTGTGTACACATATGAGATGCAAGGAAGAAAAAGAAGGGCGAGAGAGACGAAGAAAATGGAAGAGAGACGAGGAGGAGACGACATCGGATATCCCAAATGAGCGCAGCCCTTGGCTTCTTCTTCATCTCTTTCGCCTTTTGCTTCTTCATCTTTTTCGAGAAGTCTCTTTGCTTTTTCAAGAGCGCGGGCTTTCTCGATCTCTCACGCCTTGAGGGCCTCGCCCTTTTCGTCTCTCTTTAGGCCCTGTAATATCTATTTCGCTCTAACTCGCTCTCTCATCCTTTAGTTACGCCCGCTATCATTCATAATTTTCGAGAACGCTCGAAAATGCTTCACTCGGACCGACAGGTATCCTCTAGTGAAGACTTATTGCCGCCGCCATTACCTACAGGTATTAGATGGACTCACTCGCAGCTGATCGTATCAACACCATTATAACATCCCTTCGGTATTGTTCAACTGACAATTATGGAAAATAGTTGCCACGCTGAAAAAAAATACAGTACTCTGATTGGCTTCTTATTTCCTATAGAAATGAAAATGCGATAATTACAGAATATAAAAAGTAAGATACAGAAAAGATTTTTTAATATAAGACAATTGACCTACATATGAGGTCCTCCATGTCAATTTACTGGCTTTTGACCCTGATCTTCTTCGACGTGATTCAGTTATTTAATCACCTCTGTGAATAGAGTATGCTGAATTTTTAAATGATTTTCTACGACAGTTAAGAACGACTTATGGATTTAAAAAAAATCGCCCAGAATTTGATAAAAACTGTATGCAGAACGTTTTTTTAAATTCGGAAGTCACCCAATGTCTCATTAGAAAAGTTGTAGTATTATATCATTTTCAATCAAATTAAAAAAATTATTTTATCAAATATATAACGTTGATTTTTCACCCAGTACAGATTATGTTTGTTTAAAAAAAATTTATTATTTTTGTTAAATTGACAATATCTTTAGGCCTTTATTTTTTTAATCTTTGAATTTCTTCTAGTTCGTATCTTATGTTTTCAGTGCACACACTCAGTAATTTATAGATTTTCGCAATAAAAATGTTTTTAGCAAAATAATAGTCACAGTTTCATAAAAAAAAAAAGAATCCACACATCCACCTAAAGGTTCTGTAAATTTTATAGGAAAAAAAGAATGGATTTGCTTGAAAGAGAAAAATGATCGTTACATTTAAAAAAATAAAAATTCAACATTTTAGGTCGACAAAATTGTTTGAAAAATTGAATTATAACTTTCAAGCTGAGACCTTTTTTTACATCATTTTAATGATACGTTGTCTTTAAAAATATATATATATATCAGTATGTAAAATGTTGGATTTAACAATCTAAAAAAAAAAATCACTGAGAAAGTATTCTCAAGTGGTACTAATGTTTAACTAATTATGAAAAACGACTGGATTGATTGGATTGACAGTGAAAGTCTTATATAATCTTTTTGAATAAAGATTATATATATGAGTAATATATTTATTTTTTGTTTATTAAATATACAAAAAAATGTTTTGTTGCCAAAAAAGCGAATTCCTTATGGTTGTGATAAATTTGTCTCATCGATCAGACTCAGAACGAGATTTTCACGACGAAGGATTACATACAAATGCCCGCAAAATTATCTCCGGTTACAATTCCGTTGACCTGCTAGGCTCGCAGCGGGTTCCGTCCGAGTCTTTTAAAATGTTGGTCTTTAAAGAATGGAATTCTGAAGGACGCGACGTGCTTCCCTCGGTGAAGGTTTCGATACCCCGCTGATAGGAACAGTGCCACCAGTGCTTTTGGAAAGAAAATTTCGTTGGTCCAAAGTTCGTATTTTCCCTTCCACCTCATCATCGTCTTCGTTCGCCAATGTCCGGGGAACGTGATGGCTTAAAGGCATTCCACGATTCTCCGAGCTCTTTTTGCTGGTACGAACGTGAAGCTTGCCGAAAGTCCAATGCACCGAAGGCGAAACGGTGTATCGGAACGCATGCAACGACAATTCCAGTGCGGCCATATCTTATTTCTTACTCTTTGACAGCGTTGTTCGTCGTCACGTACTTCCTTACGAGATTCTCGGAGCTGATCGTCGCTCTTTACACGCACTTTGTGTGTGGCACATAACGCCACGTATACACGCGCCGACACTGATCCTTCGTACAGGAAGGTGTTTGTCACTTCAAAACTTTAAAGCGGAACACGACCGAGACACGTTCTTCAAAGGTCGCACGACTTTGAACTTATTCCAGGACGCATCGTTTTCTTTGAGTAAATCGAAATTTCAAAGACTGATCTGTCGATAGAAACCAAGAAACTAACGATTCGACGTCGATTTTTTTAAACTATCACATCTTTTTATCAGACTTTTCAGGTTTTTTAAACATTGCATCGCTGAAAAGATACACAAATTTGGTCTTACGACGTGGCGCATCGTTTTCATTGAGTGAATCGAAAATTCAAAGATCTATTGGTGGAAATGAAGAAATTGAAGATTTATTGTTCAGTTTTTGAGATATTAGATTTTTTATTAGATTTTTCTGATTTTTTAAACATTGCATTGCTGAAAAGTTTCATCCCGTTGATCTTAGAATACGGTACATCATTTTCTTTGGGTGAATCGATACTTCAAGGACAAATCTGTGGATAGAAACCAAAAAGTTGGTAATTTGACGTTCAATTTTTGAGATTAATATCTCATTTTGGTCAAGCTTTTAACATTTTTTAACATTGTGTTGTTTAAAAGATGCACGACTTTGATCTCATGACATGGTGCATCATTTTCTTGATGATGTAACATCCAGTTTTTGTCATAATAAGTTTTTATCATACTTTTGATGCTTTTTTACCATTCCATTGAGTAATAGTCACATGACTTCGAATTTCCAGCTAATTGCAACGTATTCTACGGATAAAACGAAACGTTGAAGAAAAATTTGTCGATATATGAAAGAAATTGAAGATTTAAAGTCCCGTTTTTGACAATTTTGTGGATCACTTTTTTTCAGTTTCTTTTTTCATTTTATTATTTTTTCATGATTTATTACAACTTTTCTCCTTATGTATAAAGTAACTTTATTTACAAACGAAAAAAAAAAGCAGAAACCGATAATTCGATCAACAGATCCATGATGTTTAAAAGCTATTGTCTTAATTCTGTTTATCACCACTTCATTTTCTTTGCCAACGAGCATCACTACCTTTTTAGTTTGATTTCAATCTTCTCGAAGTTTCTCAGCCATGAGATCCAGAGGCTTTCGTTTAAATACCCATCTTGGTTATTCCATAAAGAAAATTGACAGACTAGTAGTACCCGAAAGATATTCTAGCGCGTTGATAATCGTGAATGATGAATCTTTTGACGCCTTGAGAGGATGCGGCTCATTTCTGCATAGTCTTGAGGTCGTTTTTGCCTTCGTTGATGGTCAGTTGCTGACCGATTTCATAATTACAGGGTAAACGGAGCGTGGGTGGAGCGTGACCGAAAAAAAAGAGTCTGGAGTTGATGCAAAATATCTTTCAGCGATAATATACTGCCGAGGGTTTCTTGGTTGATTTCAACGTATATTTCACAGTATGCTATACGTGTATACTATACTTTAGGGAGTCCTGTTATCTCCTCTCTCCGTCATCTTTATCGGGAGGATCGAAGAAATGAATTTTCGAACGAAGCTGTCCGAAGAACCGGGAACTTTAACATGCGATGCCACATGTGTTCTGAATGTCCTGCTTCAATGAAAATTCCAGAAAACTCGTTCGTCGGCTACTACAGTAAAGATATACGCGGCTGGGACAATTACCAAGAGTCATTAGAGTGGACGGTGGCTGTAAGGCGGGGCGTGACGAAAAAAAAACGTGAATGTCTTTGACAGTTAGCTCGTTATTGATGAAACTCGCAGTCGAAAGCTGTCACGAATGAGACATTTTGTCAAAGCTCTGTAAATTTCACTATCTTTAAAAATCATGTCTTCAAAAATACGTGGTCGAGTGGAAACTCGTTTAGAGGCTTCAGAAAAACATACATATTTATAACAAGCACGAAATTAAATGGACGTAGTATAAAATGCTCTTAGGAGCATTCGAATAGAGAAGTGCAACAAACTTTCTAAGAAATAAGTCAGCAATAGTAGTTGCAATACCAGAAAAATGTATCTCTTCTCGCTTATGGTGTGAAATTAAACGGTGTAAGTAGTTTTTACAACCACAAAATATGTTCCCTGTAAACATGTGAGAATAAGGTTATTTTTTGCGTATATGTTTTT
Organism: Perithous albicinctus; assembly: GCA_964016905.1. Lineage (NCBI taxonomy): Eukaryota > Metazoa > Arthropoda > Insecta > Hymenoptera > Ichneumonidae > Perithous > Perithous albicinctus. The sequence goes on from OZ024692.1 coordinate 19,498,289, forward strand.
TAAAAGATTTCGATAATGAAAATTTTTCTAGAATGACATTAATGTTACAAAAAACTTTGTTGTGCCAAATTGATATGTTGCAGAATGGAAAATAATTTTTTCTGTCTTTTGTTGCAATGGGAATAAATGTAAAGATGTAAAAACGTCAGTTTTTGAAGAATTGTGGAAATCATTACAATAATTTAACTATACAAAAAACGTTATTATTTCAAAATGGTGATATATGTTGGGAAGAAAAAGAAAATGACTGCGCTAAGTACGAGAGATCTGACTGAAATCTTCTATACAACTGGAGTAACATTAAATCATGATTGGTATAAATTTTGGCGAGTATCTGTCGACTAGTTAAAATGTTATCAGAATTAACATTTTTCGTGTTTTTGTTTTGATTGTTTATTCGATGTTTTGTACAAATAACGCGCCGATAAACTATAGTATGCACTATTGAAATAAATGTGTAAAGTAGAACCTTGCAAATGACTCTCTCATTAATTTAGATCTTCGACCTCTAAGAGGAAGCAAAAATAATGAAAATATATCATATTTTTATGAGATAAGACTGCATAAGGTTATGAAAATTAATTGAAACTCGGTGAGGATATTGTGATAATACGAAAAAATTCTCCAAAAGAGAAACATTTAATAATTACTGAGATCAGACATGATAAATACACAAAAGTATTGTATTGTTGAAATTTGGTTTCGTGGTTTCTTTTTTGTGTTTATGATTGACTGCTTTAAAAATGAAACTTATAATAGAACTCAGCCATTCTTGTAAATTCGGGGTTATAACTTTACTAATGCATTGATTACATACAATTGAATTTATCTCACGTAACTAAAAACAGGATTCAAGGTAGAATATTTGCTTCTTCGTCATTTTCTACGTTTTACAAAGTCTCTATGAGGAAATATATTGATCAATTTTGGTTCCCTCATAAAGGGAGCTCTGCAAGTTTCTTCATTACATACCAATTTTTAAAAAAGTAGTATCTGAAATAGTATTTCACCATAAAAGTTTCGTTATATTTCATGATAAATGAATTTTAAAAAATCAAAAGTGTAATAACATTGCTGTCAATAACAAGAACTCAGTACGTAACTGGTGTAACAAATTTTTGACCAATTACTCAAGTTATTTATAAGTTACAGTAGCCTCCTGATTATTTTTTTCAAAATCATGTTAAATTATTTTTTAAATTGTGGATATTTTCGACAATTTTCAAGTGCCCCGACATTAAAAACTTGATTTTATTTGGCGAAACCAAAGCATCCTTCTACGAGGAAGGATAAAAATAGAATTGTCTAAACTCTAAAAAAAAACTCAAACAATTTGAACGCAGTGCTGTGAGTTTCTGACGAATGAGAATGAATGTCTTTGCCTCTCGAGATTCACTGTCTTTCAAAAGAACAATTCCAGCAAAAACACGTGAAACGATAAAAGGAAATATCCGAAAAGTCTTTCCAAGGTCTCACAAGAAATATCTGAAAGAATGACAAGCATGAATCGAGGTGAGCGAAGCCCAAAATGCTCTTAAAGAGATTTGAGGAGGTGGAATGAAAAAAAAAGAAAAAAAAAAACGCGTTAAGAAGGAGGCCGAAAGGGTGTGGTGTCGACTAAAAGACTATACTAGGATTTTCCGATTTTTCGAGAGATCGCGTAGGCCGACCAGAAGACGAGGGTTCAAAGAACTTGCAGCGAACGGATTGAGATTCGTTCGTGTACGCTTGTGTCTTGAGAAACGGTCGCAAAAATTCTTCGCAAGTCTCATTCTTCGAAGAACGCATTTTGTCAGCGACAATACACCAACGAGTCGTCTTTTTCGACGTCCTCGAGAACCCGATTCGGTTGTGGCCGGTTCTTGGATGACATTCCACTTCCGTGGTTTTGCCGCCTCTGCCGCCGGGGAGATTTAAAGAGCGAATTCGACGACGTGGTTAACCTACCTTGTTCTTTAAACCTTCTATTCTTCCATAATATTCACTATAACTGTTTCAAATGCGTAAGCCCAAAATGATAAAATCTGTGGAAAGATTTTAAAAAATGATAGAGATACATTAAATAATAAGTAGACAGAACACTTTCGAACTTTGGAGGACAAAAGTAATAAAATCTATTTACAAATATGCCAAGTGAAGAGTTAATTTCACTTTCAGAGATATTGAATAATAACAGGCGGTAATTCTTTTAAATCGAGTTACAAATAGATTTAAGTGAAAGTAGATAAAAATAAATAAAAAAGTATGCAAAGTAGAACTTTACACATTGCATATACACATTATTTTTGAATTTTTACAAAGGTACCTCTGTGACAAGGTATGTTTATTTATTTTGGTTTCCTCACAGAGGAAGCTTTGTAAAAATAAACATGTGACATCTAAAAAAGCAAAGCATGTGCAGCAAATCATATTTTTCATGACATACAAAGTTTTGCTTACTCGCTAAACTTTTGTGGAAGCAAGACAAATAACCGCAATTTAAAAAAAAAAAATTCAAAATCACGTACAATCCGAACCGCTGTACCGATCTTGTCGAAATTCGATACCAAAAAAACATTCAACGTATCTTCAGTCATGAAGAACTATTTAGCTTAATCGTTGGACTTTTACGAAAGTTAGAACAGTCACGCCCCTGTTTGAAAAATTTTAAATATTATAAAATCTGTAATTGGGGGATACATTTCGTAAAAAATCACAGTAATTAAAGAGGAGTTAATACTTCACTTATCTGCAAAATAAAAGAAAACAAAAACTTTAGTAAAAATAATTTAAAAAATAGCAAATAAAAATAAAATCCACTTGCAGAAACATGTGACCTTCGGATAAGCTCAAACTTAAGAATGTAGCACAGTGTCCTACTCCACAGGATGCTCTGGTAAAAGAGATCTAAGAACGCGATCGTACGAGGACAGATTCCAGCCTCCCAGGGTGCTGCTGTTGGCCTGAAAGACTCTGTTCGAGGAGCTTTCTCTCTCTCTCTCTCTCTTTTGGAAATCTCATTCCTCACACTTATCTCTAAGGGACCGAGAACAACGAGACTCGTAGAAGGCTTCCCGTTGTTCTCGGCTTGGTACAGTATATAGTATATCGCAAGAACTCGTGTTGCGTCCACGTGCTACACTGGTCAGACTGGCGAAAGTTTCGACTTCCGGCGAGTGCTATCTTGACTCTCGAGAGTCGTTACTACCACCCATGGAGACATAAGGTCCCTTTGGGTTACGGGCATCCGACTGCGGGTCAGGTACTTCCTCTTGACTCAAGGACTGTAACCAAAACAGGTCCAGCCTATCAATTCCCAAAGGGTTGCCTATCGACAGGTTTTTTTATTTTAAAAAATCACATTTTTTGCTGTAAAAATGAACCATTAACGTTCACTCTGTGTAATAGTTATAATTTTCTGTGTAGTTTTTGTATCACATTTCATCAAAAATTATTATTTTGTATACTTTTTACAGTCATGACCTGAGAGGTTACGACCCTTGTCATCATCTGAAGAACCCAAAACGAACCCAACCTGTCTATCTTCTTGACCCTGGTCGTCTGGCCCAAACAAACATTCGGTCACAAACAAGTAACGAAACATTCACTTATAAACAATCGCTCACAAATATACACTTACAAACAATAATTCACGGGCACGCACTTAAAAACGTTCACTCACAAACATACACTCACACTAAAATTTAATCACAAACAATCACACACAGACACGCTTCTTTCGAAATCACATTCCTCGAAAACTAATGTATAATATTATATAAGTAATATAAAATATTTTTACGCAAACAAAGCTTCCTCCATGAGGAAACAAAACAAAAAAATATATATATATATACATATAAAGATACTAAATTAATAAGTATAATTGGGAAAAAAATACTTAATGAAAATGATATAAATAGTGTTTAAAAAATTCGTATCACGAATTTTTGTTCTTATAATTCTGGGGATTCAGCGATTAAGTTCAACAACACCGGTTCTTTTGCGGCTGATCCTTTTGTCGTTATCCCATACGCCCCCATAACTAATACCTTACTCTCTTCCTCGCGAAGGGTCTCGAGTCTTTAAATGTACACATGCATACACATATAGGAAATCGCCTAACTGCAAGCATATTGTTTAACGCCAGCTACCGTATACACATGGCAACGTCATACGGGCGCGCAGATGGTTCGGCTAGACCCGGGGCCCATATAGCTTTGGGTACAAATAATCGATATAACGACCGCGACTTAGGCAAAAGGTTCGCTCACATAACTTCGTAAGCGACGATATAGCGTTATGACGAAATCGAACGTGCCGAAACTATCATAAATTTGACGGTGAAAAAGGGGTACGCTTCGCGGTAAATATACCAAAGTGTGATCTTATGTCTCACTCTCTCTCTCTCTCTCTCTCTCTCTCGGTCCTTTTGTACATCATCCCAATTTCCCCTTTCGTGCTCTCAATCGTTCGTTTCGCTCCATTCCTAATCGTTTCCTCGCTCGTGAGCGACTTATAATAGCAGAGCTCACGTTATACCATAGATATTAGAATCGGGCCATGGCGAATGTTCTCAGATCGTTCTTTCAACGTCAGCGACTGATACAAACTTCATTGAGAAATATGTCGCAGCAGGTCATCGTGGTTTCGGTGTGGGGAAAAAACGAGAAAAAAATTATCCGAACTGAGAAAGTGTTACGCGATGCAGACACTTGCCGCTGTGATAAACTTTGACCGATATTTTTCCTCGAATTCTCAGTCAGGAAAATAAACATCCGGAAAATAGTATTCCTGGCTGAAATATATCATTTTATTTGCACCCCGTTTTTCTGTTTATTGAAAAATAAGAGGGTAAATGTTTTAAGGCGAATGAAGGCACTTGACACTAGTCAAAACTCAGTGCTGATTCTCTAAAAGTCGTTTCTACAAATGTTGGTCATTGCCGATTTAGGAGATCAACATGCAAATAAAAGCTTATAGGTGCTTTACATAGCGAAGCACTCCTAGACACTTAATTCTTCTGAAATGTATCAAAATTTACACAAATTTTCTACAAGGCGTATATTCGCCCGGTTTTTAAAGACTTAAATATACTATCGGTCTTATTATTATGAGTAATAGCTAATTTTGTTTATTGAAAGATTTATCGACTCACTATCTCGATTTGTGGTAGAACACTGCTAAGAATGAACTCGGTATTCAGTACGTGGTGTCAATATACGATAAACCCTCACAACATCGAACACAATACACGATAACATGTGAATTAAATTCAGTGTAATTTTTAGATTCCATTAGTACCATAATTTTGCTAACACTTTATTGATTTTCATCTACTCACAAACATAAATTTAAAGTATTCAAGTGTGAACTGGATAATTTTAACGCACTTGCTTCTGTGAATTTAACACCGCGAAGACTGTCAATGTCGACACCAGATGGGTTAACACTGATCGAAAGACCACACCGATCGCCTTTAACACGCTGGATTTTTAACAATGTATTATTCATTCGAAAGCTATTAAATATGTTTTTTTTTAGTTCCGTCAACAAATTAATAATTTGTAATGTAATGTAAAAGTATTTTCTAATAAACAACTGAAGCTATTACTCGTTACAATCGGATACTCTTGGTTATTCGGTTAAAAGTCTGGTCAGAACATCATCTTATCGAAGATTAGATGTTTACGTTGATTTCATTTTCAAGACATAGCCGTGAATGGACGTACGTATTAAGAACATATATTGTTGAATAAGTAACTCTTTTAGACAGTCAATTAAACCACCAAAGATTGTGTAAACGCTCTAAAAAATTCAGTAAGAACAAATGATAAAAATATGCAGATTACAATTTTTATTATGAAATTGCTCTGATCTATTATAATAATAATATATATGTATTGGCACAAATGCTTAATAAGTAGATTAAAAAATCAACAAATTTCTTCATAACAACGAGCAGTCGTTGAATTTTGTTTCAACTAAAATATTTAATTTTTTTTTCAATTGCTTTTTCAATGATTTCTTTTTTTTAAATAAAAAGAATTTGAAATAGAGTATTTTTAATTTCAAAAACTCGTAAGACTGTTCAAATTAAAGCAATTTAGTCCGCTGTTTTGTCATTTTTTTAATCTTTAAGTGCTCAAGAGTGCCACACTTTTCAGCACTTGAACAATTTTTAACAGCTGGAAAAATTATTTAAATTCGAGCAATGTATCATTTTTTTTTTAATTTTGAGGACGGCTCGAGCCCTTTAGATACGAATTGCGAGTAGGACCAATAAAAAAATGTCTTTTGTAGACACGACCCTTCTGATATAGGATTACTCGCGTTTTTTTACATACTCTTCGGCGATCCCCAACGAAACGTTAATTAATAACCCTCTCTTGCGTGTCGAGGGTGGTGCTGTACGACTTTTGTCGTTACGGAAGAAATTCGGCTTTTGACTTCCACAGCTGGCGGTGCGCTCTCTTTCTCCCCCGTGGCCACGGGGACTCTTGACGAGTGGCACGTGGCCACACTTCACCCACACATACCGGCGAATGTCTCGACGATTCTTAACCACGAGTCTCCATCTCCGTCTCACCCCTCGATTCGCTTTGATACGTTGGAGTCCCCCTTGAGAAAAAAAAACAGAGTCAGGCTGCGAATGCTGACTGCTGCATTTATATGTATACTCTCCAATGACCGTATACGTAAACGCCTTCGAGTAATTTTTTTTTTAACGTAGCTCGTGCGCGGGTGCACAAAACACACTTTTTTACGATCGTCTCACACGCAGATGTGAGTGTGCGCATGTAAATTTGTGTTTGTAACGGTTCTTCAATAAATTATAAATTAAATAGCAGATTTTTTATCCGCAACAAATCAATGTTTATCATTTTTTTTTTAATCGAAAGTTTTCGTTTAGAATATTTTTTTTTTACATTCATAAATAAAATTTTAAAACATCAAAATTTGAAAAATATATGCTTATTTACAGGTTCAAGTCAATAAATAAAATTCATTTTTTGAGAGGATGTGAGAAAACTAAAAGGCAATAAACCACAACAAATGATTTTTCCCGCCAATTAATAAAATTAAAAATAAAAATATTACATAATTAAGAAGTTTTGTATCGATTTCAGGTAGAAAAGTGTATTTGATTTTTGTTTAATGTAAAAAAAAAGTGGCAAAAAAGTCCTAAACGTTTGATTGTTCGTAACGATGTTATGATCGTCTAAAAACAGCCTTAATAATTATAGATATTAGATTTCGAAAAAAAGTAAATACATAAAATATGATTTTGATCAAATTCGTTCTATTCTCATTTTTTGACATTAGTTAAAAAATGACCTACCAATCATCACTATTCGCAAATATAGTGGCGGTCTAGTCCCAAAAAAAATGTTTACCCAAAAAGACCAACCATAAAAAATGGCTAGATCTGCTGCGCTAATTTTTAAAAATTGAAAGAAATGTGTTTTTCGCCAAATTTGAAATACATCGACCACAGAAATTGTTTTGTATACAATTTTTAAAAAACCATTTTTTTTTTTCAAAGTTCTGATCATGCTGCAACGTTTTTTTTACTTCCTCGACATGTCTGCCAAATTTCAGCTTCATTGATGAAGCCGTTCTTGAGATATAGTCAGAATTTTATATGCCAACCACTCACACACACACGTATATCCATCCAGACATTTTTTCCAAACCATTTTTTCGACATTTTAGGACATTTGGAGTAGCCTAATATGAAAATCGCGAAAAGAAAATTTTTCACGAAAACGACGCTTCCTCTATGATACCTAATACGGTATCCGCATATTCTTTGTTGGAAAAAAAACTGCCTAGCTTCACAAGAAACTTTACATTCGCTGAGAAAATCTTAATCGTCAGATTTATTGCGTGGTTAATGGAGTCCGCGTATATCATAAAACTCTCGATTTTCTCTACCCGAAACAATGCCAATAGTCTCGAAAGCATTATAACGATCTTCACAATCTATTCCTTTCTCTTTTCAATCCCAAACCTGACAATCCATGACACCGGTTTTCAAAAACGACACTGTTCAAATATTTTCACATTGTTTGACATAACGGTTCGTTGATTCCCCGCAATAAAGCTTAACGACCGAGATTATGGGAGTCGGTTTTCGTAAGTTTTAGTTGGGTTACACACGTTTGAAACTGGATCAGTCACTCACCGGGTGGTCTTCCACCGCTTCGACTCCCGAAAGGACGATATTCGCGCGACCGGTATGATTTCCATCGAGCAGGTGGGAGGAGCAACTTTAATCCCTCTAATGACTTTGGGTATCTCCGTTTACCTATGCAGAACATTAACAGTGGACATTAACTCTCGGGAATTCCACAAAATTTCGAATTTTCGTCAAACAGGACCTAAGACTTAGCGCCATCAAGACAGGATATAATCACGTTGGAATACTTCAGCGACTGGTTGCCACCTCTGGTAATACTTTTCATAGATTATCTTTATTGACTCAGCTTCACTCGTTAATGCGTCCTTGATTACAATGAAGTGCGTTTATTACGGGAGTTGGTTTTCATGATGATTGGTTGGGTTACACATTGGAAACTAGATCAGTCACTCATCGGGTGGTCTTCAACCGTTTCGGCTCCCGAAAGGACGGAATTCGCGCGGCCGGTATGATTTCCATCGAGCAGGGGGGGCGGTGCAACTTTAATCCCTAAAATGACTTTAGGTATCTCTGTTTACGTATGCAGAACATTAACAGCGGACTCGAACTTTCGGGAATTTCACGAAGTTTCTAATTGTCGTCAAACAGAGCCTAAAACTTGGCGCCGTCAAGACAGGATGTAATCGGGTTGGAATTCTTCAGCGAGTGGTTGTCACCTCTGGTAATACTTTTTATAGATAATCTTTATTTTCTCAATTTTATTCGTTAATACGTTCTTAATGATTACAATAAATTGATCAGTTCAGTTCTTCATTCGTCACATTAATACAAGAATACAACAGAAACAATTAAATGATTCTTTGATCAACACCACATTTTATTTCACTGTAAGTTTAGGATATTAAATAAAAGTAGTTCATTAAATCTCCAGATCGGGATATACAAAAATCTAGGAGAAGATTATTTTTTTTACATTAACTTTTTTATGAGATTAGCGATCTTCTATCAGATTTGACATTTGACATAAACAAAAAGATTCGATACGTAAACTGGGTCCCGTGTATCTGACGACATTGGCAACCAATCACAGCACGAATAATACGGTGACAATACCTGCGTTCCACCAAGTTTTTAGAAGGAAGATTTTATACTTTTAAATTTCATGCTAAATTTTTGTATATTCGAATCTGGAGATTTTTTCACATGATCAGAACATTATTACCAATAATCAAGGTAATAGGATTTTTAATACGATATTTTTTTGCGGATGAAATAAAAGACTGTTTTGGCCTGAAATATCTTTTCTCGGTGCAGATTTTTTTTTCTCATTTTGTTTAGCTATTTTCATTGCTCGTTGTTTTGGTAGTGATGATTCTGGGTGGACTTTCCCTGAACTTTCCCGTGGTTCTGTATTTGCCATTTCTCTTCCGTGAACTTTGAACGCACTTTGACGTGAAGAAATTGTGGGAAAAAATGTGGAACGCGATCGAAGTAGGCTCGATTCTGTCCGTACAAGGGACAGATGCGGTACCTACATTTTCTCGTACGTCAATGTATTATCCGCGTACGCAGCAGAGGTCGGACGGTTATGCTAGTCGCCCCAACGAAAGAGCCAGCGTGCGTACATAATTTACTTGGTAAGACCGTCAACCGATCGCCGCATAGGAACGCTGTTGGTTCCAATACCTAAGGTATATAATCGTAATTCATTAGCGTTGGTTATTGTAGGATAAAACACCACAAGCTCACACGAAGGCTCTGGTGTTTGACGTCCCCATTGGCAATAAAGTAGACTTGGAAGTGTTAATTTTCCATCCCTCAAACAATAATGCAATAAAGGGATACGATCCGACACCTCTTAATCGTTTCCAAGCAAAAATTAAGACTAATGAGGTGTAAAAATAACCGGTTTCAAAAATCTCTCCTTCGTGAAAGGTATCTTTAATAATTATAAGCCTCAAGCTGTTTGTTTTGGTAGAGATAACAAACTAATTTGCCAACTATTTCGTTCAATCAACCGACCAGTTGCACGCTTTATCTACTCAAAATAAAAATTTATTGATTCAACTGATCGGTTCGTTGGTCCAACACATGATAAATTGATTAATAGGCCCAGTGAATCTATCACTTTGGCGAATTTTAAGAAATTAAATAATTCATCGGTTATCGATGAGTTGATTCGTTCGTCCAATTATGTCTAATTAAAAATTCGTTGTGGGAACTCATCTTGTTCAACTGCTTCAAATAAAAAACTTATCCGACGATGGTTGATTACTCGATTGTTCCAATTACGCCAAATAAAAATTACCTGAATAGTTGTCTGGTCCAACTACTCCAAATAAAAAAATTGATGTGAACAAATGAAAAATTGTTCATTATTGTGTGAGTTAGATGAAAAAACTATACAATACCTTTTTTTAAACGAATTTTCATAGCTTTCTACATTTGTCCTTCTTTATTACTTATAAAAAGCTATACTTTATGGGAGACATTTAATTCAGTATCCTATGTATATTCAACAAGTAAAATAGCAATTTTTGAGCAAAGAAAAAAATAAATTTCTAAATAAAAGGTGGATATTTTCATAATCAAAAAAAAAAACTAAAAATATCACATATATATTGTAAATAAATTTCCAATCCATACTTTTTCAGTCTACTCCTCCACGTGATTTATAACATCAACGGTAAAACACCGATTCTTCCCAAAAAAAAAAAGTATCAGCTTGAAAATAGAGAAAAGTGCCGATTCTAGATAATTATCATCCAATAGCTAATCAGACGGATTGATATATTTATTATTTTACCAAAACTAGCATACTATTGTTACAGTAGGCCGGGTGTCGATTTCGTTTGGAGGGTCAAGACTCGTCAAGGTGCGAATTCAAAAGATTGCTTGGACTCGGTCACACACATATTGACGATATTGAGAAACGTTGTGTGACATAGAGATGAGGATCGTGTGGTCAAGGCTGTGCTGCGAGTGTATACAGTGTGATGCAACCGATGATGGCTTTAGGCAGCGCGCACGTTGCCAAAGAAACCCTCATGCGTATAGCAGGCTCCCGCGCATCTGCGCGCGCGTGCGCACATTTTTCCTTCCGTAATATATCCCCTCGATTTTACCCTTATATTCCCGCGCCTTCCTTCCTGCACTTCCTATATCATCCCTCCATCGCTGTCTCCGTCAATCGTCATCCCTCCCGCGGCTGTACACCGGTCCTCGACGTTACCCTGGGAAAAGAGCAGCCTCTGCCCCCTCCCCCCCCCTCTCTTTGGACCCGGAACACTTCAAATTAGATTTCTGTTGCTGCGCGGGATTCGCTTAGTAGTTTTTGCCTCAAAAACTCGGTTAAATTCACAAAAAACACAAAACCTCGCAACTCCATATATATTGCAATCACTATAAAGGGACATGGACTCAGAAAACCGCACCCTTAAAAACTGGTTCATGGCCGGCGAGAGGGGGGTGGGGTGATGTGTCGTAATTTAAAAATGATCGACCGCCATGGGAAGGGTGCAGTAATCCCGATATCGGTAGTGGATTCGATACGGGGGTTGGCGCAAATTTTCCACCACCAGGTATCGAGAAACCGTAACAAATTTTGGGTTACGATGTATCGGATGTATGGAAGAAAATGTTGAGAAGATATACTAGGAGATTGAATTTTTTCTTGGAGTTTAAAATGGGTACGCCTGATGTAGATCGTGAAAATTGTGATAAGCTGTGAAAGGCGTGAAGAAATAATGTTGAATCTTCGATTAGTAATGTCGGTATGCTTTCAATATAAAAGGGTTACCGAGACGGTTGATGCGAATTCAATAGCAGAAAATTGGTTTTAATCTTTTACCGTTCAATAGACGTGATTTTAGTTTGATTTAGTATTGAAAAATTATATGGACGGTATTTGTATAAAAACGAATTCAAAATACTTTTCAATACTAATAAATTAATTTAATGGAACTGCACAAAGTAATTTTTTTTAATCTAAAAAATAATATGCTACTATGAATAGCACTATCTATCTATTCGACTACTATCGAAAATTGCTTTTCTTTATATAAGAAAAAGTTCATTTCTTTCAGAACATTTTTGAACCAGAATAAAAATTGATGATTAAAAATTTCAAAATTAACCAACTTTCCTATTTCGATACATACAGACCAACAAAAAAAGTTTTTAAAATACTTCTAAGTCTCTCGTTAAATAATATAAATCGTATGCAATTCACACTTGAATTAATGATACAGATATGTATATTTTTAAATTAGCAAAACGGTTGTTTTTACCAACGAATTTTATTACGGTGTGAAGAAATAATGTTAAATTTTCAACTACCAACGTCCAAGGCTTTGAGTAAAAAAATTACCGAAAGGATTCGTGCGAATTCAATAGTAGAAAACGCTGTAAATCCAAGTGTGTTATTCTCTATCCTTAACATTGTAGTACGTTTTAGCACGCTTTAAGTGCATTGAAAAGTTCTATCTTGACCATGTTGAAAATGACACACTTATAATGTGTTAAAACGTACTACAATGTTAAGGATATGGAATACACACTTGGACTTGCAGTGCATTGATTTTTTTCTTTTACGTTTCGATAGACACGATTTTACTGCAACAATATTTGAATAAGAATTTGTCGAAAATATTTTTCACATCGAAAAGTTTTGAATTCATTTGATACTAATTTAATCATTCAATTTTGATGCTCTTAAAAACAAAAATAAAAACAAATATGTATTAGGCCTCTTAATGATTAACTATCGCAAATTACTTTTCTCGACACAAGTAAAATTCAATTTATTAAATAAAAATAATTATCTTCATTGACAACTTAAGAAATTATATTTACCTCGAGTTCTATCCTTAATCTTGAAACGTGAAAAAATGAAATTTGACGTCTTCTTGACCGAGAGATTAAAAAATAAGTTTTGGTAAAAATACATAACAAAAAATAGTTCTTCAAATATTTCTATAGTCGTAATCGCTTGAATAATGTAAATCGAATTTAAAACATTCGCGAATTAATGATACAGCTCTACATACTTTCCCCTAACAAGGGTTGTTTTGACCAAAGAATTTTGCGATAGGCCAGGTAGCAAAACGTATAACCAAGGTTTTGGTGGATGCGAGCCACACACGTGTATAGAGAATTCTCGCAAGAGCGGCCCGCAATCCTTTCGACCTGTGTAACAATATTTGTCGCGATTGTATGCATACATTGAGTTCGAAGCCGTACCCCGAATTCATTAGTTACATACGCGCCGAAGGTATGCGCGTGTCCGCATATGCATGAACGAAACTGCCGCGAGGCCGAGGTTAGGCGACGCAGGTCGAGCTTTTGCACGAGAACCCAAAAGGATAGGACAATGAGCAATCAAGAGGCTTTAGCGCCAGGCGAACCCAGTTGAACCTACACTATGAGCATTGTAAGCATCACATACACTAGCTTCACTGTATCACATAAAACGTGCCACGTGTGTGAATGAACCTTAATTCGGAACTAGATACACGAGCCCTACTCACGTCTGCCCCGGAAACAAGAGAAGAACCGGCACCAACCAGACCGGATCTAGTTTTCTCATTTACTCACTACATTTCGTTTGCAAAAAAGAAAGGTTGCAAAAGAAGAAGAAAAACGAATGCAAAAAATACATCCACGAGTAGACAATAAAAATGGATTAGAAAAAAAGTCACTGTCATGAGGATTAATCGATAAGCAAAGTTCATTATCGATCGGATACTGCAGCCAATATAGGAAAATGAAGAAAGAGAGGAGGCTGTGTTACGACCTCGATGACCCTGCTAGCATCATACCGGATTTTGGATATAGTCACTTGTACGAATAAATTGTCATTTTGTTAAAAGAATTGCACATTTAATAATAAAGAATTTTTGAATAAGGCCATTGCAATCTTTTTGCAAATGGAAAAGGAAAACGAATGAAAAAATAGACCCAAGACATCTCATTACTACTAATGATTCGTTAAAATATTTACGAATTTCCGTTCTGGTAATTGGGACAATGGCATTATTAAAAAAATTGTTTATAATTAAATGTGCAATTCTTTTAACAAAATGACAATTTATTCGTACAAGTAGCTATATCCGAAATGCAATAAGTGGATGTACAACATCCCACTTGGCCGCATCCATTATAATCACATAAATTCATAGCCGGGACGAATAATAAAAGAATGATAAAAATTATGTTAATAGACAGTCCTTGGCACGCGGTGCACCGGACTACCTTTTTTTTATCATTTATGCGCTCACGCAACCCCTTCACAAACCCTTACGGATCTAGTTTTCTTTTTTTCGCTCTGTACATCCTTTGGAATAAAATCTATAGGACAGGAAAAGGTAAGATTACTGCAAAAAAGATCGATCCAAAAATAAGAAACTAAACAAAAAGGCTTTAAATGAAAAAAAAAAACAAAAATAAAGCTGTTAAGGAAAAAAAATAGCTGACATCGTTTTTAATGTGTTTCGACGAATAGAGTTAAAGAAATTTTTTATTCAATATACAATTATAAATTAACAATAATAATGAAATTAGTATTAATTTTCTTAGATAAAGTGTTTTGTTATATCTTTCATTCGAATTTTCATTTTAAAAATCGAACAACATTATTCTTGATTAAATGTATTATACTTAAGTGTTAAATTATTTTGACAGAATAACAATTTATTTGTTACAAGTGGCCATCTCTTTTTACACACGAGTTCACTCGGCCGGATCCATTATAATCCCATAAATTCATGACCGAGACGAACAATAAAAGAATTACAAAAATTATGTTAATAGAGCGTCCTGGCACGCGGTACACCGTACCACCTTTTTTTAACCATCTACGTACTGATCCAACCCTGAGACCCCCGTCGTTTCTTCTGTTCCCCGTGTGCAAACCCCAAAAAAAAACTCCTTTCTCGAAGCCATACTCGTACCCTGGTTTTTTTCATCTTTCCTCTCATTCCTCACTCCCTCTCCATAGTATTCGTCGTCGCAGCCCCGTTGCGCATACGTGTCACGTGCCAACTGTCGGCACCCCTTCTCCCCTCTCCTTACTTCACCTTACGTTAAAAAAACCCGCAGAATTTTTCGGTTATAGTTCCAAAAAATAAAACAAAAAATCATAAGAAAAGCTGATGGTTCTCAGGGTAGAAATAGTCACTATCATGGCGATTAATCGGATGCAGGATTTTGGCATTTGACCAAAGATTTTCCATTTTGCTTCCCAGGCTGCAAAAAAGCCACGAAAAATGTCCAATTGTTGCTCCAGAAAAATAAAATAAAAATTTTAAAGAAAAACTGATGGTTTCCAACGATGAAAAATAGACACTGTGATGACGAGTAATCGATAGCCAAAGTTCGTACCAATCGATCTTATACCAGAATATTCGCATTTGCCTAAAGATTTTCTGGTCATCTTACCGCACAAAAATGTCCGATTACTGATCCAAAAAGTAAAATAAAAAATGTTAAGAAATGCTGATAGCTCCCAGAGAGGAAAAATAGGCACTATCATGATGATTAATCGATAATCAAAATTCGTAATCGATTGGATACCAGAATATTGGCATCTGCCCAAAGATTTTCCGTTCTTCTTCCCATACTACAGCTAATATAGGAAAGGGAGGAAAAGGAGGAAGCTGTGTTATGAACTCGATGACCCTACTGGCATCATTCCTTACTTCCTCTCGTCTTTCGCTAACCGAGATCCATCCATCTCTCGACGAAAATGTCCTCGTACGCCCTAGACTCGCACTTCCGTGATGCCGAGGGGTTCAATCAATTTTTTTCCTCTCACTTCGACCTTAGTTGGGGATGAAGTAAATGGATATTCGCATGGTTATATATATGTACTCTATCGCAGATTCTTTTCCTTCGTCGTCCCGCTCGCGTCGATGCATCTGCAGCGGCTGATGCTTCTTCTTCTTCTTCTGGTTTGCCGGTGTGTATCGAAAGAATGGCGAAAACGGTCCAGGAACGACGAGAGAGGAGAGAACCCTCTACGACTACGACGACTACGACGACGAGTCGTAGGGTGGATTCCTGAAGGAACAGATGATGATCCCGTTTAGGAAGCTGCTTACTCCTCTCTGCCTTTGGCCTCTCGCAAAGGTGTCCCACTCTCCTTCTCGAGACTTTACGGTTACGGGGTCGTCATCGACTTTCTTATACAACAGTGACTATCATTGACAGCTGTCGTAACGCTTCTGTATTCGGGCGGGCTCGTGCTACCGACGTAGTATTCGCTTGGGTGTCTGTCACGTCACGATTTTTATGGACTTGATCGAAGGAAGCTGGGGAAGGTAAAGAAAAGTCCCCTAATGAGACTCGAATGTACACAAACACAGTAAACCCATCATTTTTTTAATTTGTACTCTGCTGGTTCTCGTAAATGATCAAACCCTTTTGTTACGTTGACCTTATATGTATTATACGGATTTTTAAAATCATATCGTAGAGGCAAAAAAGATCGCATTTATCGAAATTTGAAAAAAAAAAGTAGTTATATTTTTGCTAAATCTAACAATAATGCGTTGTTTTATATTTTCCAACATATATTTTTTAATACATTTAAGACTTTTTTTGCATTGTCAGCGTTTTCGTTTTCGCCAAAATGTATTCGAACATTTTAAAATCATTTCCTTGCATAGAATAACTTATTTTTCCTTTTTTTTTTCATTCCACTAAAACATATTCCTCTCAATAACAAAATCAACAATAAAATAAATCAATCAATTAATTCGAATTCAAGAATCCCGTTCAAATCCAATGTAAATCCGATTTCCGGTTCAGTCCCGCTAAATCCTGCACGATTTAAAGTTACCCATTCTTATGCTTCCGCTGTTATACCACGGTCGTTAATAAATTACTTTCGCGTGCGTAAACTCGGGTCAAAAGCATTTACCCGCACATTTGCTCGCATGACCACCACAGACCGTAATGTTGATCGACTCATGGAAATTTTGTCGATAGGGTCCTTATTACATGCACCATTGAAAAGATTGTGACAGGTATTGCATAAGTGGTTGCATGTCGCTGACTGTGTGCGCGTTATTATAATAACCCATCCCTTCATTGGTGTGCAGTGCACTCACTTATACGGTAAATGTTCATAAGTGCTATAACGATGGATCGTCGAATGCGTATCATCGCTGGCATCTGCACTTTGTATGTTCATATATATATATATATATATATATATATATATATATTCAAAATGTATACGGGTAAATACATCATCTGTGCCTATACTCTTACATACAAAGTACCTCAGTTAATAGTTAAATAAGAGGCATTCTTCATCAACTGGTCCACTATAACTTTTACAAACATTTTTTATCCATGCAAATATGTTTTGTCCTCTCTGCTCATTATTCTATAGGTTCTCATCGTACCACTGGAGGTTATATTAAATTCAGAGCAAGACAAAAATGTGGAAGTTAGTAAAAAAAAAAAAATATAAATAGAAAAAAGTGCCCCAACTGATATAAAATACCTCATATTGAAAATGGATATTGGTGAGCAGAATTTATTTATAATTTTTTTTTACTACAATTTTAACTACAGACAGAAATTAAGGTGAACCAGAATATTACAAATATATGCATAGGCAGCGTTGATCACCATTCGAACAAAAAATTATTTTAATGCTTTCTTGTAATCAATCAAGGTCACAAAAATTTGTTATTTCTATTAAATATGACGATTTACAATTTATTTCACTTTCGAAAAAATTGAAAAAGGTAAAAACGCAATCGATAATCGAAAAGTCTACCAATTATTCTTGTTAACTTTACAGCAAACATTTTTCCAATTTCTAGTTTTACGAAGAAAAAAAAAATTTAAGTTATACAAAAGTTGTATTTCCATTTTACAAAAAAAAAAATTACAAAATCGTTTTCTAAAAATTTTTTTTTTCATTTCTAATGTAACAATTTTTTTACAACATTCACATATTACTAATAAAAAAAGAAAATTTATTTTCGACCACTTCACTAATTTAACAAAAAAAAAAAAAATCGTAAAATACAATAAGAAAATATTATCGAATTAGCAAACACATGAAATGTTTCTCGATAGTTTTCTTGTATACGATTGTAAAGCATGTGACAGGTATTACATAAGTGGTTGCGCGCTGACTGTATGTACGCTTTTATAATAACCCAATCCTTCTCTTTTGGTGTGCAGTGCCTCACTTATACCGTAAATTTACAAATAAGTGCTGCCGCGTGCAACGATGGATCGTCGTACTCGTATCATATCGTTCGCATCTGCATTTTCTATATACACACAGTGTGTGAATACATCATCTGTGCCTACACACTTTTAGCGCACACTGACACACATTGAATATATTCACGGTTTGGTATCGAAAGGACGTATAAACCCCCTGCTAAATCATATGTGTTACGTTCTTTCGATTCTGAATCGTCGATATAGGTATTATTGTGCCCTATTGCAAGCGTACCTGCACTCTTATGTGAAACGCACCTCGTAGCGCGTGCGCCTGTTCGTGTGAACGCTGGGCGCACACACACACGCACAATCGATCGAGTACCCGCTATAATGGCTCGTATATAGCATCAGCATATGAGACATCAGCGGCACTGCGAGGCGCAACCAAAGTGAAAGGTGGTGGTAGTAGTGGTGTATAACACCATCGACACACGGCACGCGCCGCTCTTCCCCACAATGCCAGAGACCATCTGCACTCTTTCTCACAAAAATCAAAGCCCCCTGACTAACATCGAGGGTGCAAGATTCGATGTCTTCGAACGGTGCTCCCGGTCTATAGCGGAATTCTGCAGCACCGGTTCAGTGGGATGTCCGGCTATACTGCGAACGTTCATCTTCGAGAACTCTGACCTCCTCACCGCAGGGACTAATATCCACAAATCGAAGAAACAACCTTTTTCTTTTCGTCTTTTGGTCAAATTTTTGTCGCTTCACCAATTATTTTTATTGTTGGAAATTATTATTTTTTATTTCAAAAATGTAATGTGAAAACAGGTGTGGATTTAGAATGTTGTGTGAACAGAAAAATAGTAAAATTTGCAGCTGAAAGTTTAATAGAGAAAAAAAAATCGAAATGAGAATTTGTTTATTTAATTTTTCTACTGGAACTATAATTGCAGATATTATTAAGACAAACGACAATATTTTTAATAAACGCAACGTTGGAAGCCAAAATAATATTTTTATTGTCACAAAGTTATTATAATATTGTAATTATTGGAATAGCCTGTTTTAAATAGGAAATAAAATCATAAAGCAGGTGTCTTTGAACTTTATATTATTAACACTAAAAACCTTGCAGCCAAAAGACAATCAATGAAGAAAAATAGTTAGCAAAATTTATTCATTTAGTTTTTGTACTAACAGCCAATGGTAACAAAAGTATCTAATATGAATTTTAGTGATCTTCATTGATGATCCTGAACTTTTCTCATTCGTATTCTGCTTAATCTCTTGCAGGAAGTGTAGTAATCTCAGCTCCAAACTTTGACTTCGATCTTCTCAAAACTGCGATTTATGTATCTTTTACTTTGCGAGCGTATAATTCGTTTTTCAATTTATAGAGGGTTTCATTTTTGTTAATATGCGGAATTAAATTGTGAACACGCTCAAATGCATAAACTCATACTGACGGAGTGGGCCTTTTTCAATGCGGACGGTCACATACATTAAGACAAACGAAAATAACAAATGAATGTTCGCATGCAGAGTCTGGCACTGTCCGAATGACAATATATTTCCAATACCTTCTGCTAACCAATCAATTAGAATTTTACGGAGGTTTCTCATGTTTATAAAATATGAGAACTATTCATTTTTTCCACTTTTTAAAAATGTTAAAAAAGAAGAAATAAGAAACGAATAAAAACTCCAAAACTTACAAAACCTTTTTGTTACTTTTAGAAAAAAGTACAGTTTTTTTTTTTCATTTTATAAAAAAATATCATCTGTTGTTAATACAACCTTTTTAGCCACGTGTAATTTAACAAACATTTTTTTATTCGTCTCACAAATTTGGAACTTATTGTTACTAATTTAAAAAAAAAAAATGTAACATGTGAAAATTACACACCTCTTTTTATGTCACTTAAATTTCACATTATGTTCATCTAGCTGTAATGCACTCGTTTTGCCTATCAAGCCTTAGAAAAAAATTAAAATAAACTGAAGTCCGCACAAAGTTACAGGTGCTGCGTCTTCATCTTCCTTAGAATAATTTTAATAAAATTTAAACATTTTCGTTATAAAAATAAGAGAACCGGCGGCTGCACTATAGCTATATATATATATAGCTCCGCAATGTAAAGGCGAAGAGACGTTGCATAAGAAATTGGTCATATGTTACTGTTGGCTCGCGCCAAGAAACCCTCTATAGTGTATAAGATACACAGTGAGGTGTGCAATCTTCAATATACGGTGACACACGAAGCAGCTGTGTATTGAGGGGGTCGGAGACCCTTGCGCCAAGTTTTCACGGCAAAAAGCAGCTGAGTCCTTTCTCTCTCTCTCACTCTCTCTCCCTCGTTCTAGCTCCCTTCCTCCTACGTAAGTATTCCTCGCTTTTTCGCCCTACATCTCCCAAGAATACGTATATTATACGTGTGGTGTACACAAGGTATATAAGACGTATAAGGCGTATATACCACAGTGACTTTACAGGACGAATATGTCGTTCGTGGCCCGTGCCCCACGTCTTTGCCGGCATTTATGCCGTGGCCAATCCCTCCCCACAGCAGACGACGCAATAATTCGTACTTTAGTCGCGTAAGATGCGGTAGGGGGTATTTTGGCTTTATAGGGTTTTCTGCAAGAGGGGCAAAGAGCTTCTGCTACTGCTGCTGTTGCTGCTGCTGCTGCTGCTTTCTTGGCTCGAGCCAAAAAAGCATTGTAGGAGTTACACCCTCTCGAGAGAGCGGCGTGGAACAATCCATGTGCGAAGAAATTCACCCCTCTATGCGGCCAGGGAGGGGGGTTCTACGCTTTTTGCTTCACGAGACTGCTTTCGTGAAAGAAAAACTTACACACTCACACGGGGACTCGACTCTCTCTCTCTCTCTTTCTCTGACAGAGACGTGGGGTCCATATATGCAATTTGGTTGCTCGCACGATTAAGTCAAATACGACAGCTGATCTCAACCACGGATTTCGGTCTCTAGCCAGGACATAAGTCAATAAGTACGTTGGACAAGCTGTAGGATATATATATATATATATATGGGCGTCTGTGAGTTTTTGGGATAGGGGGAGGCATGCAATTTTTCTTATAGAGTAGCGAGTGTCTGATGTTGGTACGTGCACCTTGTCCTCTTACGGAATCGGGAAAACCAGGGGCGCTAAGGATTTTTATAGGATTCGATAGGCACGATGATACGGCTTTTGAACGCAGATGGCGAAAATTTGGAGTATTGTCGGAGGAAACGGGGTTTCGGAGTCTTGTGGTCAGTAGGACGAAGCGTAGTGTGGAGCAATCAGTTATAGTGACTCGTTGAACACTTTTGAGGAGGATTGGAGAAAGAAATATCGTTTAATTTTTTTTTTTTTTCAATCTTTGGAATGGTGGCATTTTTTATTTGGCAAAATGTCCACATAATACATTCAGTGAAATCGTTAAGATTTTCCGGACATGATCGTAAAGCAATACCACCTTTTTGTTTCAGGTTTAAAAAAAAATGTATACAGAGGCTAACAATTTATGGCTTTGTTAATTTCTTTTTAAAAAAAAGTCTATAAACGCTCTAGACTTCGCCAATTTTGTGATGTCAAGTTAAATAGTTAGTTAGAAATAAAGTAATATTTAGAACATTCATACACACAATTTAACTGGCATTTTCTGCAGAAACAAAGTAAAATCCAGCCATGCCTCACAAATTTCGATTTTTTTTCAATTTATAATTCTGAATTTGTGTGTGTTCCAGCACTGAAAAATACGATGAAATCGAGCTAAAACTTTGCACACGTTCTCAATAAAATTGAGGGATGCTCGATGCAAAGTTTGGTAAAAATCGATGGCAGTGTTGAAATTTTATAAAACAATACATTTTTAATTCAACAATTCTCTTACTTGTAAAATGAAGCGCCGTTATCTTAAGAAACATCAGAGCAATTTGTTTAAAATTTATCGCACCAAGTTACACAATAAGTTTTCGTTGTTAGCTATAATTTACATTAAAATATATGGAATCAGTGAGTTTTCAGAGCACTTAGATGTTTCCAAGTTCTTTAACTGTAAAACTTTGTTAAAATTATTTAAGGAAAATATTGGACAAAGCAAAATGAAAATTGAAAAAAATGTAGAGTTCAAAAATAATTGCTGTTCTTATAACCATTATTATTAGATTGATTTAATATTTTTTAGCGATTAAATCACTAAATCTGACGATGGTGTGACTTTTTCATCGTGCTTTTTATTCTATACACAATAACAACATTTTGATCAAGTGTGGAGTAAAATCAAGGCGGTCCCTCTCAAAAACATTTTTTAAACTTTGTTCTTGTCAAAAATGCATGAACTTTATTTTGCGCAGCTATGAAAATTCCTTTAGTAGAAAGTACATTGAAATATCTACACTTTATGTTTAATTATTTTGTTTGTATAATGTATCGTTTTTTTTTATATACTGCTAATCGAAAAAAGACAAAAATTAAAAAATCAGTATGTAATTTTAATTGAAATATAATATTAAAAATCTACAATATGATATGTTCATATTCTCAATATTCTATACCAATCTCAAACAAATCATTAACTTTTATTGTGACATCTCGAAACAGGCCAATTCGTGTGATATGTCTCAAATGTATGTGGATAAGCGAAATCTGGTGTTATTATTTCTGTATTGCCGTTTTTATCCTTTGTACTAACGTTGTCAAGTCGATAATTACCAACTCCATTGTCATAACTGGTGCTCGGGTAATCCCAACTCTTCGTTGATGACCAATATAATTCCTATGACGTCCCGAAAATACTTGCAATATTCGTTTACAATGTCTTTCCTCGCTGGACTAATGATTCGTGGTCAGTGACTGAGTCGTCGTCAATCAGTGTTGTATTTGGGTTATTCTATTTGACGAGCGTGATTATCTCTTCCTATTGTCCCTCCCAGACGAAAGTATACCTCGCGAATTTCATTGGCGCCTGCAGGTACCCGACGTCGGTCGCCCGAAAACGCGAAGACAATTGACACCGCAGGTACAGCAGACGAAAATTCGAAGTGTACCTGGGTTTCACGTTAATACTTGTACTTTTATTACGGTGCGGCGTTTCCATTAACACTTTATGAATATCTGGAGTAAATGGTCATTGATGCCGAATAGGAGTAATAATTACTCTATGTAGAGCACTTATAGTGAGGTGAACAATGGGCGTCGACGTCTTTGTTGGGAAATATTAATGGTTATACCCGAGTCGCAAAGTAGCATTGGAAACTCCATGCCAAATTTCCAATGAATGGCTTATGAGAGGTATCAACAGAAGCAATAGCAGAGTTGAAATTGTTCCAATATTTTATATTTTATATTTTATATTTTATATTTTATATTTTATATTTTATATTTTATATTTTATATTTTATATTTTATATTTTATATTTTATATTTTATATTTTATATTTTATATTTTATATTTTATATTTTATATTTTATATTTTATATTTTATATTTTATATTTTATATTTTATATTTTATATTTTATATTTTATATTTTATATTTTATATTTTATATTTTATATTTTATATTTTATATTTTATATTTTATATTTTATATTTTATATTTTATATTTTATATTTTATATTTTATATTTTATATTTTATATTTTATATTTTATATTTTATATTTTATATTTTATATTTTATATTTTATATTTTATATTTTATATTTTATATTTTATATTTTATATTTTATATTTTATATTTTATATTTTATATTTTATATTTTATATTTTATATTTTATATTTTATATTTTATATTTTATATTTTATATTTTATATTTTATATTTTATATTTTATATTTTATATTTTATATTTTATATTTTATATTTTATATTTTATATTTTATATTTTATATTTTATATTTTATATTTTATATTTTATATTTTATATTTTATATTTTATATTTTATATTTTATATTTTATATTTTATATTTTACATTTTATATTTTATATTTTATATTTTATATTTTATATTTTGCAAAACTATTTTACCTTGTGCAAGTTGAGAAGTAATGGGAGGGTCATAAGGATCAGATTTAAGTATGGCAATATCCATAGACTTTGGGTTTTTCCATATCTGGATCGACCGCGATTAATATAGGGTTCATACTGAATGCAGGTCGCTCCGGCAGAAGGGTTTTAGAGCGTTTGCAGAGAGTGCGAATCCTACTCCTACTCGATAAATCGTGCTGCACTGTTAACTATAGTGAAAAAATAACGCTTCGAGGATTTGCCGCAATGTCTAGGTGCCGAATCCAATCGTCCTGAACTGTTATATACCTGTCCGCAATATAATACACGTTCAGGTCGCATTAGCTCTCGCTCGTTTGTTTGGTCGTTCAACTACCCCGACAATAAAACCACTTTAATCCCACCCAATTATAACTCGCCTCGTTGTTCGTACCTGTTGTTTTGGTATACAACCTTTACAATAGTTCTCGACAGCTTGATTCTTTCCAAGTCCATGGCATTGTTCGTATCTCACGGTATAGCGGAGATTTTATAAGGAATTCTAGACGCGACTTTTAGACGCATTGTCGAGCAGTAAAATACGTTTCCTACGTATGCCAATAAATTCGACAAATTTTGATTTATATTTTAACATATTCATTTTTTTATTATATTTCTGCAAACAAATAAAGAAATGCAACAAAAATTTGATACACTCAATTGTTTTTTCACTACAAATTTTAGTAGTGCAAAATTTTACTAAGCAAAAAAATGACAAAAATCATGATTAATTTTCAGGATCACTAAAAAAAAAAAACAAAAAATTTAATGAACTACCTCAAAGCTGAATTAATTGAACGCAGTTACGAGTATCAACTTTGCAGATGCAGAAATCTTCAGGGTCATTGTCAAATTCGTAACCACCACATGAACAATAATATATTATTGATATTAACAATTGTTAATATTAGATTTAGCGACACCACACGAAACTTATTCACTTGTCAAAGCTAACGTTCCTGAAATTGTGAGAAATTCGATTCCTTTGCCATCCATAGTTTAGGGAAGCAGTTGCAGCATTACTTTGCGTTTAACGCTAATTAGTCTCTGTTCCCTGTCAATATCTCAGACAGAGGGTCTACAAAAAAAAATCCTTCCAGCAAAGATTTTTGATTCCAAATGACTTCATAGTGCATATAATAGGTATATCGAAATATATCCTATAGGATATAAGGTACAGGAGGGTGAGACGTAGTATCAAGGTCTCAGGGCGTTACTTTAGGGATGATCGGAAGAGGTGTGTTTCATCTCCCTTCGATTTCCGGGTTTGCATTCACACGCTCGACCTACCGCAATATCTTTCCGTACGAATATTTCCTGTACCTTCTTCACAAACGTCGTGCTCGTCTCTTCTGTCTTTTTTTTCCCGTCAAATCGTTGTTGCGATTGGTTCGGAGTATATTTTCTAACTCAACGCGCGACCCCTCCCCCGGCTTGAGAAGCCGCTGTTTCTGGGCACATACGAACCCCAACCAACGATTCGCACCCCTGGAGATTCACACGGGCCTTTCGATGACTCTCGCTGCGTTTCACAACCCCCGTAAAGATTTCCCAGGCGAGAGAGAAGTCTCGCGATACTTTATACAGATTTTGTACAGCGTGACTGCTGCATGTACGAGCAGATGATGCTGACAAAATATCTTAAATTACTATCGAGTCTGCGTTTAGTTTCTATCTGTCACTGTCTTTCGTTCTTTCTCTCTCGTCGCATCCCTCTAAAATATATTTTGCTCGGCTGCTGGAGAAGACTACAGCTACGAACGCAATCCGCTAGTTTATCGATACTTTATCACCGATTTGTTTCTCCACGCAAGACTGTCTTCGTCGGGGATGATTTGGAGAAATTTTTTAGGAGACACCCGTTGCCGGATTCTCACGATGGGGATTATCTAACAGCGGTGCTTTAAATGATTTCAATGAAATTCGTTTAGTTCGTGCACAGTAAAAACAAAATTGATATCTTTTTCTAATTTTAGCATAAAGATCGAGTGCACTAATTTTCGTGAATTATTTTTATTTAAAAAAAATTAAAAAATTTTAAGTTTATAGAAAAAGAAAGTTCAAAAATAATTTATAAAGATTTTGTATTTGCATTTTCAAAATATTTTTTGTCATTTTTAAGAAAAAAAAAAGAAATTGTTATTTCCATTGGCAATACATTCTTTTTATTTAAAAAATTGCAGATATTACCCATTTTTTGTAAGTTCCAATTGAACAACTGTTTTTTTTTTTTTGTTAATTTTACGATATCATACTCTTGAGTTCCGATTCTATCTATGACTGTCTTTCTCTCATCGCATTCTTCCGGACTTAATATTTATCAGATAGACTTTAGCTAATTTAATCCGTTGGTATTTACTTCACAAAAAAATAAGTGGAAAAAAAATTTGTTAAACATTTCTTTTTATGTTAAAATTCATTTTTCGTTATTTTTTACAACAAAAAACTTGTTATTCTCTTTGACAATATATTTAACAATTTGTTTTGTCACTAGATACTAGTTTAATAAAAGTAAATCCGTGAAATATAAATAAATATTGATAAAGCAACAAATGGGTTTGTTTCTTACGGAACTTAGCGCTTCACTAAATTATACTTTGCTATGATTATTTTCGTAATCTAATAGGAATGAGTAAATGTATCTATATATTGCCAGGTTCTTGAAGCAGACATTTTTTTACTTGGTGAAATTACACTGATTTTCTATGAGTGTGAATTCTCACGAAATATTTCCGTATTGGCAGCTGGAAGGATAGACAGAGAAAACAGAAAAGACATGATGTAGTGGACCAGTGGTCAGCTGCTTTAAATGATCTCATTGAAACTTCGATTCGATTATATCTTCAGCAATGATGATATCGTTTATTCGATCTGTTACATCAATGAGGTATATTTTAGTAATAGAATTAATGTAATAGGGATTAGTATATTTATCTGCATTAGTGCCAGCTTTTATAAGAAAAAAAAAAAAATGTTCTCAATGGTATGGCACAGATTTTCTACGAAACATTTTTTTTTCTCGATTCTCACGAAGTTTTCTGCGGTGGCAGCTGACAAGAAAAAAAAAAGGCTGATCTAAGCGTGGTTAACCACTGGTCAGCTGCTTCTTATTGACTTTATTGATTTTATTAATCGAACACGATGCAAAAATTCGTAATAAATATTGCGATGGGAGATCTATTTTTTTCTTAAACAAATTTTAATTGATTAAAGAATTATTTACTGCTATTACATTTTCATTTGTTTTTTTCTCAGTAAACTTCGATTTTGCATTCCAATTGTGTTACTAATTAGTATTCTAACTCACAGAATAAGATATAAATTCCTTAGACCCAATAATTATTCCATTACAAAGAAAAACCTTTTTTTTTTCTTAATCTAATAAACATTGAACTTTTTTTTCCTTAATTAAGTACATAAATTACGTTTTGATGGATCGAATTTTTATTGTATTAATTAAATATTTAGAGGTAATAAAACAATGTCAGATTCTTCCCTCAAGCGACGTTCGGTTTATTATTCATATTTATAACAAACAAAAATCAGGCTCTCATTTATATATCATTGCGTCGAGATCGATAGAATCGATAGATGCGTTTGCGGTCTGAGTGAAGCAGTAACGGTTCAGCACGCTTTACCTGAGGCCTCGAGTGTTCGAGTGGCACTTTCGGTCGTCCCTGATGTGCTTCAATGGTCTCGATGTAGGCAGCAATAGCAGTATCCATGGTGCAGTCAGGTACTCGCGCAAGTCGAGGGTAATCCTTCGGTGTTTACCGAGCAATTATGCGATTAACATCTCTCATGTTTATTCAGCCTGTCGAACGTGAAACACCCAGTGCCATTGCGTGACATTCAGAATTGTAAAAATAAAGAATTAACGAGAGAGAAAAAAAGTTCGTAAAAAGGCAGAATTGTTGATCAAAGAGTGGTATATGTAGATGACAAAAAAAGTTCAACAAGTCCTTTTTATTCAATGGAGACATTTCTTGTGTTTTTCTTTCTGGGTCAACGATCATTCCAACTCGGTGCATGCTAATAATCAACATGAAATCGCAACGACACACGAGCCTTTTTTTTGCTGGCTCCTCGAAAGGCGAGCTTCGGGAATGCCACGTACACGTTTTGCCCTCACCCCTCTCCCCCTTTTCCTTTTAAACTCGGGGAACTCGCATATATGAGGCATTCTCTGTCAATTGACATACTATAATTTTTTCATATCTTTTTTTTATCCCTCGAAATATATTTTGATCACGGTATCATTTTTTTTTCTGTACACTGTAAAAAATTATGTAAAAAAAAAATTAAAAATATTCCAACTTGGAGTTCTAGCGAAAACTACCTTAATATCCTTAATAAAATAAGTCTAGAGGATCTCTAAACACCTGAAAAAAACTGAACAAACTATTAATAATTTGTCGTTTCTGGAACTTCAGTAAATAGTGTCAAAAATTAATAATAAAATAAAATTCGGCCAGTTATTTATTATTATTTACACCATCAAGGAAATAAACGATTATGAGTATTTGCTCTTGACTATTAATTAACGAGTCTTTAATGACAATTTATCTGAGTTTTTTTAATGTTTTCAAAAATGGGAAATTCGAGAGAAAAAATGACGATTAATAACTAAGACGGCAGGTCTTAGTATTGCAGACAAAATTCTTTAAATGTATAATAAAATGGAAAAATTCTTTAAAAATTAATAATACAGACTAAGATCGGAGAAATTATTTTTTCGTATTGGTTTCAGTCTCCAAATAAATAATCATCAATAACTATTATTGATTATTAATTAACGAAAAATCGGTCAAGATTAAAGATTTTATTATATATTTAAGAAAATATACATGTCCCTTATAATTATCCAATGAAATTGCCAAACTTTTTCGAAGAGTAAATAGTGTCAAAAACTACGTTGTACTGTGCACCATGCGTCTGGAAAACACACACAAACACTCATACACATATACACAGACACCACGTGTGTGGGTCAACATACGTTGTCTTATCGTGACTGGAGCCTCTGGCTTGCACATTTTTCGTGTCTTTTAACGTCTTCTGCATCTTTCCGATCGATATTTGTACAGATGCCCGAACCTACGAGTTCTAAATATTGTTTAGGCTCGCTATAGCGAAAAGAACACCGAAGGAAGTTTTTCCTGTGCATTACCAAGGTAATAATATTTATATTTGATAATTCATGGCTCTTCGGATTATTAATGAAGGGTTAGAGCCTTCACTTAGAGCCTTGCTGTGGACCGTTAACGCCGTTCATCAAGCTTTTTACGCCTCTGCTCACGAAGAAATAGGAGCTAGAGCGACACTGGTTCAGCATAGAAAAGGGCGTCTTGCGAATTTGCATACCTGGCTCTTAAGATCCTTCTAATGGGCACACCGTGTTCTACTCGGACGATTCTTCGCATATGCTAATCAGCGTGGTCTTTATCATTATGATCAATGGTTTTTTGTTGTTGTTTTTGTTTCCTGCTATTCGTCGGATAATTCCTAGAACACAGTATCACTGTTTTAACGAACATTTTCCTCTTTTCATGCACTTCTCCCTTTTTTTTTTTAATAAGATCTAGTTAAAAAATAATAAAGCTTACAATTTTCCATTTCATTTGTAGACGCTAAGAAAAAAAAATCGCTTCAATTTACTGATTTAGAAGCTAACAGAATATTTGATAGACTGACAGGAATTAGTTGATCGATGGAACGGTTAGTTTTACTGAATTTTTTATTTACCATGACAATTAATTCGTTCAACCAACCAAAGAACACCACCAGTAACTGATTAAGTGCATTAAAAAAAATTCCCAGTATGGACTAGAATTATGACAGTACTTAAATTTGTTATAATCGAATCTGTTACAATGTTTTCAAAATATTTATAATTCTGAAAATAAAGCACTCTTTCGCCTGGATTGGTTTCTCTTAAAAATTCATAGGATTAAAAAGAAATTGTAATTAGGTCAACGAACTTATTGTTGATTTTACAATGAAAAAAAAAAATCATTGATTCAAGAACAGTGACCATTGCGGGCTGCCACTGACATAAGTTATCAGTGCAACTTTATATGCATTCTAACAATTACATATGGAATTGAAACATTAACACATTTTCTTAGAAATTTTTTAGACATTGGTTTAATTTTGTATATAATTGTTAGAATGAAAATAAAGTGGTACTGATGTATTATGTCATTGGCAGCCCGCAATGATCACTGTTCTTGAATCAATGATATTTTTTTCAGTGTACAAATTCCATAATATGTGTTAAAATAGATATTAAGATGTACAGTGATGCTTAAAAACTAGAAAATGTTGGCAAATAAAAAAAAACCTCATAACGCCCTGAATTCGCAATGTTTGCCGAAAACACGAAGGAGGATATTTCACGATATTCACGTAAACAGCCAGCTTTAAATGCTGCCTACTCTGTAATGCGCCGAGCATACTTCTTGTAAGACGTAAATGTAACCGCACGTATATGTATACAGGCAAAAACGTATGTACATATAATAGTAGCTACAATGGCAAAGTAGTGTGAGGACAGAGGCACGTCTCCCACGCGAGTTGTACCTGCCGTGTGAAAATCCCCAAAGAATGTGAGGGTGGCGGGTCGCACGATCAGGTGAACCATTGTGATCTGGAGAATGAAGCTGCGGGTGAATAAGGAGAGAATAGGGAAAAAAGCGGGTCGAGTCGTACCTGCTGCGACGCGCGAACGCCGATGCAGCATCCTCTCTGCTGTAGCCGGTGCATCCTCAAAAGAGCCAAGAAAAAGACTCGGGGTGTATATACGTATATATACATATACATATACATATACAAGACAAGGAAGACAATGATCGGCGACAATAAGAAGCACCGGGAAACTTGGAAAACGTCGGGAAAAACGCGTATGAAGAAAGTTGCGAAGACCTTGCTTTCCAGCTCGTTACAAAGTGATTTTTTTTTCATCAATCTCCTTTCTAATCCTTCCTGCGATCGCCGAATCATATATCACCCCTAACGATTGGAATCTCGCTTTTGACTTGACGATCTTCCGCTAATTTGGCTTTTGGCTTATTGATCTCTTTGACTGACAATTATTTATTCAGCTCGATTGATATGGTCGAAAAAAATTATTATTATAACATTGGACTCTGTGTTAGCGGTTATAATAAAATATAGAAATAGACTGATGGATTTATTGGCGAAATTTGTTAAGAGACACAATTTTTTATTGGCAATAAGTATCGGCTTTCGGTTTTCGGATTAATCTGTTAAATTGATTCATTACTTCACGTAACACTTTTAATGAGTTTTATATGGTACTTTTTAATTTATTAACTAAAATACATTTTTCGTTTGATCAATTCATCGTTCGAAGTTGCATCTATTTATAGCGTTGAATTACTATGCTCCAAAAAACTCGGCGATAAAATTGAGTTTAGAAAAAGCAGCGTTTACAGAATAATATAGAAAACCCAAACAGGATTGGGTGTTGAGATTGCATTTTTTAGGATAAACTTTTTAAAAATCTAACGGTAATTCTAATTATTTTCTCTCCGATTGTCAATTATTTATTTAGTTCGATCAATGTGCTCCAAAAATATTGGTCATTATATTTGCATCAGTACAAGCGTTGAGTCCCGTTATCAAAAAGAAAATATAGAAAGCCAAAAGACAATTAAAATTAAATTTATATTTATATCAACCAATATTTTTATTTGAACGAAACTTTTTGATGATGATAATTGAAAATTCCAATCTTCTGTTTTAAAACAAGAAATACAGTCTTTAGCTGATTTAGCAAATCTAATATATCTCTCGGAGTGACAATTATTTATTCAGCTTAGTGTGCTCTGAGAATATAAAAAAAACAGCATTGCACTATAATATAGCAATGCCTATAAAAAAAATTGAAAAATATTGAAAACACTCTTGGTTTTATCAACATTTGTGTTTGGGCAAACTGTTAATCAGTATGAGAAAAACTTTTCTCTTTATACGGTTGTAATTTTTTTTTTTTTACAAAGTATGCTATAAAAACATCTCTCCGGTCAATCAATAAAGCATCATTCGATAAACAAAATACTCTATTGCTCGTCATAATCAGACTAATTATACAGTTTTTTTTCAAATATACAACTGACTGACCAAGACATTTCTTCGAACATATTTGTACATATCGGTGCATATTCTTTTCAAACCGTAGCTGTAGATTCATTTATATATTAATAACACATGCTGATGCGCAAGCATCACTCTTCAGAATAATCAATAAAACCACCAAAATTTGTAGAAAAGCTTTCAAAGATCTATCACTCATTTGCCTAAACACGTAGCAGAGCTACCTTAAATGAACAATTTCGCGATACCAATATAAAATTCCCCGAAGGTGTCTAGCATACTGTTAAGTGTAAAGCTTGCAAAAAAAAAAAAGAACGAAAAAAAGGTGGTGGTGGAAGGGCCGATCGGTATCGATCAAAGGGGTGCGCGCATGTGCACTGGGACCCCACCGTATAAATTGCAACAGAAGGGGCCCCCCACAGCGGCTCTCTGCCGTATCCCGGTCTGTGTGTTACTGACCACGTACTTTAAGCGCAACGGCACGAACTGCACTGTTCTCTCTTTCCCTCTCCTCTCTCTCTCTCTCTCTCTCTCTCTCTCTCTCTCTCTCTCTCTCTCTCTCTCTCTCTCTCTCTCTCTCTCTCTCTCTCTCTCTCTCTCTCTCTCTCTCTCTCTCACTCTTTCTCTTCAAGTTGGCTGTTCCTGTGTTGGTGCTGCGCCCTTTAGGTTTAGGCGGGACTCACAAGGGATCCCGATTGGCGGGCCCTACGCCCCACCACTCACCGCTCTCACGTATAAATGGG
The DNA here is from genome assembly GCA_964016905.1 of Perithous albicinctus. Lineage (NCBI taxonomy): Eukaryota > Metazoa > Arthropoda > Insecta > Hymenoptera > Ichneumonidae > Perithous > Perithous albicinctus. Next base: position 19,531,521 of record OZ024692.1, read on the forward strand.
CATTCACCCCCAAGCAGAGCAGCATTCCGAGGTCTGTGCCCGTGGAGTTAACCGAACTCGGAACAGTAGCTACCATAAGCATCGTTCCGTTATATACTCGCTTGCCAGTTCATTCGCTCTTTGGACCTGGTCGCGTATATACATCGTGTCTTAAAAACGTGAAAAAAATTCTATACATTTTAATATCTCACTCGCGTCGTCGTCGTCGTTGACCGGATATTCAGTGGCTTTTCTAAGATTCTTCTTATCAGAGCCCTAATCGTGCTAAAAAAAAAAAGTCATTATGTTGTGGGAAACTGTAACGGACTCTTGTGATGTGTTGCAATGTACAAGGTATGCATCAAAGTACGAAATGAAAACCTTAAAAAACAAACGTCTTGTCGATTAATATACTACGAAATTTACAACGGCGATAACAGTGATTTAATTATCGTAAATAGATGTCAGGCGATTCTACGATTTATTTGTGCTTCGACAGTCATAGTGTTGTGGAAATTATAGATAGCTAATGAATTAAAAAAAAAAAAAAAAAAAAGAAGTGTAACACTGTTTCTGGCTTGAGGAAATTTTGAAGTACTTTCATTCAATGCGGATTATGAATGAAAGATTGTTTCAAACTGCTTTCTCAGGCTTGAAAATGTTGTTATCAAGCTTCAGAATTGTTAACCATTCGATTTATACATTTAAAAAAAAATCATTTGTCACAATCTCGATAATTTGGAAATTCATGATATTCACGTGATTTGGATTATTTAATTAACTGATTAAATGTAGAATTTTGGTTGGAAGATAATAATAATAATGTTGACACTTGAAAATATTACATTCACTCAAAAAAATGTATTGAAATTTATCAAAATGAAGGAGACTGAAAAATCATAACATTTCTATTTGCACGATTAAAAATAACGTCATTAACAAATTAGTAAAAATGGAAATTTTGTATGACAATATCAACGTTAAGAATTTTTCTCAAGCTTGAAAATAATTAGCAAATTTTTTGGGATTAACAAAAATATTAAGACTGAGAATTCAATTGAAATTTGTTCTATTCAAGTAACTCGATATTACTTTTTTTTCTCGTACTAATATTGTTGTTTATCGATAAAATAGAGGATACAGGAATGAAATTGAGATTTGACAAATAATTTCAAACATTTGAACTGTTGAGAATACATTTTAGAAATTATTTAAAAAAAAAAAAAAAGAACATGAATTTCATAAAAGTAGCTCGAAATTATTGATTTGAAAAATTTGGCGGTTCAAGTGTCGCCACCGTTCGCGTAGTACAGAAACTAAAAGATTTGAGCGGGTCTCAGTTGCGCGGCAACCTTCGTGAAGGAAGGCAGTGAAGCTCCGCGTCAAAAAGAAAAGAAAAGCGTCGTTCGAGGATTAACAAAAAGAAAGCGTGTTAAAAATCGTGTTTCCTGAATTAAGTCGAGGATCCAATGTGTCTATTCTTTGCCAAAGAAAGTCAGACTATCGGTACGATAAAGTTATAAAACGAGTTTTTCTATCTCTTGTAGTACACTTTTCAGTCGAAATCGACGCGCACACTTTTCTCATTCGGAGCGTTCACGCTGTTCTGCACTAGTGTTTACTATTTTATCTTCAAATTTCTTCTCTTAATGCATACAATTTTAATCACTCTTTCTCTATTTTCCTCTTGAATTTCGCAATCGTAATTAGTGAGCTCGTGGTTTAGATAAGAGAGAAGAAAAATTGGGTCAACTCTGGTTTAGCGCCAAGTGTGTTTATAGCTTTTTGTAGGTTATGTAGGAATGCACGAAATTTTACGTGTTTACGCCGAGGTATTTTTTGTTGTTTTTAAACGAAAAAAATTGTAACGTGAGATCTAACGGGATTTTTTTTCGTTTTCGTCTTTTCTAGGCTCTTCAAAAATGCCTTCAAAATCAGAAGCACACCCGAAGGGTCGGTGAAACACAGACCAAAAGCTAGACGTCTGCTTGGGATGGCGTCGCGACGCCTATGCAATGTCGAAACTACATCGCCATCAGTCGACAAGGAAAACGGCAATAATTTGTCGAGCCCAAGCACTCACAATAGCAGCCCTCAAAAGGTAAGAGAAATTTCTAAATTATCCTTTTGTTTCATATTTTTACGCTATAAGTAAATAAATTCGAAAATACTGTAAAATTACAATAACGGTAAAAATAAGACATTTTTATTATATTTATATTTTTAATATCGTAACATTTGCCTATGAACAAATTTTTATCATTGCTTGTTTATCGAAATGAATTTGTGTTGATTCTGTAAAATTTTGAGTAAAATCAAAAGTGTATTAAAGTAAAAATAAAACTATATCATTAAGCTCAATCATATACTTTTTTAGTTAAAATAAAAAATGTGACGAAAAGTTCTTGTATGTTAATCTTTCACTTTGTATTTTACCGCCTACATTTGTAATTTCTTTTTCGAGTTTCTCGGTCTTTTTAATTTCTTTAAATACATGAATACTGATGCCTCGGGGCAGATCGGCTTAGGCGCCAATCGGGGGCGCTTCCGATAGCTATAAAAATCGGAGCACATGCTCCGTTGCAGTTGTCGAGACACGCACGCGCCACTTAACGCTCTCTATGTGATACACCGTGAAAAGTTCGAAAAAAAAAAAACGAATTCGATTTGCATAAGATCAAAGATTACACCGGTTGGAAATTGAGGCGCGTACCCTTAAAGAAAAAGAGCATCTGCTGTTTCCGGGGTTGACAATTGGCTAGACGTCACGAGTCTCAACAACTTGTCTTTTCGGTTTTTCTCTCCCTCTGATTTTTTCATAATATATTCAACACCTTGCGGGATGTCGGTTGTCTAACTTCCGGGAGTAATATATTTTCCATCTCATCATATTATTTTGTCTGTCGAGTAGTCACTGGATTAAATAAATTACAAAAATTCAACAATTTTCCGAATTTTACTGTATTTATGATTAATACATAAAAATGAAAAAACTAACGAATGTATTTCTTTTTTTGTCTTACAGATAATTGGCGCAAAATCAGGAAGGTTTTTGAGGTGTCCACTTGAGGATTGCGATCCTAACAGTCAGGACAGCGGTTACGGTGCGAGTTTTCCCGATCGTGAAGAAAGCCTAGTGAAGAGTCACGATGGCTTCAGATTCGCGGAGCCTTTGGGTGTCGCACCCCGAAGAATGTCAGTGGAGTCAAGAAGTCCAGTGCAATCGCCAGTGCGTTCATCGCCACATCGTCACCGACGTCCATCGTTCTTCCGAAGCCTTTCATCGGACTATGAGAGCATGGACGACGGTTTTAACGAGCTCATCGATATGGACAGTCTCGTGGAAAGTACGCAGATGCTTCCAAACGGCATATCCGACTTATTGTCCGGTCACATTGTAGCAGCGGAGAAACCAATGGAATGCGATGCAGCAACAACCCCGGAATTCGCAAAAACTAAACCAACGATTCTCCGGCGTTCGTTGTCATTGCAAAACGCAAGAAGCGAAAATTGCGGAACACCGCCAATGTCCAAAGTACGATCGTGTCTATTCCGATCGCCAAACGCTTCTTCTTCCACCTCAAAACTCTGCTTTGACGATAATCCACGTGGAAGCTTTTTCTCGCCCGCCAATTCACCGCCATCGAAGTCATTCAAAAGGCCCGAGCCGCCAACCGACTCGAGTCCAGTACTAGTCAAGAGATCGAAGAAATCATGCAGTCTTCAAGAGATTCCCGAAGCCATTATTCCACCGACAAAGCCAACATTACAACGTAGCTATTCTGAGACTGAAGCCCACGCTCATATCAAATCGGCTATTCATCGTAGCACCACCGATTCCGATCTCACTGGAGATTTCAGCAAAACTTGCATACTTCCTCTTGCTGAAGGACATCACGAAGATCTCAAATCCATTTCACCCGCAACTCTCGCCGGTTTGATTCGCGGTGATTTCCAGGATACTATCAATTCCTTTACCATCGTTGACTGCCGATATCCTTATGAATACGAGGGCGGACACATCGAAGGTGCTGTTAATTTGTACAGCAAAGATCTCATCGAACAGAGGCTCTTAAATCCAATTACGCAAACGCCGGAAATTCAACCCGACACCAACAAACGCAACATTCTCGTATTTCATTGCGAATTCTCGTGGGAACGTGGACCAAATCTATCGAGATTTTTGAGGAATATCGATAGACAACGTAACAAGGAACATTATCCCGCGCTTCATTATCCAGAGGTGTATCTTCTTCATGGTGGATATCAAGAATTCTTCAGAACTGAAAAAGTACTTTGCTCGCCGCAAAGTTACAGACCAATGAAGCATCCCGATCATGAAGCTGATCTCCGACAGTTCCGCAGCAAGAGCAAAAGCTGGCAGGGCGAAAAATCGAGAACGAACGGTCTTCCAGCCCGAGCGAATCTGAAACGTCTTGGCTTCTAATACTCCAAATACGAAATTGGCGAACTATGAAAGAAACAAAAAAAATATATATCGCTCAGGTTTTTTTTTTTTAATTCAATGAAGTTTGTTATGCAAAGCGCGAGACACGATTTTGATGAAAAATCACGAATTTTTGCGAATCTCGGATTGTCTAAAAAAAAAAAAAAAAAAAAAAGTCGCTTGAATTTAAATTCCAACTGAAAATAAAATATTCTAACAAAATTTGAATTGTGGAGATTTAGCGGGAAAATTTGTAAATTGAACGTAGGAGTTTTTATAGCGAATGGCGAGAGACGCGGTTGTTTCTTCGTGGGGGGGTTGAAAAATCGCGCGTCTCTGATACTAAAGAGTGCAAAGCCGGTGGGACGATCGTGAGATCTTGGTAAGCTCAAACTAAATCGTATCGCGATCGTCGAGAAGCTGACAAACGCTCGTGAGATAGCTTCTCTCCTACAACACTGGGACGTCGTGAACTCACGAGTACCGCGTTGTATATATGTAGTCACCAAGTCTCAAATCGAGTACATTTACGGTATTGAGAAAAACCAATTTCTTCTTTTCTAGTACAACGAAACTAAAAGCGCTTATTTACGACGACGAACGACGGTACAACTCGTTTTGTTTTTTTTTAAACTGAACTTGTCGTGGCGTGTCTCGCGTTAAATTTAGGGGTGAATTGAGAGTTTGTAAATAATGTGCGGTTTATGATGTAGAGTGAGAGGAAAGAAATATTATTATTGTATGTCTGTATTGTATGGATGAATGTATGGGAGGCAGTACCGCATCGAGAGCGACGCAACAGTCGAAAATGCAATAGCCCGGGCCCAATCCTAAGGGATGGCAGGGCCTTTTAGGGCCGCTAGATAGTTGGATGTGTCACAAATTTTTTTTAATGCTTCATTGAATCTCGGGCGGGCATCCCACTGTACAGACACGACACTTTAACATTCATCGCGGCTCTATTTTCTTTCGAATTATCTGTTAACAAAAAAAAAGCAAAAAAAAAAAATATAACAACGAAAGATCCGAAATACCCTGGAATTTCGCGATGAAATTTCGCAACGATATGCGATATATATCGAGTGTATATATCGTTATATCGTTGATTCGTCGTTGAGGCGCCTTCTTAAAGATGATGCGACTAGAGTCCCCACTACGATGTACAAAAGAAAATGTAAGCTCTCCTTTTTTTTTTTTGACAACACACGTTGTGTACGGTAGATGAGGAAGAAGAATAAGTAGCAGAGAAAATGTTTATTGGAGCGAAAGAGTCGAATATCGCTAAATGTGCAAAGTTCATCAAATGTTATATTGTAAAAATTATACTATGTTATATTCATCTTAATGTATAAATATAAATTGTCGTAAAACAGAAACTATAAACCAATGTTTTGTGTTATTCAATATCCTTTCCCTGGCGAATTGAGAAACGAGGAAGCGTGATAAACAGTTTTGTGAATTTTTAATAGAGGATAAAGCTGTGTGAAAAATGGAAAGTAATTTTAAACACTCTGTGCGAGGTTTTCCTTGTATTCTTTTTATTTATTTAGGATTTGAAGTTTAACGAAATTTTAGTTGTTGAGATATTTTTAATCCAGGTTTCTAAAATCTTATCGCTTCAAAACATTTTAATATCCATTGCAGTTAATAATGAAAATTTGTGTGGCAAATTTTAGATTTGTTGCAAGTTTTTTTACATGTACAGGCCGATTTGTTTACCTTATCTTTACAGTTGCAACAATCTTGAATATAAAAATTTAATACTCTAAAATTCAAACACCTCTTTCGATTTTCACCAAATTCAATATCGATCATTGATCTATATTAGTCTATTTGTGTAGAACTTTTTAAAACGATAACTCATCAATTGTGCGAACAAACAATTGTTTAAACCGCGTATAAATTATAGTAAAACAGAAACGATAAATTAATGCTTCATGCTGTTTAATGTTTTATTCTTTGAATATTTAGATAACAGAATTTCAGACGGTTTGAGAAACGATCAATGTTCAACGTGAGCTCGTAATAATTTTGCGGTGGACCTGTGCGATAACTCTGACGCACAAGTGAATTATCGCTCGTTATGCAACCTCGCACATCCGTAATCACGTAAATTAAGGAGTTTAAAGCGCTTGTAGCGAAGTCAATGTGAAATATTTAAAAGTTTTAACGTAGCTTTTTGAATTAATGTAATGCAGTGAGCCAGAGAAATATTCATTGCAATGGATTTACAAAAGTATGGACTGATTAATGATAATTAATCGTTTAATAATTATAAATTTGCTTATGAAAAAAATTGCTGTCTAAACAACAGGCTGTCACTTTTAAACAGTTGTCACTATATAAAATATCCAGTTGATTAATTTGGTGACTATATTTCAAGAAACAGAATGAACCACTTGACATTAAAATCGATAATAAATTACGAATTATTGTTGGAAAGCCAGAATTTAATAGTAATTCAAGGTACACTCTTGCATTTTGTTTTGTTTCTTTTTTTTTCAAACAGTTTGGCGGTTGTATTTTTTTTATTTTATATTTTGTAAAAGAGAAAAATCGCTCAATAAAAATATCTCGCAAAATCTTGATTTTTTATATGAAATATTGACCCAACAGTAGTTACCGGTTAACTCCTATTTTCAACTAATCGAATTACTCAAATTTTTATAAATTTTGCAGTGATGCGTGCAGAATTCACAGAAAAATCGATAGTTTTGAATTTGAATAAAAAAGTTCGAAATATACTTTTTTTAAATTCATGGTATCCTTAAGTCAAATTATTTATCTTTAATACTCGATACCGACATCGATTTTTTTTCCCCTGGATTCTACACACATCCCTGTAAATTCTATAAAATTTTAAGAAAACTCAAATTTGTCACAGGTCGAAAAATATTCATTTGATAAATTATAAATTTCATAATCTTCTCAAAGAAAATGTCTTTTTTAGATACAAATAAAAATAATAATGTACCTGATATTGCATTCAAAAGTTTATCAGAAATATATTTTTTTAACTTAGTATTTTTTACATTTTAAATATTCGATACTCATACCAATATTTTTCTGGATTCTCCACACATCCCTATAATTTCTGTAAAATTTTGAGTAAATTTGAATTTGCCGTTTTTCGAAATTATTATTTTCTAAAAATAATTCTGCTAAAAAAATCTTTTTTAGTTAAAGATAAAAGTAAAAATTTAACTGCAGTTTCATTCAAAATTTTATCAAAAATATTTCTTTTTACTTAGTATTTTTTCTACTTTATTTTCCTTTCCAAGAAATAAATAGTAAATAAAAAAAATCAACTCTTACATTTTCGGGGGTAAAAGGAGAAATTGCACTGTTAAGCATTTCAGTAGTAAAATATTAGAGCTAATTATGAGAAATAGCCGACAGGGTCAGAAAAAAGTGTCTGAATTGACAGAGAACGCTTCATATGTTCAATGATGTGGCAGTTCGCAAATGAAAATAAACGCGATGTCGTATTCCCTAGGTACGTTGACATAAACGTTACGCGTTGTAATTAGCTTCGTCATTACAGTAGTCCGTTTGTTCTGTATCCACAAGAGATCTATTGTACGAAGACACGAAGACAGAATACGGCAGTCAGGATGGTCACAATCGTTTGAGTATATGTATATTAAAAGGCCGCCTTAGTAACCAAGTCCTTGAACTTTATCACCTAATGATTACAATTATAGGATTAACAATACCATTAATATTAAAACGGTAAACGATGATGAAAGTGAAGATAAGATGTAATAATTATTTCTCGGCCTGTTAATCAAAACTTTCACTTTTTAGTATATCTACTTCATGTCGTCGTAAAATGTACCTTCACAAATCAAATTTTGCTAATTTATTTCTTATATATGGGGTAAAACACGTCAAGTCGGCCGCCCCAATTTTTCATGTCAACAAAACGTCCTCACATTTCTTCAGGATGTTCGTCTAGTTGAAGAAAAAACGTAGGAATTTCTTCAAAATTTTTTATTGCATATTCGAGCCATTGAAAATCGCTGAAAATAATCATTGTTTATTTTTTAACGCCAATACTACGGCTCGCTAAAAAAAATCATGAGAACATCAAATTTTTGATTTTCGGCGTACTTTCCAATAACAGTTTTTGTAAAATTCTCCCATTTCATTTTATGCTTTTTTAAAATCAAATAAAGTTGCCACTTTATTTGATTTTAATAGGCCAAACCTTTCTCTACGAGGAAGCAAAAATGTTTAAAATTACACTACTACTGTCAGAATGTAAAAGTCCCGCAGTTCCTAAGCGGATTTAGGCGCTTAAAATCGCATTTAGTTCGATATCAATCATGCAATTATCGCTATACCTAAATTTCTTACATTAAAATTTTACCCAAAATTACGGTACTAAAATGAAAATTATATGCGAATGACGTACTTTCGGTAACACAAGCGTCATGCCAACTGTAATTACCTTATATTGTTCTGTCTCGAAAAGTAAGCAAATCGAATTTCGTTACATGATTATGGAGTTGCGTGTGTAATGCAATTCGAATCTGCTCAGAATCGCGCCATTTATTTCGCGAAACACAGAACACAGCCGGCGAAAGCGCCACATTCTTCTCGACAGCCGCAAAAACCGGCTAGTGAAGTATTTTCGCCGCACACCGCACAGTTCGCTCGCATATTCGATCGCAATCGTACGTGATAACATCATGTTATTCCTTTCTCGTGGCGCAAGTAATAAGTCCACTTTAAGCATTAACAGAATCGACTATTATTCCGTAGATACTCTCGAAATATTAGAATTTAATCACTTGTAATAGGCATCATTGTTACTTAACAGATATTATATATATATATATATATATATATATATATGTGTGTGTGTGTGTATATATATATATATATATACGAGTCCCCAGCGTGACTTTTGATATATATATATATATAAGTAGTCTGTAGATCTAAACTCTATACAAGTAAAGCTGTGTCTCCTCGACGAGCATAATTTGACCTCGACAAATAAACGTGCAGTCTATAAATTTGCGTGACATTGCGGTACTAATACGTTGTACGATATAATGAGAGCCTCCAGCCAATTACAGACCGCGGATTTTTGTCTTATCGTTGCCGATTCTTCGTCATTGTGAACGAATATCGCGAGTGTATAAATATACAGCGAGGTTAGAGAGGAATTAATAGTTCGTTTTGGTTTTTCCAACAGCGTCTGTCGGTGGAAGAAATCTGTGCAAAGTCGGCTCGCGCTTCCTATCTTCGATGGCCGATGCATTCAAGACGCACGGGGTTGTGCCCGATGTGATCGACAAACCACCGCCGGCCGTTCTTAAGGTCACTTACCCCAACAATATTTCCATTGATATTAGCAAGGAACTAACACCGACTGCGGTTAAGGATCAACCTACTGTTAACTGGGATGCGGAAGCTGGAGCTTTCTACACTCTTTGCATGACTGGTAAGAAAAAAAATACTTTTTTTTTTTTAAATAATAGGATAATATATAATTAAGATGGAACGAAGCATTACATCGAGGAAAAGAAAAAAAGATCTGATTTTTCAAGTACATATACGTATGGAGAGTTACAGCAGAGGTTATATGTGTAATTGCAAAGTTCTAATAGGTTTGACTTTGTGGTGTTTGACCATTTTTTTTTTTTTTTTTTCAAGTTTGCATACTATTTAATACAACTTTCTTAGAGGAGATGGTGAAAAAAATGAAAAATATGATACTTAAACCTATGCAAGCACAGTTGGCGTGAACATGCTTGAAAGTTATTGTCGCAAAATTAAAACAATATCTTTGAAACATGTTATGCAAATAATTAGATTCTTTGACTTGAAAAGTTTTACGTTCTTCGTCTCTAAATTCTGCAGTATGAAAGATTTTTTACTTTACCAAAAAACATCAAATTTCTGAATATCCTTGATCCAAAAATTATTCTCTAGCTTCTCCTGTACTCGTAGAGGTTTCTCCTTCTTTTGAGGTGATGAGAAACTTCAACGAGTGCAATAGAGATAGAACTAATTTCGCGATCGCGAATTTTCCCCGACGAGAAAGTCGTCCTATATAATTGTTGCATGGTGAGCGACGTTCTCATCTTTTATCGAAAAGATTAACGATGGCGAAAAAATTCGGGATCGCAAGATTAGTTCCGTTTCTCTCGCACTCGTTAAGGTGAGATGCTACACCGACTGAGTCATCGGAAGTGCGAGAGAGATAGCTGAATCTTCCCGAAGCGTTCTTGGCTACGGTTGATTTTTCGGGTAAAAGATGAAATGAGAACGATAACAACGCTTTACAGTTTTTGTTACCGACCGAGCAGTAGCACATCACCTTAAGACATCAGTGATGTTGTCTCTCTCGCACTTACAGTGACTCAGTCGGTGTAGCACATCACCTTATAATCAATGTACCGAGCAGTAGAACATCGTCTTAAGGCTTCCTATCATTTTAAGGTGACGTGCTCAGTCGGTAACAAAAACTTTAAAGCGTTGTTCCCATTCCCATTTGATCTTTTAAACAAAAGATGAGAACGGTTCACCGCGTCTTAGAATTCTGCAGTGAACCGTTCGAGTCTTTTAACCGAAAAATCAAACGTAGTCAAGAACAACGCTTCGGGAAGATTCCGCTATCTATCTCGCACTTACGGTGACTCAGTCGGTGTAGCATGGTGACCGTGTACCATACCTTAAGGTGATGTGCTACTGCTCGGTCGGTAACAAAAACTTTAAAACGTTCTCATTCCCATTTGATAGAGGTACGAGTTCGCCTATTTTTACCGTCTGTAGTCTGTAACATAAACTACGTCAGCATCCTCTGAAGATCAAATTTTTTGATGATCTTGAGAAACATATTACATAATTATTGTCCATAAGTGAATGTGATAAAGATGCAAGTTAACTAAAATTGATGATTTTCTGAATCTGCAGATCCTGATGCCCCGAGTCGAAAAGATCCGACATTCCGCGAATGGCATCACTGGCTGGTGGTAAACATTCCTGAGAACAAAGTAGCCGAGGGTGAAGTTTTATCGCCGTATCTTGGCTCTGGTCCTCCCCCGGATACTGGCCTTCATCGCTACATCTATCTGGTTTACAAGCAACCAGGAAAGCTACAGTTCGATGAGAAACGTCTTACCAATACGAGCGCCGAGGGTCGTGAGAAATTCGCAATCAGGAAATTCGCCGCCAAGTACAAGCTCGGAGAACCCATCGCCGGTACTTTTTATCAGGCTCAGTACGACGACTATGTGCCTATTCTTTACAAGCAGCTTGGAGCATAATTTCTCTTCCCGTTACTTCACTGAGTTCCTGAGTTTAAACTTCCAATTAAATTCGCATACATCCATCTGTGAATTTTTCTTCCACTGTATTCAGCACAACAGCTACTGTTGAATTATTCCAGTGTTATGTATAGTTGGGGCCCTTAGTGTGGCAATAAATTTTATATTACACATTACGAGAGTTTTTGTTTCCGTACTAGAAAAACTATCATTTGATTATATACTTGTCTAATTCGATATATCAAAATATTGACGGCATGTTATATATAGTAACTTATAAAATGATTTTTTCATTGCCTTTCATATCACAAGAAATGTCTGAATTATTTAAATTATTATTATATTATATTATTTAAATTATTAGTCAGTACTGATATTTCAGTTATTTAAATACACGCATAGACAGCAATATTAATTCTATTGGGAGAGAAAGAAAAAGACTAATCGCCCCGCCGTGACTTCTGGGGTATATTCCGAAACTTACTCGTGCTTACTCGGATACGGGGAAATTACAAAAGCATTAGGTCTTGAGCGTTGATGCTTTAGTAATTTCCGAGTAAGCACGAGTAATTTTCGGAATATTCCCCTGTTGACTGCTATTTTTTAACTCCTGACTGTCCCAGGGCAAAAGACGGGAGCTATGCGTTTCGCGACGATCGAAAGATCTCATCTCGAATCTTCGAAATGCATGTTTGTCAAAACGACAAAAAATGTCTTTACAAGTTTTAGTTATAGAGCTTTCTATGGCTGGGAGGTTTGTCATAAGTCTAGGGATTTTTGAGATCCATTGTGCCCGCACGGAGATATATATCTTTGAAAAAAGTTTTAAAATTGCCAATTTGTAAATATCGCTTTGATCACTACATTCTTACGACTACTGTATACGTGTGTCAGCCTAGCCTAACGCGTCGATTGGTTCAAGCTAAAGACAGCTGAGGCGCTGTCGTCCGGCCGTGTCGGTGATATAAAACCGACGACGCATAAAAATATGGGACCTTGTTAATGTTTAATTTATGTATTTATTAATATTTATTTGTCCGTTTAATTTATTCCAATCGAATTCTTTCCAATAAAATTCGCACCCAACAAAAACTTTAAAAAGCATGAAATTAAAAAAAATTCATTAAAATAACTCTCGACTGCAAAAATTAACTAACATTAAACAAAATATAGATTGAAAAAACTGGCTCACATACATGAAAGTATTGAAAAAATAATGAAATAATTCCTAATACACTTTAATCGCATAGTCAAGTTGAACTCCCATGAATACAGTTTTTAATATAATGAATGTTATAAAAATATATAGTCTTGGAGGCGTATCATTTTAAACAACTCCAAAGGATTTTTATAATCACATATTTCCCTTGTGATATGCCTCTCGACTGTATTTATATTCGAGGGAGTTCAACTTGAGATTAAAGTGTATTAGGAATTATTTCATTATTTTTTCCATACTTTTGCTTACGTGAGTCAGTTTTATCAACATGTATTTTTTTTTAATGAGCGTCAATTTTCTGCAGGCGGGAGTTTTTAAAATTAAAACTTTTTTAAAAATATGGATACTTTTATCGATCACTATTCAGCACAGGAATTTACTTTGGACGTCAATCTTTATTATTACGCTACGAAGATAAAGAGTGAGACTGAGATTACAGATATTTCAGGTGTATCCGTCGAGATTGAAAATCGTATAGATGAGTGCGCTCTTGAACTTCGGAAGATTTATAAAATTTATAATCGTACGATTTCATTCATTTTTTTAACGTTTCCACCCGAAGTTCGACCGGACGTTGATGTTTATGTTGACATTATAATCCTGTACAATTTGAAACATTTGTAATATGTTAACGTATTTTGTAAACTACGAGATCGACCATTTTTACCGACCTCAGTCGATAAAAACTGAGGGGATACTCTAGCATCCCCTCAAAAACGATAATTAGTTCTTACTAACGACTGATTCCGTTTCATATTATAGATACATCTCGGTCGGTAACAATAACAGCAATGCAAATTTTCACGCACGATGTTAAAAAAATGTTAATTTTAAAAACCAGTTCTTAAATTTTGCATGAAGTCATACATCAATTATAATATACAAATATGATGTAAAATTAAACAATTTCCAGTTTATGCATACAAATTTCCAGTGCCGGCCAATTCACCCACCATAATTTGTTTACCGTATATACAAATAGAAAAAAGTGAATTAGAACCCTTATGACAAGAAATGTAGGAAAAATACTGTGCCGTTATGGATGGCAAATTTTAAAGGGTGCAAAAGCCCCTGTAGACTTCATCCCTACCATCCCTACCACAAGAATTCCCTATACAGTTATAATAAAATTTCACAATTGAATATGTTTGGGAAAGGCAAGAAATTCACTTGAAATAAAAATGTTTGGTATTCTCTTTAAAAAAAATGATTTCTCCTTGTGGTTTTCGTGAACCACAATATCCGCCCACGTTTTATTACAATCCAAGGTTCCGTACTTTGCTGCATCTCGAAAAGGGCAGAGAAGAGCAGCTCTGCTTACCGATTGGTTCAAAAAGCGGTTCTCCATTGGCGTTCATCATTCTTGAAAGCCGAGTTGGCTGTTAGGCCAAGTCAGTCATTTTAGTAATACCAGAATACTACGTGGGCGTGTTGTGTGCATCATTTACGATTAAAAAATACTTGTGTCAAAATAATGTACGAATCCTGACGTTATCATAAGTGAACAAAAAAAAAAAAAAAGAAAAAAGGTAAAAAGACTTGGAATCTCCCAGAATACGATATAAACTATATAAGTATTTGTCCTTGTGCCCATAAACGAAGCCTTGTGGGCGAAATGGAGAGAGGGACGAAACAAGACTCGTTCATTCTCACATTTCCACGTTCTAATTGCAGAAACTGCGAGTATACGCTCGGTTGGACCGTTCAGGAAGTAATCGAAAACGGTTTTTACATCCAATTTATACGAAAAAAATATTCGCAATTCTTCTCAGCTTCTCTACGCGACTCTACATTATATTTATTTCTACGTAAATATGCCGGGGTAAGATGACCTCTATTTTTGGAAGTGACTTCATAAATCTCCGCACCTTATTTGTTGCGAGAATTGTCTAATTACTCATCATATTTTTACGCCCGTAAGAGATCATCTTTTTTTTTTTTTCAATCGAACATTTAATTAACCTTACATTAACGTAATCTTCACTAAAAATACATTATTTGTATGTACATCATTTGTGCATTTGTGGCTAAATCTTTTTCTTTTTTCTTTTAATTCCCTATTGAATGTGGATATCCTGTACTATTTGTTAAGATAAAAATGCAACATTTATTTTAATTATTTGGAAGGGAATGCAAGTGAAATGTGTAAGAAAAAGGATAAAATAAGGGTGATTTTTTAAAATCAAGTTCAAGGACATTGAAAGAAAACTAGCAATGTGATAACAAAAATTAGGATAGCTGACTGTTATCTTTAACTTAAGTAGCAATCAGATGTTTTATGATCTTTGACCCTTCTAGATCACATAGGTGCAAATTTGTATCATCTGCTTCTTGTTTTATATATCCTGGGTATGGGAAAGAAGTTACAAAAAAAAGTCAATTAACACTATTCGATAGGAAAAATTTGGAAGTTTCAAAACTACCTGTGATGTATTTAAATTGATTGATTTAAACTGGATATATTTTAGGACTTTGAAAGATCCAAAAACATGAGTGCCTTCAAAGGATACCAAAGTACAGATTTAAAATAATATTTTTAAGACTTGAGCTTAAAGTTCTTTTTTTTTTTAACATCCAAAAATAAATTGAGAAATATCCATTTAGATCTGTGAACAATCGTCAGACTCATCCAGAAAACATTTTGTTG
This sequence comes from Perithous albicinctus, assembly GCA_964016905.1. NCBI lineage: Eukaryota > Metazoa > Arthropoda > Insecta > Hymenoptera > Ichneumonidae > Perithous > Perithous albicinctus. The sequence goes on from OZ024692.1 coordinate 19,547,096, forward strand.
GCAATGGTGTTCCAATAATTCATTGACTGTTCTGCAAACAATTATGAAATTATTGTGTTCAGGTGCTTCTGCATTTGGAGTCATATTTTCAACATCATATTTTGATACAGAACTCAATAATCTTTAAACTAGGTTAGACAGTTCATTTGAAGCTAAAGTTGTATTAAAAATTTCAAGAATAATTTTTGTAGGTATGTAAAGCATCAAGTTACAGTTGTTTATTAAAAATATGAGTGCCAATGAGGCGATACCTTAAGAGGATACCCTCCGTTGGAAATTTACTTTTCTTTTCTAGAGGATTCAATATTATGATTCTTTTTTCTTTGTATGTATTTTTTTTCTTTGTAATGTATTTATTTATTAAACTATATTTTAAATGTATGAAAATATTGATACCCCAAACAGGTTCAATTTGAAAACATAGTTTTGCTGAATTTTTGGTTTTTGCCTTTTTACTTCGTACCTCATCCATTTGTTGAAAATTGGTGGAAATTTTTTTCCTTAACTGATGTGACGATGATTTAACTTTTAATTTTAATAAATTTTATTTTAAATAAATTTTATTCATTTTTATCGTGTTGTGTGTAGGGTGTGTCAATGAGTTGGTGTTCTTGCCTTTTGTTTTGGTTGTCGGGCTCTCTGGCCCATCTACTCCGCTGTTTGTAGGTTACCTGGGTAGTTGTTAATTTCCTAATTTTCTCCTTTCTCGGTAATACTACATTTTTGTTTTTGTGGAGCCAGAGAGTCCGGCAAGCAGAGTACTTGATAAAATAAGATACTTTTTTCCTTAACTTATTCTCTACAGTATCGTAAGCTGGTTTTTGCATTGAAAAAGAAAATGATATTTTCATTACATTATTTTTTTTGTCACATTTTAATAACTTGGATGCTACTCTGTTCTTAGACAATATTTTTAACTGAATAAAAAAATCTTGAGTGAAAGACAACATTTGTGAACATTTTTCGTTTCTTTCAAAATTTGTTTATGTTCATTTTTATACTCTGACTTTATAGTCTATGTTTTCAATTTTTACCTGTTCGTCGTATCAATTTTTCCATATGTTCAAAATACAGTTCAAAAGATAAATACATTTGTATTTCTCAGTAAGCATTTTTTTGGCAAAAAAAAAATCAATATTTTGTTAAAAAAAATTAACTTCAGAAGAATATTGACCAGTCTAGAAAAAAAAGTTAATTCCTGAATCCCCTTAACACAATAATTTCATAATTGTCTGTGAATAAGCAGTCAAGCATTCTGCAACTTTGATTATTTGGGCATCTTCCTTTAAGGAGAGAACAGTACCTGAAAATAATGAAAATAAAACGACTTTGCAAGCACACATATCCAACTTTATAAAATATACTCATTGACAAACCAAAAAGAATGAGACATTTTTGGAAGTAAATTAGATTAGAAGACCTTTTCTGTACTCTCTATACAAACTTTAAGTTTTAATTTTTACCTGAAAATCATATGAGAACTTGGTAAAATATGATACTAGGTGGAAAATAATTTTCTACAAAAATCTTCTGTAATATTTTCTGTAATAGAACTTGAAGTGAAAATTCCTTTTCTTGGATCAGACAAGGTAACTGCAATTTCACAACAAGCTAGAAATTATTTGCATCAATCATCTGAACTATAAGAAAAAAATAATAATACTTATGAAACTGGTTGATTTTTCGTACTTATCTGTTAGTATTTCTTTTTTTGTTTAAATTGCAATATTTCATATGTGCAATTGGAGTAATTTTCAGGTGTATCACCTCCCTTAAGTCATCCAGTAGAAACTGAATTGGTATCAATGACTGATTTTCAATTTCCGATTGAAAAAATGATAGATGGTTTCTCAAAGTTCATTGTTGTTTCTTTGTCCCTTGTTTTAAATCTCAAAGTCATACTTTTTGATACTCAAAATGAATATTAAATAGAGAAGGTGATAATTATATTTAACATGAAGCAAAATTCAATGTGCAGTATTCTATTTTATTGTTAAGCAAGATGCTATAAAGGACAAATATCAATTTTATTGCTAAGGAATTACAAGCAATGAGAACTAAAAGTCTCTTGGGGTGAAACAAATTTTTCATCACCAAACCCTCAGAAAATAGAATAACCATTTGCACTTTGAGTCACTATTTTTTGGTAAAGAAAATGGACTTCAATCAGGTTATCCAATTCGTATAATCGATTTTTATTACAAGCACAAATAAATTTAAAGTTTTCCCAATAAATAAAATGAGCATAATAAAATTGAGCTCCAAAACAACTCGACTGTTGAAGGAGCAGCTGTTACTTACAAAATTCTAGTTGATTGGAGTAAATTTGCAGTGACATGTCCGCCTGAAAGGGTTTGAAGTTGTGACAAAAAATGTCTAAACCCGATGGAAATTCTTATCTATACCCGTAAACCTTATCTCATAGCTGTTGTATAAATACCGATAGATAGCATATCTTTACTCTGCAGTTACAAAATGTCAGTTGGCTATATTGTACGAAAAATCGCGTCTATTAAAAAAAAATAGTTGCCTAAAAGACAATAAAGTGTATTAGAAACTCAAACATTTATTAAAAATGAATAACAATGCAGTGAAACCTTTTCCAACATCGCTGTCGCTACTCTCGCTGGGCAGCAGCGAACTGTACGTCAGAAGAAGAGGAAATTCACGAGACCGTTCACGGAATAATTCGCGAGACAGTTCACGGAATAATTCCCGGGACAGTTCACGGAATAATTCCCGGGACAGTTCACGGAATAATTCACGAGACGGTTCACGCAATAATTCACAAGACAGTTCACGGAATAATACGCGTGAAAATTCTGTTGAGAGAAAAGAGAGCTTTCACGGAATATACGAAAAGCTGGAAGAGTGGGAAATACCTCCTCCGCTTCCTCCTCGAAATTTCACGAATGTTTACGACAAACGTGATTCTCCTGTTCAATATGTCACTGCGAATTCTGGGTATCTACTAAAAAAAAAAAACTATCGTACTTAATTTGTATTGCCCACATTTGTTCAACCCTATTACCTAAATAATGATATTTTATGTTCATGTTATTTTTTTTATATAATTAGCAATAATTTTTAATTGAGCTTTTTTTTTTTATTGCAGCGTTACAGGGATGTCGCTGGATCACATGTTCTGTTCTCGGTGCAGGGAGGGCTTCGAGGCACACGAGAAAATCGTCAATTCTCATGGAGAATTGTGGCACCCTCAGTGCTTTGTATGCGCGCAATGCTTTCGTCCGTTTCCCGAGGGAATATTCTACGAATTCGAAGGAAGAAAGTACTGCGAGCACGACTTTCACGTACTGTTCGCGCCCTGCTGCGGCAAATGCGGTAAGACTTTTATTTTTTTATTTTCAATTCTGAGACAAGATATATCTTGAATTTGCACACATTTGAGAAAAGAAAAAAAAGTCAAAATCTGCAGGAGTGAAGTACATTCCATAGAAGGTAGGCCAACCCAGTTAAAGTTACTAATAGAGGACTAAGGAACATCGACAAATTATTACGAATTTTCTAAATGTTTTATTGTTAGACACTAATTTATTAATTATAGATATATTTTCGTGTAAGGATGGTGATAACTAAGGAAATTATTAGTAGTCACGGTTTTTGTAGGTAAATACAGCGTGTATTCTCGACAGCCGCCGGAGACGGGTTGCCTACGCTTTTACACTTTCTGCAGTCAACCACCATTAGTCATCGGTCACGTGGCCAGTCGTGTTATACATATAAAATTATGGTTGTATTAAGTTTAAATCGACAATATTACAAAGCTTCACCGAGAATAAAACAGCATTTTTTTTATTCTATCGATTCGCTGTATATTGAAAATTGACGATTTTGATTTTACTCCAATTTCTGCAGAATTTTTGTTATTATATTAACTACAAAAAACAAAGGCAGGTGGCTAATTCACGTCGTTCATAGATTTTATATGATAAAACGATAAAAAAGTATATCATTTAACTGATAATAAATTTAAAAACTGCTCACTTTCATTGGGGTCAAGATTGTCAAGTGGTATTTATTTGAAATCTTACATTTTTCTATATTTAAAGATGATTTTTTAAATCCTTTTTGTTAAAAAAATATATGAGGATTTAAATGTGGGTAAAGAGTGAGTTAAAAAAACTGAAATAATGTGTAGATGTCTTTGACACACCGTATAAACCTTTCAAAAAATTAAATAGTACTTTTTTGCGATCACCTGGTAACTTAAAAAGGAATTAGAATTTTTTTACATATGTTTTTAATATGCCATAGGTAACTGAAAAAAAAATTCAAATGGTAGAAACGAAATATACGACTGAAAAAGAACTTAAAAATAGTGTTAATATTTGGTCATCCATTTAAATCATTGAGGAATATCATTACGTGTATTATTTAATAAAAATTAAACATGACGATTTAAGAGAATTAAAAAAAATGTCTTCATTATAACAAATAAATTGGCTTTCCAGGTGAATTCGTAATTGGCCGGGTTATAAAGGCGATGAACGCAAACTGGCATCCTGGCTGCTTCAGGTGTGAAGAGTGCAACGGAGAGCTTGCTGATGCTGGTTTCATAAAATGCCAGGGCCGAGCGCTGTGTCACACTTGCAATGCTCACGTTAAAGCTGGAGCACTTGGAAAACATATTTGTCATCAGTGCCAGTACGTTCTTTATTTTTTTTCATCTGAAATTAAAGATTATAAAAGTTTTAAACTTTTCTTCTAATTTGAATATTTTTATTTTTACAGTGGAGTAATCGATGATAAACCTTTGCGTTTCCGCGGCGAGGTATATCATCCTTATCACTTCAATTGCACAGCTTGCGGGATTGAATTGAACTCTGACGCTAGGGAAGTTCGATCCAGGCCAGGATACGCTGCTAACGAAATGGTACGAGGCTTCAACGTTCTTAATTAAGAAAACTTGAGCTGTTCACATCTGTTTGTTTATGACTAAAATTATAGCTGTGAAGTATTGGCTTGCGAAGCAACACGTTTTCTTAATAAATTAATTAATAAGTGTACAGACATGTTTTGTAGGAGAAAACAATCAACTGATAATGTCGCTAATGTCCGCGATGAGAAGTAAAGGGATCATACCATAATATTCGTTTGATTATATCATATGGGAGCTCATTCTCTTCATTGAATGATATTCTATTAATTCAATGGTGAATTTTTAAATATTATTTGTTGTTTAATAGTTACAACTATTAATCGTAATAATTATCGATTAAGACTCTTTCATGTAACAAAATACGCTTTCACCGATCATTATCGGACCAATACTGTCGTTCTTTCAGAATGCGTTGAACAATTTTACTTTAACTATCATGACTATGAATGTTTCCCTAAGTTGAGAATATACGCTTCTATACAAATATTTCTCAAAAATAAGAAATGAAAGGAACAGAAATTGGAGAAATCATTTTGGAATATGAACAGTAACTTGATTACCGTAAACCGCCTCAAATTCTTTAATAAATTTTCTCTAAAAAAAATATCGCTTCATTGTTAAAGATTAAAGCTGACATTATTATAAAATCGATAAATTTGAAGACAGAAGGAGAAGAAATGTTCCTACGGAAAAACAAGCTGCAAATTTTCATTTAGGTGCAAATTTAGTTTCTACAATTTAACAAGTAATTAATGTAATTCGATGCACTTTTGGTGACAAGAATACATTTTGAATATATTTGGAAACTAAATGTACTTGTAAAGAAAGCATTGGCACGTAAACTGGTAAATTACATGAAATATACAAGTATACAGCAATATTAAAGAAAACGACTTTCTTATTGCGTTTAGTATATGCTTCATATTTTTTTTGCCATACTTTTATCTTAAATTGATATCCTAGATTATGCATACATGCTTCTTATGCAAGTACTTATATCAATTTTCATTTCTTTTAAATTTGTTCTGCATACTTTTTTCCGTAAAAATTCAAGAATTAAAGAAATTTGCAATTTTATCTTAAAAATTACGATATTATCATTTGCAGAATGAGTTGTACTGTCTGCGCTGTCACGACAAAATGGGCATTCCGATATGCGGCGCTTGTCGACGTCCGATAGAGGAACGCGTCGTAACTGCACTTGGAAAGCATTGGCATGTCGAACACTTTGTCTGCGCTAAATGCGAGAAGCCTTTCCTCGGTCATCGTCACTACGAGAAGAAGGGCTTGGCATACTGCGAGACTCACTATCATCAGCTCTTCGGGAATCTCTGCTTCGTCTGCAATCAAGTGATTGCCGGTGATGGTAAGTAAATTAATTTCTGACCGATTTTGCAGTATTACAAATATACAAATTAATATACTTGATGTATTTTTGCACAAACCAGTATTTTCAATTTAGTATATACAACAATAAAGCAACATTGAAGTACCTGTATACTAAACATGAGTTTAATAACGTTTTTAATATACCTTTTATTACTTTAACATGGTACTTGTATATCGGAGTGGTATATTTTAATGCAATGTCAGAAATAATTATGCGCGGTGGTTTTTAAAATATCTGTAAATTTTGAATTGATTGGCGACGGGAAGTAGCCATCGAATATTCAAATATATTGAAACGGGATATTAACAATGCGGATATTATTTATAATATTAGAATAGACAAATAAAGATTAACCTATGTAAAGTTTGTATTTTTACTTACGAAACATAATGTATTAAATTCACCAAGGAATGAAACCATGTCAAGAATATCGAAAAGTTCAATACTCGTAAAACCAGAAACCTTTTGTCGGTTTTTGTTAAACTCAAGTCAAAACGTTTTTGACAGTTCATGTAATTCTTTCGTTTTAACGCTTTAAGTTTGTATTATTATATTTTTTATAGAATTATAGAATTATATTTTTTTTTTTCTAATTTGACAATTTTGTTCCAGTTGTAAGTGAATATACAAAATAACAAATTTTAGATACTTCAACTTTGATAGTTCCATGTATTATCGTTAATAATATCCATTGAAGCATAAATGATAAGCATTGATTAATATTTTGTAGCGACTTCTAAAGTATTTCCGATGAAGGTTTTGTAAAAACCATTTATTAACATACATTAAATATAATATACCGACTTGTACATAAAGGCCTTATCTACAATTATATTAATGTCCGCAAGAACACTTTTCAAGTGTATGCCGAAACATGTATATATTTGTAATTTTTTTCCGAAACGAATATTGAAATTTGATACACATTTTTCTATAAAAATGATTATTTCTTTCAGTTTTCACCGCACTGAATAAAGCCTGGTGCGTCCATCACTTCGCATGCGCCTACTGCGATCAGAAAATGAATCAGAAGACGAAATTCTTCGAGTTCGATTTGAAACCCGCGTGCAAAAAGTGCTACGAGAAATTCCCTCAGGAGCTGAAAAAACGTATGCGCCGTATGTACGACCTTAATCCGAAGCGTCTTCCAGCCTAATTTTATGCAAAATTGACTGAAAAAAGTCACGTAGATCGAACGCGTTTCGAAAAGGAAAATTGTAGCAATTACAATAACCAAAGTAACAATTATTATATCATAGTGTAACGCTATTGTCGTTTAACAGTTTTTTTTATATATATACATATATATTAACGATGTTGATGCGCGCAACGGAAACATGCTGCCGAAAGTGAAAAGCTACCTCTGAATTTAGTTTGTACGTTCAGAAGACTTCCGTATTTTATGAAAACGATACTCACATTCTTTTATTCATGCCTTGCAATCTTCCTGAGGTCCTCCGATCATTTTCTATACAGAAATTTTATCTAAAATCATCTAATTTAACATTTAAGACGAAACCAGGATAAACAAATTAAAACTTTAGTTTTTGTCATTATGTTTTTTACTTGTCGCAAAATAATTTTAAGTATTACTTTTTTAATTTGTGAGTTTAGAAATACTTTATCCCTGTCGTTACATTTTACGCGCGTATTACATTTTTTTGTCTTTGAATCGTTTTTTTATAACCAAATTATAAAACGAAAATATGATGCAATCTTTGCATTATAAAGAAGAATTAGCAAGTCTTCTAATACTACCGCTATATTTTACGCGAATATTACATACTTGTATCGTTAGATTGATTTTTTTTTACAAGAACAAGCTTATGAATCGAAAATGTAATGCTACTTTTATATTTTTATCGTTTCTTTTACTAAAGTTTAGTGGATTTATTTACTGCAGCGAAGGATGATTTGTATTGCAGGATAACGCAAAGAAAAGTTGATAACGATGGGTTTACAAAAATATTAACTGATTAATGGCAATTTCTGAAGTTTATCAAAAGGTTAATTTCCTTTCTTCTCTTATTTTATTTATTTTAAAAATTTAATGTTCAGGCGGAATGGGTGGTTCTGTTTCTTAAAAAAGCTAATCGACTAGCTGGATATTTGCTAGTGTTAATCGTTTAATGATTATAGCTGATTGTTTATGAAGACATTTTTTTGCGACGTAAACAACCGACTGTCATACGTTTAATTTGTAGAACGTTTTTTTAAAGAAACAGAATGAATCATCCGAGATTAAAATTGACAATGAATAACGGATTATATTTGCAAAAAACGTTGATCAGTAATATTTTTACAAACTTATCACTGTTAATATTTCTTCGGAAAAAGTACACATGGTGTAATACTAATCATTCTCAACTACTGTTATTTAATGCATAAAACTGTGTAAAATTATTGTAAAAGATTTCTTCTTTACCCGACGAAAAATACAAATATCCGAACAGTTAATTAACTATTAATTACGAATTAAAAATGTAATGACTAGTTTATTATGATTCAAATTTATATCACTTAATTTATTACTGTTAGTTTAAACACGGTATTTAAATATACTTAACACCAAAAAAAAGTCTTAGGAGGATCTCTGAAAGGTAATAAAAAATGAAAGTGCCTTTTAATCAGGACCAATAAGATACTTAAGTAGATATCTGCATTTAGTAATATAATCGTAAACTGACAAATATATATTTTATCGATGAATGAAAAAAAAAATCGCTCTAAAGCAACGTGTTAAAATTGTAACTAATTAACGGTTCGGGTTCGTCGCCTGAACGGTACTTTGTATCTTTGTACTCACGACTGTGAAAAATTGCAAAGATAAATAAAAATACAATGATGAATTAAATAATCTGTAGTTGAGTTCATTTCTCGGCTAAGTCTGAATAATATAAGTAGGGCAACCGAGGTATAGGTCATTTTTAGAGATAAAACTCAACGATGTAAGAAGAAGGGAGTCTCGCATCTACTATCTCCTCGCTATTGAGCCGTCAGTTACGCGTTCTCGGCGGGAACGCGAGCTTCGTTCGAAGACCCTGTCGTTATTCGTGATATTGCAATCCAGTAAATCCATATTCCGCAGTATTGCGCTTGTCTGTGAAATTCTATTATACGTTCTCTTTGGACTTATTGAAAAAAAAAGAAGAAATTATATCGTGTGGCCAACATTGCCTTTTTATCTGATAATATCTCTACTGATATCTGCCAGGAGTGGCTGATAACGTATCGACTATCAGCCAGAATGTCGAGCGCCCGTTACTCCAAAATTCATTCGGTTTTATTTGTGAAAATTTCATCGTTGCGTGTCGTTGTATTATAAGCGTCAGTGGTAATTTCTTTATGAGGAAGAAAAACGTGTCAAAATCGCGTGGTAAGATTTCTATATAGGGACGCTCTTTATTTTCCTTATAATGAACGTGTTTCACGTTTTTTTATCGATATAGAAGTGTTGGTGCACCCGCGTGAATTCCAATGATATCACGACGTGTCATACTGCGACTACTGTAATGTACATACTATCGTCTTAGTTTTAAAATAGTCGAGCAGGAATACAGTCGACGATGCCTTGACTGGAAATGATTCATCATTAGCAATTAAACGTGTGCGTACCCTACAAGTCCGAGTGAGCGAGTCTTATCGTGTGGAATGTACGGATCTCCTTTCGGTCATTCGTAATTCGTATTAACCCTGGCGAACAAATCCTTGCTGATCGAATCCAATTTTTTTGTAAATTACAAGGATTTAGTAGTTTAAAGCGGTCCGAACGTTTCGTACTTGAAAAATCATTTCTAAATATTTTTTACCTTTTTTAAAAAAAGTTTTACCGTTTTAATTATAACAGTAAAGAATGTTTTTTTTTTTAAATTACCGTAGCTCAGATAACCCAGATGCGCATTAATAGCGATGGATTTACAAAAATATTCACTGGTCATTTTCGAAGAGGTATATTCTTTTTCAGTTCATCTCAAATAATTTGCGATTTTTTACCAATTTTAATGCTGCATGGCTTACTTTATTGATTAAAAGGCGTTCCATGAATTTACCAAATAAATATTTGATAGTGTCAACCGTTTATTAAACATAGCCGTTTGTTTATGAAGATAGTTTTCGCTTGGTAAAAAGGCTGTAATTTATAAATAATTAATATCATCAAATATCCATACAATTAATTTGTAGAGCGTCGCTTAAAAAAATATTGAGTCTAGGTGTATTAAAAACGATAAAGAATTATGGATTATGCTTGAAAAAAAACTGATCAAAAATATAACACTTCGGAAATGAAATTTATATTTCTACAAATCTATTATTATTATTATTGCTCTGGATTACAGACATGCAATAAAAATTACAGTCTATCACTTTGATAAAAACAGTTGTGTTTTGTTAATATTACTTAATATACAAAATTGCAATACTAATTTATCTAGTATGAAGCATCATTTTTTTTTTAGAATTCTTCAATTTAATTTAAAATCTTCCCAATTGTAGACTTTTAACGATCGGGTTCGTCGACAGACAGGAACGACGTATCTGACGATCAATCGCTCTTAATTTCCCAAATAAATTGCTGCTACGATCGAGCAACGCCGACTTATACGATGGAAGGGATAAGGCAATCGATCGCAGAAAAGCGATAGATTAGAACTTCTGATTTTGCAACTACAGGAACGCAGAATGTCTAGCTCCTCGTATAGCTATAGCCGTGTTGACGGTTCTGTCAGCGGTGTAACCAGGTAATTGAAAGAAAATTTTATAAATTTGAATTACCGTAAATAAAAAAGTGTTAATATTATAATTATACTTTTAGAAAATTCATAAGATATAAATAGAAACAACTTCAAACTTAATTTTATTACTTTATGTGTAATTAGTTTATTTATATTTATCTAACGCGATCATTTATTAATATAGATAATTACAATCAAAGTCGGTCGCCCTGGCTTGAATCTTCGAGAATAGGGAGGTATTTGGAATTTAGAAAGAAAGTATAAAAAATATTAATTGAACAAAAATTATATATAAAATATTAACAGAAAAAAAATATTAAACTTTTTTTATATGGTAGCCATCCAAAAACAAGTTTTATTTTTCATTTGTATATTGGTTACTTTTTTAAGTTACAAAATAATTTTGTAAATACACATCTCGTCGTAGTTTAAGAATTAAATTAAGAATCTTTTTAGTTTTTTACTTTAAGTAACTACTACTTTTACTTCAAATAACTGAAGCACCATAGTTATAGACTACTGTACCTGTGAAATAAAATATTTTTCTTTTTACAAAAATTGTATTTGCTTGAAATGATGCTGAAAAAACATGCAAAGTTTAGATAAAATAGTACATTACGATACCAGTGCGATCAAACTTTCTCTTGACGAGTGCTGCAATCACACGAGATCAGAAAAAGTTTCTCGCACGAATTTCGTATACAAAAGTTTATCGGACTAGTGCGAGAAGTGCCTACTTCTCGCACCGCGTGGCATAATAGTATATTTTGTAACAAATGCACTTCTGTAGCACTTCATTGTACTACTTCATTGTAGCACTTCTCATGCATGCGCTACAAAAACAACTTTATCGCACTAGTGCGAGAAGTGCCTACTTCTCGCACGCTAAGCAAAGCGGAGAGTTTTATACTATTCTATATTTCGACTACTATTCTATATATTTTATACTATTTCTTTAAAAAAAAAAGAAGAAGAAGTTTCAATAGTAGCTTTATTTTCAGAGAATCAAACAAGGTTCATATAAATAATAAGAAATATTTCATTAATTGTAGCTTGGAATCCGGAAGCCAAGGGAGACTATATTCTCGCAAGAAGAACGATTTGAAGCACAACCAGCCAAACTCAACATACATTCCCCATAATCGTATGTCGAGATATACGACCGCTCTGGTGAACCTCTTACCAATCAGATTCAAAAGGTAGTTTCACTCTACAAACGTTTCTCAACTTTCTCGAATAAACAAACTGATGCATTTTTTTTATTGCCCCGCAGGATTCCTGGATCGGAGATCCCTCTCGATAAGATTGGTTTGTTCTCGAGTGTCTCCTTCAACTGGTTGAATGAATATCTCTCAGCCGGCTGCAAGAACGGAGCGAAGGATAAGCCCTTGCCCACTATCGCAAAGCTTGACTCCTGCCAGATCAACGGTTCAAGGTGGATAAATGATTTTTTTTTTTTTTAATCCAACAAATTCTCTAAGCAGCTGGCGAAATAATTCTTCTTTTTCTATTCGATTTGTAGAATAGATGGATTGTGGCATGACCATGTCGTGAAGCGCGGCCAGGCCGGCGCTTCCGTTCCAAGGATCGCCTGGCAATTTGTAAGAACACGAGTGTTGGTTGCAGCTTTTATATATTTGCTGGGAATGATCATCTCGCTCTGCAGTCCGGTAAAACAATTGTTCCTGAAGCAATATTTTGAAACATTTTTTAACCCGTTTTAAAAAGAATTTTGTGCGAAATTATATTTAAAACTTTGTAGAGAAAACAATTTGTAAAGTTCTACTTTGCATACATGTAAAAATTTTTCAAAAATGTAAAATAATGAGGAAGCAGTTTGCAAGGTTCTACTTTGCAGGCTTGTTTGTGCGTGAAAAAATGTGTCTACTATAAAAATTGCATTCACAAGCATTTTGAAATTTTAAAATCGTCATGAAATTTAAACCTCTCAATCGATTTTCTTCAAATTTGTTCTCAAACCTTGCTTCACGGTGCTCAATACGTGAAATAAATTTGAAGTCGGTATTTTTTAATTTATGGAAGCTAATGCGCAAACGAGAATTTTCAAAAAATAAAAAATGTTATTGAATTCGAACTACTCGAGCGATTTGGACCAAATTTAAATTAAAACCTTGTTTATCATAGCCTAGAAGTAAGACAAAATTAAGCCCGATATCTCGCAATTTGCGCGAGTATTTGAACCGCTCGACCGATTTCCGTAAAATTTATACCCAGACTTAGTTTAAGGACAATCCAGATGTGTGCCAAATTTTATTGAAATCTGCCGAAAAAGTCGATTTTTTTTGCGACAGCAATGTTTTGCCTTTTTTGGAATGAAATCGAAAGTTATGAAGATAGCGACTGTTCCTTAAAATAAATTCATTTTCGATACTCAATAATTGTGAAATCACGTGGTAAATTGCAGCCGGTCATCCCAGAATTTAGAAAAGTAAAAGTGTTTACGGACATTTAGAAAAAAAATTAAAATTGCAATAAAATTTGAACCACTCTCGATTTTCGCCAAACTTGGCACCAATCATGGTTCACTGTAAGTTCGTTTGTGTTCAAAATTTCAGCCTGATATCTCTTAATTTGCGGAAATTATAGCGTGAAAATGATTTTTTCAAAATTTAAAAAATTCTGTAACACTCGAATTTTTCAACCGATTCGCGTCCACTATATATAAATTTAAATGCTTTTTATTACAGGATGTATATATCAATAGGACCTTTTTCTAATTTATTTTTTTTACTCTTAGTTATTATTTCATTTTATTTCAAATAATACAGCATCTCTCTTCGGACAAAAATTATATGAGTAAAATGTTGTTTCAGATCATTGTACTGCGACAAATAATCTCAGCTACGGAAGAACGAATTAAGGTGTACGATGTTCAAAGTAACAACACTTTTAATAATAATACTATGAGCGGTAACGCAACTGTGAATCCTTCGTCAAACGAGACTGTGATGAGCAACGTAACGTCTATATCACCGATAAACGCCACTAATTCATCACTCGTATCGACCATAGGAATTGGCAGCAAACTTCCTGATATTCTAAGGCACTTAATTATAGTCGACGAAGTGATAATATTCAGCAATATCGGCGTACTCATAGTTGCTGAAGTAGTTTCCTATTTTTTAATCGCCTGGAGCGCATCTCTAAATCTTCGGTAAGTTTGAAAGCTTAGATTTCTTCACTTAAGTAATACATTAGGAGTCTTTCTGTATATTCATTATTTTTCATCTATTTTCATTTTTTTTTATTTGTATTTTTAATTTTTTTCTATGCAGGACAGCCACGAGACTGAGATCAGCTTGTCTAGCACTCGCGTATAAAAAGCTCATACGTTCGTCCATTCGATATAAAGCATCTGCTCACCAGGTCAGTTTGAACCACTAATACACGAATTAAAAAAAAAATATTTTATTACAGAAACAGGCAATATTCAATTAAAAATGTATTAAACATCATTTTATTTCAAATAACTGCGAGTAATTATCTAAACAAGGACGCGATGTGAAACATTTTACACTTCTTTCTCATTATCTTCATTTTTTACCACATTTCTATGAGCATGATGTCCAACGTTAGCTTTTTCATAGAGAGAACTGTGTGAAAAATGGTAAATGATGATGAAGCAATAATGCAAGGTTTTTCTTTGCATCGATGCTAACAAAAAATAGGTTTGAAATAAAAATTAAACGAACTTTGAGTGATCAAGAAATTAAGTAATTAAAAATGTGCTAAAATCTCATTCCTACAACATATTTTAAAGATAATAATCAGTCAACAGAACAATTATAATTTCACCGCTATTTCGAATGATTACTTACAATTTTTCGTATTATTTGGTATTCCGAATACATTTTTTTAAATCATTATATCCATCCTTACTCCGTTATACGTTTCTCGCTATAATTTATCTTTTGTAAAAAGTTTTATTAAATTTAATTAAAATTAATTAAATTTCATTTTTAACTAAATACCGAATAAAAATATAGCAGTTGTAATTTCCAGTTTTATATTGTCATTGTAGGTATAAATTAACAAAGCCTGTTTGAAAGTATTTTTATTTAAATACACGGTGATTAATATAAAATTTTGTTTGTTTCAGACAATGACCTATTTTATCCCAAACAGCAAAACTCTGTACGAGTTGATTTCCAACGGACCTCTCATATTTTCCGGGCCACTGATACTGCTGCTCTGTTCCCTTTTCATCTGGTACTCGTTGGGTCACTGGGCCCTTATCGGTATCGTGGTACTAATGACCCTTTATTCGTGCCTGGTAAATCTTCATTACACGCTTAAAAAATGTCACACTTGACACGCCTTTCACTGTCAATTTAGCTGTAATACTTTTTCAGGTATTAACTGCTTATTTGGCAAAAATGTTTGGCACACGAGCGATGGAATATTCGCTCCAGCGAATGTCTCTGATGCAAGAATTCATTGGCAACATATTTCTGGCTAAAGTTACACTGTGGGACAGTTATTTCGTTGCGAAGATTCAAAGCAAGTTTCTTAAAGTGCTTTAATAAAAATAGATTTAAAAAAAATGTTATTGTATATTCAAAAAATTCTTTTTTTTTAAATTTGTTCATATTTCGCAGATGTGAGACAAAAGGAATTGGCAGAAATGCAATTAGGTGGTCTTAGCGAAGGTTGGAGTTTGAGTATGGTACATATTATTCCTGTAGTCACTGTCAGCGCGACTACGATGGCCTGTATGCTCACCAATAAGCATATCATTTCGGCAAATGTAAATATTGTATTTTCTTCAGGAAAAATGTGCTGTATATCTTTTTTTTTATTTGACTTTTCTTTTGTGTTTTTACAGTATATTCCGGCTCTCGTACTTATTCTGATAAATCTCAAACACTGTATACGCAATAGTTGGTTAGCGATGAGCAGTATATCACGCGGAGTGACTTCACTTAATAAATTAAAGGTATGATTTTGTTCGTTCGATTAGCAATTTTTTAAACGTGGCGTAATTCAATGTTCGTTCAATTAATTATAATTATAATTTTTCATCGTGCATATTAGTCTGATTCACAAATTTTGGAAAATTCAACAAAGAAATGTCGTTAAAAATGAATGAAAAATCAAATATCGACTCTCACCCTCAAATATAATTATAAATAATTAATTACTACTTTTTGCAAAAAGAGGTCTCAGGCGACCAACAAACCAAATATAAATTATTCTCGGCCCGTTCTCGAACTACGATGGAAATACTTGTTTTTAGTCCGAGATTTTATGAAAAAAATTTCTGAATTTTAAAAGTGGTTGAAATTTACTTTTACTCCAAAATTATGGAAAAAAATATTATATAGGGTATATTTCACGAGTGATAAATATCTGAAAAAAATATCCTCTTTTTGGACCAATATATGCCAAAAAAAAAATTCATCAACTGAATCCGAGAGGGTCAGGCTGATGACCACGTGAATTGATTAAGAATGCCTCATATACATTTGATCAATTATATGAAGCTATTTGTGCTATTAAAAATATTGATTAAGTTAATAATGTTAAAATGACATTTCAGTGTTATATTTTAGCTATTTTTTTCATTAGAGAAATTCATTAAGACACTATAATATAGTTTAAGAGAGAAATACTTATTTTCAGTCATCTAATCATAATGATTTTAATCAATTAGTAAAATTGAAGTTTGGTCTTCTTTAATAACGATTGGTATAAAATGTATAATTTATATTACAAATTTCGAAATATTGACTAAAAGAAATTCTTGATCGGTCAATGAAGAGTTTGATGAATTCGTCCAGGAATTGAATTAGTTTTGATTCCCAGAGATGGAATAGTTCAAGAATGGATTACGTCTGTCAAATTAGGTCCATGTGATTATATCCCAAACAAATTGAACCCGGAGAATTTTTGTATAATTATTTATTCTCTGTTCGAAATAAAATTAGATAAATTTGTTTTTACATCATTTTACGGGTATGATATTACAGGGTTTAATTTGTTTGGGATATAGTCACATGGAACCAAAAATATAAAAATAAAAATTGAACAAATGCAAATAAGAAATTAATCGTCCACTCGTAGCTAAATAAAAACATTCTTCTTCTAAAAGTATTAAAAACCAAAATTGTTGGCCAATTCATAATAAAGAAATATTTTTCTTCAACACTTGAAGTTCAATTCACTGGTCCCATTATATAAGATAATAAGATTTCGCTGAATCGATGATCTCCTTTTGCATTTGCAGACTGTCTTCACATTGAAAGACGCAGATCGTTTCACGGACAAACCAATTGATAAAAATCTTGCAGTTACAATAAATCGTGGACATTTCATCTGGGAACAAGACACTGATGGTCTGTGTAAAACTGTTTTAATTCATGGCAGTGAACCGACATCGCATCACGTTAAGAAACGTAATTCCCAGTAAGTATAAAACAGAACTTTTTGTTTATAGCCATTTATCTAAATTTCAAGAGTTGCAGTTATATATTTTTTTTCAGACTCTGCAACGAATCCCTCGTCGACATCAATTTTTACGCTCCAAAGGAAAAACTCATTGGAATTTGTGGATCTACTGGTTCAGGAAAAACTTCACTTTTGCTGTCGCTTATGGGTCACTTACACAGCATTAGTGGTCATGTAACAATCGATGGCTCGTGTTCCTACGTTCGCCAAGTTCCCTGGCTCTTCGATGGAACTCTGAAGGAAAATATTCTTTTTGGCGAGAGTCTCGATGCAACTTGGTACTACAAAACCATACGAGCTTGCAATTTGATCGAAGATATCGCGCTTTTGCCGGGCTCGGACGATACTGATCTCAGCCAGATCAATCTCACCGCAACTCAGAAACAAAAAATTGTACTTGCTCGAGCGGTTTACACACAGAGAGACATAAATCTTCTGGACAATCCTCTGGCAGATGTTGAACCTGAGGAGGGCAAAGAAATTTTTGAGAAGTCAATTATTCACGCTTTGGGCACAAAGACTGTGATTATGATATCCGACAGAGTGCAGGTAAAACAATTGATTCTCATTGATTTTTAAGATCTTATGGCGTTTTTAATTTTTCAAAAAAATGTTCTCTAAGCGCTCAGTAAGTTTTCCGGTATCTCTCAGAATCTGCAAATAGGTTCGGATTTTATGGGACTTTGAATTTTCAGAAATATATTCTTCCACAATTTTTTGTTAACTTTGAATAATATAAGGTAATCTTGTCGGTATAGTCAAGTCAATCTAAAATAAAATTTTAAGTGGAGAATGGTTTCAACGGTTTTTAAGGAAAAACTGGCCCTTACCAAGGTGGATCTTGTTTGAAAAGCTCCTACATAATATAGAAAAAAAATATACAACAATGAAGTTACAGTATAATAATCCAGTTTACTCCAATAAATCCACAGGTATATCTTTACGAATTTTTTAAAAGATGAATTTGTAATTTTTTTTCGATCTTGACGAGTGAAAGTTCACGTTGTTTTTTTTTTAATTGGTTCATAAATTCTCCGAGTAATACCATGATAAATGTTTTCCGGTGAATTCATAGAGTATCTATTGAAAAGCAAAATAATACTCTTCAAGACTGTAATAAAATTGCAAACTTGTCAAAAATACGCCCGTAGATTTATTGCCGTAAATAAATCCGTAATAAAGTAAAAATTGTGTATTTTATCTATAAATTCATAGTTATAATTTTGTATACATTAAGTATGAACTCTTTAATCCAGATTCATTGGTTTCTTCTTTAAAACGTGCATAAACAATTTTTGAAATCTTGGTGTTGGAATGACTTAACTGTACTGGAAGGACTACCTTATCTGGAATTTTTTACAAAAGCAAAGTAACGCTCGAATTTAAGTTTGGACAAGATTGATAGAAGTATTCGAATTTCATGTGAATTTGAATTTTCAAATTTATCACTACTATAACTCTGAAAAAGTTTTAAAAATAGAGCAAAAACATTGTAACAAAGTTATCAAAATTATTTTATACTGGTATAAAAAAAATGTTTCCCCCCCTAAAAACGACAGAGCCTCCTCTGAAATATAGAATTATTTGTAATGGTTTTTTTTTCAAATGACACAATTCAAATGTCAAAAAAATTAATACAAAACGTCAGACATAATGAGTGATACAATAACGAAGAAAATAAGTTCTTGATTCAGTTAAATTAGGAACTAAAACGAGAAGAAAAAGCCAATATAAAATCTTCGAGAGTTGACTAACGTCAAATGTTTCAAAAAATTAATTTCAAGCGCGCACCAACATTTTTTTCCTCTCATTCACCAGCATTTGAATCAATGACGAACACAAATGTTTCTGCAGTTTTTAAACAGGTGCGACACGATCTACGTGATGCGGGATGGAAAGATCGTCGAGCAGGGAACTCACGAAGAGCTGTTACAGTGGAAGGGCGAATACACCACGCTACTAGAATTCTACATGAAAAAGCACAAAACTAAATACTGCAGGTACTGATTGGCGATTCTGGTGAAATAATTTGATAAGCGAACGCTAGATAAAGTGGTAGATTTTCAGGCCTGGCGATCAAGTTCACACCTCGATGACCCAATTGCTAACGACTCCGAGACCAAGAGGAGTTTCGTTGAGTACGAGTACTGCCGCGTCTTCAGGAAGCATCCTCGAGATAGATGTATGTGTATTAGGGTTTTTCACAAATTTTTGAAAATTTTACAAAAAATGTTAAAAGCGAATAAAAAATAAAATATCGACTCTCACCCACAACTATAGTTATAAATAACTAATCACTAGTTTCTACAAATAGAGAGCTCTGGTGGTCAACTTTAAGGGGTGCCTCAATTAAATAAACGTAACATTATCTTCATTTCAATGAGGCACCCTTTAAAGTTGATCGCCAGAGCCCTTTATTTGCAGAAAATAGTGGTTAGTTTTTTATAATTACATTTTGGGATGAGAGTTGATATTTTATTTTTTATTTGTTTTCAACGATGTTTTTTTGTTGAATTTTCAAAAATGTGTGAAACACCCTACTGTATATACCTCATCAATTCAATTCGCAAAACCGTCAATTACTTCTTCTAATTCCAGTAAATTCAATCATTTTATTTTGTTTACAGAATCCGATGTCAGGTGAAGAAACTCAGAGTATAGCGTCACCCATAAAGCACAGTGCTTATGCAGGGGGTTTGCAAATCAAAAATAATTTTTATATCAAGAACTGCGGTGGATGGTTCTTGGGAATTACAGCGTTTGTAATCTCAGGATGCTTTTCGTTTCCCATAGCAGTCTCGCCATTGATCTTCATGTACATAGCTCAGGTAATTTATATGTTATATCGTAGGAATGTATTTATACTTTCATTAAGCTCGTCGTTGCGGTAAAGTCAAGTAAATCAAGTACTAAGATTAAAAATTTGTTTGTACACGTTTTATAGGAAAAAGTAGTGTAAGCTAAGGTAGGTATGACTTAAAGAGGTTCCTCTTGATGTACAAAAAATATATAACAAAGATTTATTAAAAAATAACTCGGTTTCCGCTAATAGATCCACGGGCATATTTTGCATGCAGCTATTATGAAGTCAAATTAGTAATTATCTTTCGATTTTGACTAGAGAAAGCTCATTTCATTCTTTTTAAACATGTTTGTCGAAATCACCGAGTAATTTGCTTCGTTTTACTTCTCGATGAGAATAAAAGTTTCGTTAACGTCTATATCTTTGGTTTCTTTTTCATAAATAAATGACCGTAATTTGTAAACGAAGAATATCATCATAAATATGTTTCGGTAAATTCCTAAAGTATCAATCCAGAAACAAAATGAAATCTTACTTAAGATCAAACTAAAATCCGATCCAATGTTTCTTTGGTATACATTTTATAAAAATCGGTTAAAACATTTTGATTTTATCGTTTTTGAAATATTTCGAAAATTTCTGTTACGACTTTAACTCGAATAATTTTTCAGCTATGCACTATAAATTGATATTAATCTTTATTGAAGTAATGCGACCTTTGGAATTGAAGTTAGGCAAAATCGTTAAAGTAGTTCAAAGCAAGGGAAAAATATTCTAAAAGGTGCCGCATTGGAGGTTTACACCCAAAGCATCCGGTACCCCTAAAACGGTTTTTTTAGCGTCCCCCATCTGCGAGGTGTTTTTGTCAGTTAAAAACAATAATTCTAGGGGATGGGAACTTTTTTTATTTTACGTACTTTAAAAAAGATTGATTTCTATTTTCTTCTTTTTAATATGGTAGGCCAAAAAAATGACTTTCTTTTTTTTCACGCTTCTCCCACCCTCTAAAAGTGTAGGGTTCGAACTTGAAGTACATCTTGTGAAAAGGGAGCACTGGTCAAATTTACGACAACAGCTCGCCAAAGGGGTACAGAACAACATGTGAAAATTTCTGACTGAATCGCAAATGCCGTTTCGGAGGGAAAGAAAGTGGCAACTTTATTTAATGGAAAAATACCATAAAATGAAATCGGAAAATTTTACAAAAAATGTTGTTGGAAAGTACGCTGAAAATCCAAAATGTAATGTTGTTATAATTTTTTCGCGAGCCATAGAATAGGCGTTAAAAAATAAACAATGATTATTTTTAGTAATTTTCTGAAATCAGATTTTAATTGCAGGAATATGCAATTAAAAAATCTGAAAAAATTCCTACGTTTTTTCTTCAAATACACAAACATCCTGAAGAAATGTGAGGACGTTATATTGGCATGAAAAATTGGGGTGGCCGACTTGACGTGTTTTGCCCCTTATATTAAAAAGAGATAACAATTTCTTTTAGCGTACGTAAAATTAAAAAAATGATGGTCCCACCCTGTAAAACTATTGTTTTCAATTTACGAAACTACTCGCTGGGAAAACAACAGACTGTAATATAAAATCAACAGTATCAAATATCTGGACGGTAAATTTTTTAAGGCCACTAATAAAATCGGTAAAAAAATTACGGATTATACCAAAACAAAACTTTAGGTATTGACGTTGTTTAGTTAATATTTTTGTACACCCATCAATATTAATGTTTTCCTCATATGAGTACAAATACTGTAATTCAAAACGGTTATTCTCCTCTAATACGGTTATTTAGTTGATCAAAATTTGCAGAATGAATTAGAAAAATGTAGTAGTGCTTTGACTTAGTGCTCTAATCTGCTTAAAATTTTCCATCCATGGTATCGAATATTTGTTTCCTTATAGAAAACAATCACCGACAAAACGCAGATCGTTATAATACTTGCAACTGTGATGGGTTTCGTTATTTTCTGGGGCGCAATACTTCTCGGTATTTATAACAAGGTAAGAAGTTCTCATTAAAGCAAGAAAAGCAGTTTTAAACATTTTTAAACAATGAGGTAATTTTTGCAGATGGTATTTACAGCGGCGAGGAGACTGCACGAAAAGTGGATGCAAGGTTTATACAGAGCGCAAATGTCACTCTTTACCACGATTTCGACCTCGATGCTGCTCAACATATGCAGCTTGAATTTACAGGAAGGTTTGTGACACCATAAAAAAATTAAAACCGCAAAAAAAAAAAATTAATAAAACTATTTAATGAAATTCTTTCAGTGGACTCCGTTTTACCCCGATTAATATCAACGGTACTCATGCACACCGGAATAAGTATTTTCAGCGTGCTGATCCTTGGTATTCTGTCGCCCTGGCTGTTGATTCCGGTAGCTGTTTTCGTCACAGCTTCCGTTTTATACACCGTATATGCGAGGTTCGAAATATACGATCACACTGATACTGATAGTAGAAAAACACATCGATTACCAGATATGAGAGTATTTTCTTATCTTTAAGTGCACGATAAAATTATAAATATACCAAGTACACCATAATAATATTTCATCTAAATCTCATGTATAGGAATCGGAATAGACAGGCTTTAAATTATTATTAAAAGCAATACCATAATTTCTAAACAATTATATTATTTTTATGCAATGCATTACAGCCTACCTAAAAATGTATTTTAAAAACATATTTGTTAATCTTTATGTCAATTATCTTGTTCGCTACAAAAAAAAAAAAAGATGCACAAAAATAGAAATATCTCGTTACTTCAAACTACGTATTTCTTCTTCAACGAGAATTTAGTGAATATTACAGGTTTGAAATAATTAATTCGGAAATCTGGTATTTTTGTTGTGAGTAATGATAGTAATTTAGTTTTATTTTTAGAGGTCTAATTCTGAGTTTGTACGAAACAACCCAAGCGGATTCTGTTGTGCCAATGTACAATCATGCGGTAAACACAATTGAGGGGCGAGCAGTTATTCAGGCTTATCACAAGGAGCGCGAATTTACCAAGAAATTTTACAAGTACTGTGACAATCATTCTGCCTTCAATTTCATGCTGGACGCGGTAAAGCTTTGGATCGAGTACAGAATAAAAATGCTTTCAGGTATTACAAAAGGAGAGACGTTTTTTTTCTGTAATTAGTGAAATTTTATTCGAAAATTTTCTATTGTTCTTTTGTATGAAAACATTTTTAGCCGATTTTTCTCGAGCAAAAAAGTCTTCAAAGTAGGACTTTGCACGTTGCTTTCTCATTATTTTATAGTTTTCACCAAGCCTCTACGAGAAAGCATACTGATCGATTTTACCTTGTTATTCAAAGTTAATATGATTAAATAAATAATTAATATATTATTATCAAATAATTTTAAAAAAACATGAAACGTACTTGCAATTATAATGAGCTCTATGAAGCAATATCGGAAATTTCAAAAAGTCAAGAGTAATTACACTCTTAAAAAAAATAAGTATCCCAACGTTGAATTCTCACATAAAAATATTAATTAAAACAAAACTTTCTCTATGAAAAATCAAAACAGTAATGGTCCTTCTCGAAATCAAATGAAATCGTCGATATTGTAACGATCCTCCTAGAAAATGAGTAGAATTAGTAAAAATTAAAATTCACAAAAAAAAATCCGCTTTTTTTTAAACTATTCCAAAAAATGATTTCACTATTTGCTGATTTCTTATTCAAACAATTGTTTCAGCTATAACACTGGGAGTGATAATTCTGATTTGTGCATCGTTGAGCGGTGTGCGCGATCGCTTCGAGATTCTAGGACTCGCTTTTATTTGTACACTGCAACTGGCCCTCAGCATCGTTCATCTGACCGGACCAATTTCAAGCGCGTACACTAGTCTCCTGGCTATCAGTGCATTGGATGATTACATAGAGGTAAGAAAAAAATTATAGAATTAAGTGGAGATGCAACCAATCAATACCAACATTTCTCTGTAAAACTAGATAGACGTTTCTTTTATTAACTTGTTTTCCCCGAGCCCTTATTATGAAAAACAAAATGATGACTTACTGTACAATTCTTTCACGGATTTTAGTTACGTTTCACCTTAAGAAGAGAGAGTCACGTCAAAAATTGTTCGATAGGTCACTTGTACAACTTTTTCCAAATAAATCTAGCGGCCAAGTAAGTTAGAGTTATAAAATACATTTTCCTGTAGAACATACCCAAGGAAAAGATCGGCCGCGATGACGTCCCTTCGGACTGGCCCTACGAGAACAGCATCAAATTCGAAAACGTCGTTCTTTCGGAAAACTCGGAACTGGAACCGTTGAATATAACGATCGCTCCTGGCGAGAAAGTTGGTGAGTTTTCCGTCCAACTCTCGAATGAATAAATTATTTAAATTAGTGAGGAATTCTATAAGAAATGGATCACCACAGTTTTGGGTTTTCTCAAAAAGGATTGATACATTTTTAAAAAGTTTTTTACAGTATTAAGAACATTTAAACATTATTTTAGATTTTTGAATCTCATACTTCACTCAAAATTAAATACTTTGCTACTTTATACTTCACAAAAAAGCATGAAAATAATTCTGAACCGCTATAAAACATTTTCATTGAAAAGTGTACACTTTGTGGTGGAACATTTTTTTGTACCGTGGATCGTTTTCAATTTACAGAGAATAATTCCAAAAACCCAAAAGATCGGTGTTTAAAATTTTGGCTATTTGAACCGAAATGATAGTAGCAATTCTATATATTGCCTAAATTTACCACGAGATTCATTACATTTCCAATACTCTTATTTATCCGGAGTGCGGCATTTTCGCGACCACTTTCAAATTACATAAAAAAAAATATCAACTTTTTTCTTTTTAGCTCTAACAGGTACTCAGTCAACTTTGAAGACGTCTTTCGTCACCACACTCTACAGATTCGTCGAGATAAGTTCGGGAAAAGTTTACATCGGTAACACAAATATCGCCGATGTTCAGATAGACAAACTTCGAAATAGTATAAGTTTTATTCCTGGAGATCCGGTGCTTTTCGATGCAACTATACGTTACAATTTGGATCCCACTGGCAAAAAAACGGACGAGGCGCTCATGGGAGCTCTGCAGAAGGTTTCTCTATGGGAGAAGGTGTCGAGGCTATCCAAGAAAATGGGAAGTCCAGCAAGCGCTCTGTTCAACGTGTGGGAAAAGAAGTTCCTGTTTCTCGCTCGTGCTTTGCTGAAGACCCCCAGTAAAGTGAGTCCAAAACCTGTATTTTTTATTGCTAAAAACTACCGAATCTTTTCACGAATCAAATGTATTTTTATTTGATTTATTCTTCATTCTCGTAAATTTTAATTTCTAATCCATTTCTTTTGTAGAAGCTCTTTTTACTCTTCCTTTGTACACATTCCTTGGGACACTAATAGGAATAATGGCATTTTAATTATTTAATATTTTCTAAATAATTTTTTAAATAAAGCTTAACATAATCAAAAAACTAATTTCCAACGAAAACTTTTTTTCAGGCTCTCCCTAGTTATTATTCATATTGATGGCTGAACACCGCTCTTGGCAATGAAAAAAGTGTCAAAACTTGATAATCAGCATAATTTTTATTCTGAATATTTTTTTTATCTTATTCCTTCTATAGTTCCACTCCAGTTTTCAATAGTCATAGAAATGTTGTTTATCAACAAAGAATTTTTTTGTAAGAAATTCAATATCGATGTTGTAGTTTTTAAATAATTGACATTTTTCGTGTGACCAAAAAATGTATGTAATAAGTCTAAAAATTAGGGTGAAGTGGCATTCAATAGTGTTCTACAATACAGTATAAAAAGAGAAAAATCTAAATACAAAAGGAAGATTATGACCCTGTCAATAATGCTTGGAATGCTCTGTTTATATATTTTGATGTTTTTTTATATTACTGAAGTTAATTACAGTGAAACGTTGTGATTACTGTTTCCGTGTTTCTGGTTTTACATGAAAATTAATCCTAAACTTTGTATACTTAAATTAAAGAATCATTTAATTTATTTGAACTTTTATGTATTTGCAGTCTTTCCATAATTTCCCTACCATTTTTTGTTTTATAACTTGCATAATATAAAACAAAAAAAACGAAATATTTGGGCTTTTATAGCAATAAATACATTAGAGAAAACATAAAATTAAATATGGACTGTGTTCAGTGTCTTTTACATATAGGATTAAAAGTACTTTACTTTTATATTCTTTTCCAGATCTTGATAGTAGAAGAATCAGTGGATAATTTAGGTTCCGAGGAGGATTCCTTCGACAAGATTTTGCGCGATGTTTTCGCCGATTACACAATAATTGCGCTCTCTAGTCACAGAGTACATTACGCACAGAGAACTTACTGTCTCGATGAAGGAAAGGTAGGCCAGGAAAAACATCTTAAAAAATTAGAAAAATAACAACAAAGTTTGTTTAAAAATTAATATTTCTCTCTATATTTGTCTTTTCGTAGGTAACTGAGGTTTCAAACAGGGGATCGGATTTGTCTCAAGCTAGTATTGTCGCATCCGATATACTACTGACTGTACCAAAAAATATGATTGAAACTAATTTCTAAGACCTATTAATGTAAATTTGTCGGTTAATTAAATTTATACATAATTCTTAATTAAATATCTTCCATTTTTTTAAAGGTAAAACTGGCGTATAAGTATCTACATTGGAATTCCATGCGCCACTTCGTTATTTTTTTAATTTTTCTTTTTGTCTTAACGGCTGAGGCCTGTATTAGACTTATCGTAGCATTAATCACAAATTCGGCAGTGTTGTTCGTCGAATTTTAGTTGCAAAGATATGGGGAGTTACTCGCATCTGAGTATTACTCTCACGCTCAGTAAATTTATTACTTCAAGATTAATAATACTTTAAAAAATCATTTATTTTTGTTTAAAAGCATTAATTCGTTAATTCAAATCTCGGAAAAACGGAAGATTCGTCTTTATGTGTACTGTACCGCTTTTATTACCTGAGAGAATCTAAAACAGAATTCAAAGTAATGATTCAAAGTTAGAAAAACTTTCTCTGTAAAAAGATAGTAGCAAAAGCGAAAGTCTTGTGCATACGGTAAACTAGACGAAATCTTCAGAATCTGACTAATAAAAATGTACATGAATATTCAATATTTTGACAGAACGAAGACTCAGCAAATAATTGTCGCAGTAGCGTTGTTGGCAGATCAATGTCATTAGATATTTTTATTACAATTAGTTCAAAAAATTACTAGGAGCGTGAGAGAAATTGTACATTATGTGAGTAACGATAAATTAATGTACATAATTCGCCAGCTGTGTCATACCTGCTTAACTTCGCCGCTACAGTGCGGACAGCAAGTCATACTGGGATCAGGGGTTCGCGATGGAAGAAACATTTTACCGCCTACCGCGACAGCAGCGCCCATTACTGCACTGCATGCCGCGTCTTGCCGTCCGGACATCAACAAATTTGGACTCATGAGTAACTGCAACGAATCCAGTAATTACGAATTAAATTCAATTACATATAAAACAGTAAAGAGCTTTTAAACAGAATTTGAAATAGAAAAATTAGCTTTGATGATGCTGAAGGACAATTTTATCTTGGGTTTTTATAATGAATTCGACAAACTAGCTATTTTCATATATTTTTTATAGCACTTCCATAAAATACGTTAATCCTTGATACTTTCGAAAATGTTTATATTTTTATGAGAGTTTATTTTCATCTGGAATTCATTTGTCTGAAGAAAAAAAAAATTGAAATCCGCATCTAAAAATATAGAATGAAGGGTACAAAATAATTCTTGAAATTGAAAACCAAAATTCAAAGATAAAGGTACTTTTTATATTTTTAAATTTTCAATAAGAAATACTCTGGATTTTTTACGAATTAGACTCATGAATAACTGCAACAAATACAGAAAGTATGAATTAGATTCAATTAAATGTAACCGGAAAGAACTTTGAAACACCCTATTTGTTAGGATGTGTAAAATTAATAATAATGGCAAAGCGAACAAATGAAAACCAGATATTAAAAAAACATTTTCATTGTCACTTGAATGGAATAATACCCAGCGTTTGCCAACATGTAAAAACCTTCCAGCGGCAATAGAACTATAAGAAACGACTTAAGAATTCCTTTTTCCCACCAATAATTTATTTATTTTATTTTTAATTAAAAAAAAGTTACCTGCTCGGCGCTCTTTTCTACCAGAGTCTTCATTTCTAGTCCCGTGACGTTAATCTCCCTTTGAAGTTTTAGATGCTCCATTCCACTGAGAAGTTGAACTTTGAGTATCTCGGAAAGTTGACAAGAGCCTTCGACGAGATCAACGATATTTGTGCTGGGCAGTTCGTGCCTCTTGAATGACATTGTCCCGACCGGATCGAAATTTTCACGTAGAATGCTTAGAGTCCTGTAGCAGAAGATAAAAACGATTCAGTCAAACTTAATACAAACCTATTTTTGATTTATAAAAAAGCAGTAACTGGTAGCGATCGGGAATATTTCGTGCGAGTGAATCTTTTTTACTTCCGCATTACAGAAGTTTTGTAAAAATTCGATAATAATGAGAAAGCAATGTGCACTTTGCATCCCTTTTTAAATTGTAATTATTCACTTATTTACCTATACGTTCTAAGGGCGGTGTCTCTAACTTTACTGCGTTCCTCGAGAAGCCTCTTCACAGCTTCCTGCAAATCCGTTGTCCTCTGGCACAGAGCAGCTTTCCATCTGGCAAGCTCCTCAACCATGAGGCTAGAAGCCAAGAATTTGCTTCTCCAGACTTCGCACTGGCCCGCAAGCCACTCCGTTTGCTCTTGATGAGTACTCAAATGTTGCGCAGAATTTAGCAGAGCTCGTGCTAGTTGTAATTTGTCTTCCGTTAGCAAATGAACTCTGGTCTGAAGATCTTCGCCTACAGCCGCCACCAGTAGGTTCTTCAGTTCTCCGTTCACCTATATTTGTTGCAATAAACGGCCTTAACGAGTGAACTGTTTAATATTTTAGCGAATAGTCAATATATAATAGCGTAATACTCAAAAAATAGAACTAATATAAATGATAAAGAATAATGATGAATTATCAACTCTTTCTCACAATTTCAATCACATGTAATTAATTTCTTTCAGATCAAAACTTTCAAAATTAATTGTAAGTAATATTGAAATAAATTACAACAGAATATTTAATATTTGTTTACATCATAATAATTGTTATGAAAAGTTATTATAGTGGGGAAAAAAATATTTCTATTTAATGAATAAAATTTTTATGGTTTGAACAGCAAACAATTCTACCTGTGCTTGAAATTTCAGCTGATTCTCAAGCTGACTGTTCTCATCTTTGAGATTTTGTATCTCAGCCTCGTAGGCTTTTTTCTGGCTATCCCATTCCCTGTGCTCTTCATCCTTTTTCTCCTCTTCTCCGACTTCCTCAATTTTATTCACACCAGTCTTATCCTTCCCAGTCTCCATAGATTTGTGCAAAGCCATTTGAGCCACCATGGTATTAATATCCAGATTATTTCTGCAGGATCTCTTGCACTTTTTTTCGTATGGTACAATGGGATTAACAGCAGCTTTGTAAGGCTCGTAGGGAACAAATTTTGGCTCTTTGGATTTTAAGGAATTGAGGATGTGCTTCTTGCTGTAAGTCACGCCCTTTGGCACAAGATTCACTATCGTTCCCGTAGGTGTGACCGGCATCGAACAAGCAACTTGCTTCAGATTTGTTGGATGATAGATAAGAGTGTCACCAAGACGTGTCTTTTTCTGCTTCTCAGGTTTCTCGACTATAACATTTTCCATACCATCGCCCTGCGTACGTCCAGGACATGGCATACTCTGTGCCTCTACACAAATAAATTTTAAAAAGGTCAAATCAACCAATAAAATATATATATGAGGGCATCCCACCTGATTTTGAACTGGGTCTGAGCCTTCCGATTGGGTCCGGAATTTTTTATACGTTTGACACCACTTTAAAAAGCATTAGTTTTGTTTTTTAAATATTTTTTTGCACATTTTTAATTATCTACATTTTTTTAGAACAAATTATCGAACGACACATTTTTAAAATTTGAAAAAATTCTGAAACACCTATTTTTCAAAAATAAAAAATTTTCGTAACCACGCCGAAATAGGCCGGCGATTCCATCTATGTTTTCGGCCTTTTTTCGACGAATAAAAAGAGAAAAATTAGAAAAAACAGTAACCTTACAATGGACAGCAGCTAGAAAATTTATGTATGAAACACATGATTTTTGTGAATTTTTTCAGATTTTTTCAACTAAATGTTGAGATTCTGGTTAAATAATCTCAAATTAGGTCGTTTTTATGAATGGCTATTTAACATTCATTCTGAAATAAAATATATATACATTAAAATATACATTATATATACATTGCAAACAAATATTTTCTAGCTGCTGCCCATTGTAAAGTTACTATTTTTTCTAATTTTTTCCATTTGTTTTTGGTGAAAAAAGGCCAAAAAAATAGAAAGAATCACTAGGTGAATCACTTTGGCTCTGTTATCAAAAAATGTTATTTTCCAAAAAAGGTTTTTCAGAATATTTTTCAGAAATATTTTTCAAAAAATCATAGATACTAAAAAATGTGTAATTTTTTTTTTAATTAGTCCTTTTTAGAGTTATGTCAATGATATTAAAATTTGCAGCCCCAATTGGAAGGGTCAGGGGTTAGAACCAGGTCAAAACCAGGTGGAATGCCTTGCAAGTAGATTTAGGCCAAATCAAACTAGCAATAATCCTGAATTTTTTAGAGAATGTAGTCAACAATAATATAAAACCTAAAATTAATGTAGAACATTCTTTTGTGATACTCTGAAGCATGCAATAGAGAATTGAAACGATGCAATTTTTTCCATCGTGTGATTGGGTTCCAAAGACTTCTGATTATAGATGTTAATTGTTTTGCAATCACTGACAAATTAACTGTTAATGTACAGATTTTTTTTCTGATATCTGATAGTATAAAATTTGGAATAAAATATTGAATACTTTTTGTTTATTAAAGATGCACCTTTTTCAATCTTGTGATAGAGATCCAAAATAATACTTCTAATTATTGATGTTGTTTTGCAATAACTGATAAATTATACAATTTATGAGATTGTACATTTTTATTTTATTCTATTTGAGTAATAAACGTACAGAAACAAATGCAGAATTGTAGAAAAATAGTTTTATGCTTTTGGTTCTTAACACATGATATGTAGTTAGAAGAAAAATTTTAAGGTTTATGATTGGAGCCAACGACTTCCAAAAAGACATCTACCTTCAGAAATGAGAATATGCGTCTATTCTTATTTAAATCTCTCTTACTAATATAATATCAAAAACTCAAAGTAATATTAAAAACAGTTTAAAAATATTTTTTTTTGTTTGCAGTATAGTTCATAGTAAAAATTAAATTGCTGCTAATTCCTAATAAAAACTAAAGTCTTAATCTTTAAAAAATGATTTTGATATCTTCGAAAATTATTTTAATCAATCCAATAATTAATCTAAGAAGGTTTATGTAATTTTGTATAAAGATCTTGTTTATTGCTATAATATTGCCAAAAACTGTACAAAAACAATAACAGAGATAAATTCAAATAAATGTTTATGTTCCAGTTGTTCATTCAGTCTGCTGTGAGAATTAAAATTGAAAGTTCATCTGTTATATATTCATCATAAAAACATCTTCAGTGTTACAAAATTATTTTCAAAAGTTTATTTAGCATTAGTAATGACAAATTGGGAACTATTAGGAGGGAGAGTTATCTCAGACAAAAAAAAATTCTTCTTTTAACGGTAAAAAGAATTTATGTAAAACATAACATCTATTAAAATTCCTTGATTATTTGTAACATAATTCTGATCCTGGAAAAAATGTATTAATTTTTTTCTTCAATAAAATTAAAAAAAAGATTATTTGTTTTTTAAAATGAATATCCTCATACAATTTATTTATTATTGATATCTGGGTTTTTTTCTTTTTACAAATTCAGAAAATAGTTACTAATAATAGAGAGGGTAATATTTTTCATATGATCTTTTTTGCAGCTAAAATAAAAGATATTTGTTAAGAAAAATGTCTTTATTCTTAATTATCATATGAAATATTACCAAAGACAGTTTTGAATAAGTTTCTTATTTGTGTTTGTTAAATTTAAAATTCTGCAAATCGCTCAGAACTTAAATACAAGCCTCCATTTTTCCATTATATAAAAATATCCCTTATTTTATATAAGCATATTTGTCGCTTGACAGCTAATGTCTTCCAAAACTATTAATTGCGATAAAATAATAAAAATAACTTAAGAATAAACCATCTTGCCAAAAAAATGAATAATTCAATAACAGAATTCATCCAACATATGTCTACAGCTTTCTATGTTCACAATGTCGTTTCAATAATGAATTTTTACATGAATCTGTTGAAACTTAAAGCTAGATTGCGATCACAAGGTAATTTTTAGAATAAATTTTGAAATGGCAAACCTGTTGATTTGTTGCTGACATTGCTGCTCTTTCTCATTCGGGAAAAAATCGCCGGACTCTCGTCGTTGGACGTTTTACTTCTGCGTTCCTCCATTATTGTATAAAATTGCTCTCTTATTAAACGTAATAATAGTTAAACCTTATCGACATCAATTATGCAGTCTCTATCAGCTGTTTGTCAGCAATTCCATGGAGTAAACGGTCGGCAGCGTTGTGGCGAAAATACGCAACGATTTCACTCGCTAAAATTTTTGGGAGACTTTTAATCGGCAAAATATTTTACTTATTCAGCGAAAAACTCGTGTAATTTTTGGTCCTTTCTTCGAATCATGGACAAACGGAGCAAAGAGGGAGACTGACGTGTTATTTACTGCAGGTGGATGGTAACGCGCTGCCAAAAGTGCAGCAACTCTAGTCCCGCTTTCTTTTTGGTAGTGTAGTAGTGATTACTATCTTACTATAGTTACTTAATACTACAATGACAATTATAGTTCAGGGACCGCGCTGATTGGTTTAAATTCGACTGCTGGTCAGCTGTGCCCAATCAGCATTACAGATTCTATATTATCGCGATTTCCTATATAGTCATTGACTATCTGAAGGAAAGAGACGTTCGTCTGTACAGTAGAATCTCGATTAAGGTAGTCGCTCTGCTGCGTGCTCTAGCAACGAAGTCGCTGGTGCTAGTTAAATTAGTCCAAAATTTTTAAAAGCGCTTCTACAAATTTTTGTCCTCAATTCACAGTTTTGAGAAGTGATTTGTACATCAGCATTTTTTCTTAATATACAAATACATTTGCAGCCACAGTTTGAATAGAAAATACGATATACTATGGAAAAATAACCGATGGGATCTTTTTGTAATCCGGTTTTTTATTAGAAAAATCTATAATATTACTCCAATTATGACAAGTAATAGCTTATTTTGTTTATTGAAAGATGCTTCATTGATTGACCGAGCAGACTTTTTAATCCTATTTCTTGTTCAAGGCTTACAGTCACGTGTATATGTAATGTTAGGTTAGGTTGGATAAACAGATAATTGTAATAATTCTTTTTGAAGGATACTATCAAAGCATCTATCCGGTTAATCAATAAAGCATCTTTCAATAAACAAAATAAGCTATTGCTTGTCACAATCGGACTAAAATTATGTTCTTTTTTGTTTCAGATATAAAACTGAATGACAAATACATCGGATCGGACATTTGTATATATCGCTGTATTTTCAACAGAACCACCAAAACTTGCAAGTTTCTGCAGAAATGCTTTTAAAAATTTAACACTGATTTGACTAGCACGTAGTTTGCGCGATCACCTTCGTACGACGTGAAGTGAGGCGGGGTGAGCCGCAGAAACGCTCGTGATTGGCCCTAATAGCGGCTCAGTTTTCGATATTTCGACTTTCGATGTGTCATGGACAGGAAAGAGAACAAATCAGATGGTGTTTACATTTCAGAAAAAAAAAAAAATTTCACCGACCAAAGTCGGTAACAAAGTCTACTCTAGCATAAGCCATTTCACAGCTGAACATTCAATGTCAAAAAATTGTATTCATAGGCTAACTAAAATAAGTATAATGTCCACTGGCACTAAAAAATAATGTGTTTTTGTTTAAAAAAATGTACGAATTGATACATAAATGACATTTTGCAATTTTTTTACTGTCGGTTTAGTTGATATGATGATTTGAGATGCATACGTTTTCTGAGAAGAACTTATGAAAACGAAAACGTAACACTTTTTTAACAGAAATAAAACGATTACTGCATCGTATCAAGTATATAATAACATGTGTAGCATTATGAAAAACATCAATTGTCTATACTGACAGAGTTTTTGAGAATAAGCTGTACGAGTAGCCGCGCAATATATAAATGCTGGTAGCATCAAGCTCGGAATTTTCTCTGTTGTGTATATAAATATGGCTTTCAATATAGTACTTTAGCTCATGTCTTCTAAAATATGTGGGTCATTGGCAATTTCGTTTTTGTCTAGTATCATAAAATACTTTAGTAATACTTTAGAAAAAAGATTTTGTGGTCAAAGTTTACCAGAAATATAATTTTCAAGTAACGAATGACTCGTTATCCAGCTATCAGCTCATCTGTGGTCCTATATACAGAGATGTCTATCTCTGCTATATATGTTACCCGTGTTAAACGTCTCAACTTTAGGCTCATAACATAATAGAGACAGGAAATAGAGAAATAGGTTTTCCGTCGACTATCGTACAAAATTTTTTTTGACAAGATGCGAAAATGGGGTTTGACGAACGCGAACGTGGGCAAAACCGCGTTTCTCGCACCGTGTGGCATAAAATACTTTTAAACATTTTTAATTCATTTTCTTTATAACATCTACTATTTTCAATTGCAATAGTTGACATTTTCGAAATAACTTATTTACGGAATATCCTTAATCGAGGTTCCACTGTATTTGTTTCTTCCCCCTCCCCTTTTCGTGCAACGCGTGTTGCACCGCACAATCCACCAGGGGTATGCATGCGCCTCCGTGCCCGTAGCTGCGAACGAGGATCGCAAAGCATGTTCCGTGATGGCGTCAAAATCGCGCTCGACGTACGTCGTGTTTTCAAAATACAAAACGGTAAACAAAGCGTGACCAGATGAAGATGAAACGTTCGAAAATCGAGGTGATAAACGCGACGGTCGAATCGTATCTGAAGAGACGTCGATATCAGGTGAGACTACGGAATTTACATCTTGAGAATACGATTACAAGGAGAATGCTCGTGTATATTCACAATTTTTGACATAACCCTTCCCCCCCCCCCCTCCCCCGAAGTACTTTTGTGTTTAACGTTGTATCGGATTGTTGGACTATTTTTGCTTTGTATACTCAAGGGAAATAGAATTTTCTTCTGCAGGACAGCGACTTGTTTCGGAAATCTGATAGAATCGGCTGCCGCACCAGCGAGGAAATGACGTTGAACGCAACCGCTGAGTGCGGCACATCGCGCGACAACTCCATCGTCTTCAGCGCTATTATCAACGACGTTGTTGCTGCTGATCAGGCTTATCAAAGGTTAGAATCTTTCTCCTTCTTTCTCGTTGATATTTTTGGTTTTTTGTTGTCGTATTGAAATTTTTAGTTAAGTCTTTTGTGATTTGTT
Source organism: Perithous albicinctus (assembly GCA_964016905.1). Taxonomy (NCBI): domain Eukaryota; kingdom Metazoa; phylum Arthropoda; class Insecta; order Hymenoptera; family Ichneumonidae; genus Perithous; species Perithous albicinctus. Next base: position 19,583,041 of record OZ024692.1, read on the forward strand.
GGAAGGGCTTTGATTTGATAAGCGCAGTAGATATTGATGCTCCATGAATTAGATATATTTATTTGTATAGTAACGAAGAATATATCATTTACATGTTGGTTGCTTGAAATTTTCTTGAAAAAATTAGAAACTAATAACTGGAATGTTATTTTTCATGCCTTAAATCAATTTTCGCTTCCTCGTAAAGAAAGCTTTGTTTTTATTCTGTTTATACCGAAAAATTAAAGCTTAGAATTTAGTTATTTTGAAGCAGTTTTTGTAGAATAATAGACTTTTGAAAATTCAGGAACAATTGGGTTTTATTGTAATATTTATAGTAGGTCTAGTCAGATAATTTGGAAAAATGTACCATCAGCAAAACTACCGATACTGTGGTATTGTTTGGATATAATGTTCAATTTGGAGGTAGATATTGATGGATGATAAATTAAAAATACATTTATTTATATGTTCATAAAAAATATTTTATTTCAACGTCAGTTAGCTTGAAATTTTCTTGAATAATTTGGAAAGGTATTGCTTAGTTTTTTTCATTGAGCTTTTAAATCCATTTTTTATTCTGTAGATGCCCAAATATTAAAGCTTGGAGTTGTAGTCATTAAGTAGTGGTTTTTGTAAAATAATAGACTTTCATAAGTTTCAGCAAAATTTGAGTTTGTAATACTTGTAATAGGTTTTGTTGAATAATTTTGAAAAATGTACCAACAGCAATAATTAATGATACTTTGATACTGTGGAATTATTCAATTATAATCTTTAATGCAGTCATAAAAAGCAATTGTTATATTATCCATAGTCATTTTATTTTCTGTTATAGAAATGTAAATCATATCAGGTATTAATTTGCCTATCAGGCATCAGAATTGTTGGCCTTTAAAAATAATTCCTAAATATCATGAGACTAGTTATGGAAAATTATTCAACACTAACGTACAAAGAATACTGCACTGCAGATTTAAAAACTGTTATTTTTTATCATAGAGCTTAATAGATAATAGTCTGAAATATGAGATAAAGTTATATAATTTGTAAGTCATCAGGTAGATATAAAAAAAAATTTCTTTGCCATTTTAGAAATCTTTTTTGTCCTATTCATAATAAAATATACAAGCTTAACGTTCATTCATTTAGGGTATTGATTTTTTTTTTCAGTACAATAGACTTCTAACGTGTTGGGAACAATTGTTTTTTTTGTAATGTTTGTAGTATTTTTGTTGCAGTAGAAAATGAAGTCTAGAAGTGCTGCTGCAATTTACAGAAATTTCCATCTATTAATACCGCTATTAACACGAGTATCATTGTTTTGATTGCATATTAGAGAAGTCTAATCTTCAACTTAGTTAAAAAAAAGAACCATTTTGATGTGCTTCTCAGTACTTTTATTTCTCATTTCGAAGATGTAAATCAAATCTTCAAATTAGCTGCTTATAAAAATGTATAATTTCTGTAGTATATTTTTTATCTTTGCACATTATAAGTCATCTCTTCCATCCTGGAATCAGCTGTTATTTTATTGGATCATTGAAAGAAATTTTTTATTGTAAAATTAGTTGTATTGAAGTACTCAATAGAAGGATTAAAAAACAGATTTAGGCACAGGTTTAGTACAGATCTAAAAACTGTGGGAAAAGTGGGAACAGAGTGAAAACTTCTAAAAAATTGTGATAGGAAAGTTCAATTTTACATAAGTTTGAGAATATTTTTGTAGGCTTTGTAAAATAAAACAGTATCAAATTTAATTAAATTATATTTATTACTTTGGAAGTTATGACAATCTTACCTTATTTACACTGATGCTCATGAAAAACCCAGAAAACAACAAAAAAATTATCAAATTTTTATTAAAAACTAACATTTTGAGATGCTATAAAAGCATCCAAAATTGGGTTTTTAAAAATAAAAATATCATTGACATATGTTTGTTGTAATATTGTATGAAAATAGTAGTTATAAATTTATACTGCCCACTGAAAATGGCTTTCGAAGTTTTTGAACAGGGGTGACCAGCATTGGAATAAAAAAATATTTTCTATACTTTTTTAAAACTAAAGCGTTAAGGATTATGTAAACCAACGAAACATTATATTTCCTTGAAAAATAATGATGCTTCTTTTGTTTTGGTATTTTCGAATTCCTCTTTTAAAAAGTTGGTGGCAATCAGCTAATCTTTTTGTTTATGTCAAATGTGAAAACTGATAGAAAGTGATTTTTAATGGGCGCTGCAGCGCCCTTTAGTAAAAGAGCGCTGAAACGCCCATTGAAAAATGGTGACGCGCAGAAGCGCATCCGGCATGGCTAGTGGTTTTTATAAATTTGATAAAATATTTTTTTCCATTTTTTTTTTTCAGACTGAAATCCTGGGTTAACAATATCGTAAATGGTAAACTAAAATTAGAGCTCCTCGGTTTGCTCTATCCGGTGTTTTGTCATCTATACCTTGAGATGCTACATGCGGGTAACCGACAAGCAGCCGTGCAGTTTCTCAAAGCTCACCAAAGCGACTTTGTCTCTGAAACCGAGAGAGACTTTCTCGAGGAATTGTCCAGTGTATTTTCAATACAGGATATAGAATTAAGGCCGCTGGTCAATGCCTTCAGGACCAGAAAGTACAAAGTCGACATGTCCGACGAGGCGCACATTTGTCTTCAGAAGTTTCTTACTAAGCACGGGCATATCATTATAATGCAGGTAGCTAAATTAGTTATAAAAAAAAAAAAACTAAATTTACGATTTAAACGACATCACCGCTAAGATCATCGAGTTTTTTTTTCAATCTATTTTTGTCCTTCAGGTCATAAATATACATGTGACTATCATTAGAAAGATAGTGGATACGAATTCAATGGACGAGGATGGCAGTGAAAGGAGTCAGAGAAACGAGATCGGAATAAACGGTCACGTTGAACAAGTCTCTGGAACCGGAGTGGATCGTGAAATGCGCGAACTTCAGGAAGCAATACGATTGATAAGAAACAATGCTCATCAACCGCTGAGGATATTAACAGTCAACAACGCCGTCGAGAAGTGAGGATCTGATACATTTAATTTATACGAATCATACGTTTAATTTATAAATCTTTTCACAATTCTTGCTTTTATATTTTCGATTAGTTAACTAAAGGTTCAGAAAATTGTCTAAAAAAATATCACGAAGTATAATTATTTATTAGAAAACAATTAACATAAATCTAATCAAATTTAATTATATTCAAAGTTTAATGAACCATACAGAGCTTTTTTAGTCGTTCAAAATAGTATATTATGCAATATGGAAGGGAAGTGCGAAATCACGAGGTGAAAATTTGCTCCTCCCGTGTTGCATACGCTATTTTTTGTTGCTTTGTTAAAATAACCACATTCCTTGCATCGCAAAAACCGTCTTATTATTATGACCATGACCTGACAGAAGAAGTAATGAGCCGTATCACTCCCTACGGAGTAATATGTGATCTTTCGCCCTTGTTGCAGGCAAGAAATGTTGTTATTTCAGCAAAGTTGGGAAAAAAATGTTCAATCCTTTTTGTGATTATTTTATTCGTAACTGATGAAAATAAAGGTAGTGAAGGAATTATTTGAAAACCCTTTGTATCGCCTTCATTTAATTTTACTTTTTTAGCGCAAGTTGTGGAAGAATTACACCTAACATGGACAAATTAGCTTCGGGATTCAGTACGGCTGAGATTAGGCTGTGGGGCATCGGTGAAACGGTTTTGATGATGCCGAGAACTCGGCCTTCGCCTGTAACATTCGCCTGCGATGCAGCTTCCGCCAGTAGGCCACCTGAGCCCAATACCGATATGTAAGTGAATCACAACATCGAAAAAAAAAAAATTAACTATTTTGCTTTGTTTTTTTTTCGAGAGTTTCATGTTAACGTTTTTGAAATTTGTGAAAAGATTCAACATCTTAAATTGGAAAAAATGTTTAATATGTAAGTATCAGACTCGAAAACCGTTCTGTAGCTCAAAACCGTCTTGTTTTATCAAATTTCAATTTATTACGCATGAGGGGTAATCCTTATCATTTGTTCCAATTTTCGTCGATATGCCAGGAATTGTTAAGATGATTCACAGTTTTGAAATTTGTCAAAAATATCTTCGTACGCTAACTCATAATTTCTTAGTTATCCTGTTAAATAAATCTATACAGATTAATATCAACCGTTGAGTTCTATTGAATTTGACTTAAGTAAAAAAAAAAACAAGATCTCAAAAACAAAAATCCGTTCACTGGTTTCATTAGAAAAATGCGCGAAGTGAAAAATCTTATATGAAATCAAAAAATTTGTACGCAAAATTCTAATGCACTATGTAGTCATACAAAATTGCATATTTATATTTGATGTGCATTTCATCAAGTCTGAATACAACCTTCTTTAAGATCATATTGCCATGAATAAATAACGTTTTCTAATTCCCTTGATTTAGGCGACACGGCCAGAACGGCTGTTTGGTTTAGAATTGCAATAATTAAATATAATTTAAATAATTAGGGAGGAAGCAGGAGCTGTAGTATTACGAGGTCACACGGACGTCGTTCACGATTTGAGATTTGTTTCTGAATCGGAAATACTTCTCTCCGTATCCAGCGACAAGGATATGCGAGCGTGGCGACTCAACGATTATACCTGCGCTGCTGTATATAAGTAACTGTCCTTCTTTAAGCCTCGTTGCTTCTTACAATCGTATAGAAAAATATTAAAATATTATTTTTCAGTGGTCACAATTATCCTATATGGTGTATGGATACGAGTGTTTTCAACTTGTACATCGCGACCGGTTCTCACGACAGAACGGCCAAACTCTGGTCACTCGACCGAAAGTTTCCCCTTAGAATATTCGCCGGACATTTTTTAGACGTAAACGTGAGTTTTGTCCCATATTCGATGATATATTTTTTTAATCACGACCCTATAATTATGACTAAAAGAAAATTTGTCTTCGATTCCAGTGTATAAAATTTCATCCGAACGCTCGATACTTGGCGACCGGTTCGGCGGACAAAACGATTAGGCTATGGAACAAAGACGATGGCAATCTTCTACGAGTCTACGTCGGCGCTCAATCAACGATTTATAGCTTGGCTTTCAGTCCAGATGGAAAATATTTGGCGGCCGCTGGTGAGTTCAAAAAGATAGGCGTAACAATAAGTGAGAAACAAGATACAAAGTATTTGTGTTTCGTAGATTAAATGTTCACAGTTACGGCACCGATATTCCAAATTACGTTATCGACCATGTACGCGAATAATTTTACGCTAAAGTCGGAGATTTTAACGCGGCGTTCTATGAAGGAAATAGCAAATTCAAGTTTTGATAAAAGTAAATAATCATACCTAAATCAATGTAAGAATTTGTTTCAAACAAAAAAAAATAAACAGTGAGCGTATCAATGTTTCATCGCCGTCCATAATGCTAGTCTATTTCAATCGATATATTGTCGCTATGCTTTGATAAAAACGGTGCTAACAATTTCGATCCATTTTCCACAATCAGCTCTCTCGTTATTATAATACACCATTTATCGCTGTCTAATAAATTAATATTCTTTTTTTGTTAAAACGTAACCTCCTAACGAAAAATCAAGTCAGATCGTCATGAAAAATAATGACTTAGAAATAAAAACAAGAAATATTCGCGTCAAACTAACAAGAAATATTTTGTTATATTTTAATATTATCTTTTGAAAGCATAGAAACTGAACGCTTCTTAAACCTATTCTTAAATACAAATAATGTTTGATATTTATGATTAAGGCATACCGACATAGCTACTTTAATTATTTTTTGACCTGGCTACATTTTTTTATTTCATTTACCAGGCGACGATAAATGTATCTCCATATGGGATCTGGCGACAAACGCAATATTGACGGAGCTTAAGGGACACCAAGACACAGTAATGAACTTGGATTGGAGCTCGGACGGTCAATTCATAGCGAGCGCGAGCATGGATGGCGTGGTGCGTCTTTGGTCGACTTTGGAGCACATTAGCAACAGCAGTAGGTGAGTTAAAGCGAATTTTTCTTGTCTTAACATCAACATTATTTCGTACATTGACATGATTAACATTTTCAGTGGATCCAGTAATTCAACAACCGAAGCTAATAGCCCACAAGTATACTCAACCAATTGCTCAAGTATCCTTTCGCTTCAATATTACCGGAAGAACAATTCTCTCGTATGTATAGGTACGGTTTGAGAACCGGAATAGCTGTCGAGCGAACAATTTTTACAGTCGTAGGCACGTTTACGCCGCGGAGGAAAAAAAACAAACCCCTTTACTAAGCCACTGCCACGTGATTTCACGTAAGATTTTGAAAGAAGCTGCTCCTTCGCTCTTCCCGCTCTACGTATATCGGCAGCTGACGAGCCAATCACTGTGTTTATAATCAGAGGTGGGCTCTATCTCTTAATAAGCATCCTTTGTTTATTCCACAATTTATTTGAAGGGCGGCTTCACTGATTTCAGGCAAGAAAAAACGGGTTTTATGCATTTTTTATCGGTGAAAAAAAAACGTAGAAAAATGAGAAATCTCCAGATCCGAATACAATTTTTACTATTCGGAACCGGGGATTTTGTTCACATGATCAATCGTCACAAATAATAAATCGAGGGGAAATTTTTATGCGATTTTTTATTACCGAAACAAAAAAAAATACTTTTCTTTGCCTGAAAAGTAATAAAAAATGATTTAATAAAATCTTATCATGCAGTTATAATCACTGTAAGTCATTATTATAAAACAATTTATTTCTTCATTTTTATACTGAACTACACGAAGAATAAACAGAAAATAACATTTGAATGTGATGAAGTAGAAAAAAAAAACTGTAATCAATTAAGTAAGTAGTTACAGTAGTTGGTAACATGTAATAAAGTCGTGAGAATTAACGAAAAATGCTTATTTAAGAGTTGCGAGCAGAGCCCGTCTCTGTTAACAACTGACTCGTCGAATTTCTCACTCATAAACATCACTGTAAGCTTGCGTACGAAAAGCCATACGCGAGAATTATTTTAACCATTAAGCGCGACCGAACAAATGTCGTTTGTAGGGTCGATTAATCGATCAATCGTCTTCGAAAGTGTCGTCAGTAGACACTAATCTCTCATACTGTATTAGAGAAAATTAAAAATAAAGAGAAAGAGAGTTCGGGTAATGATAAATCCAAACTACCATGCTGGCTGTGGAAATGCATAGTATTCACGTCTATTTTCTCTTTAATAGCGAATACGGAGTAACGTAGATTTTTTTCTATTTTTTCCAGTCCATGCATGTCGATGCGTGAAAAACAAGAAATGGAATAATAAAATTAGTTAGATACTCGTTCTAATTTGTATTCTCGATGACACTAAAATTAAAAAAAAAAAGCTATTATCGAAATAAAAAGAAAATTGATCCAGCGCTACTGTCGACAATTGTTTGTATAGTATCGAATCGCAATAAAAAAAACAGTCGATACGAGAAATAAAGGAGAAGACAATCGCGTTCGTAGCCAAGATAAATTGTTGCAGTTTTTCAGCAAGACTATAAGAAAAAAATGTTTTCATGCAATTCTACTTACGTATTTTTGTTTTTTCTTTTTAAGGATGGACAAGATTCGGATATTTTTCGTGATACAATTATGATCCTATAAAAATGAATTTATTATCCACTATAACGCCCAAACGAATGTTAATTAATGATTAATAATTGTTTGTTTAAACTTTACTCGTCAGTAATTTTTCTCGATGAATTATTTATTTATTTTGTTAGGATTTTAATTAAAACTCCAAAAATATTGGGAACAGTTACCATCTCTGATTCGCCACGAATAAACGTGGAATTGTTTTGTTTGGTTTTTTTTATTGATGTTTGTTATACCATATACTTGCACCGAAAACTGTACATAATTAATACCAGTTACATTCGTTTGTCTTTGGCAGCATGATGTTTATTAACGCTATACGTTATGCTGAATCTACCTCATGACCTAAGATTGTATATTCTTCCATATATTTAAGTGAATTGCGTTTCACACTTAATATTACGAGGTAATTGGTGTTGTGGTTCTTCATGATTGTATACGAAACATCGGCTATACATACTTTGACGCTTGTATCAATCCCTCTGTCACATCACAAGATGCTGAAATGTAAGGACGAAGCTTTACAAATGTTGGCATTGTCTTGAGGCAAAATTCTTCTTGTTAAACGAAGAATAGAGGAGGGAGATGCGGATTAATAGAGGTAACAATAAACCTTGGATTTGTAAAATACTCCTTGTGTAACCGATTGGTACGAAATAAGATTATTAATAACGATGATACATATTATGTTATAGAGACATTCCAAAGGAAGCGAATCAACCTTGCAAATATTTTTATTCATAATAATTATGTTGATTAAATTTTTTTTCATCGAATAATCCGAGCAAACCTATCGAAAATATGAATTAGCCATAGTGCCAATTTCTTCGTAGATTGTAAACCATGATCTGAAGCTTTATTAGTAAGAATTATCAATTAAAAGATTCACTTCCGATATCTTGGAGTAAACTATCTACGGTGGTGTCGCGTTTTTTTTGTTGCTAAATATTTGGCATTGAGAAACTACCGCATCTCTTGACATATAAATGAAAATTCTATCAAATTTAGAGTAAAACCGTGATGATCCTTCAGAATAAAAAATGAGATACTTTATTCCTCTGGAAAATTTATCAAAGTGATTCTGGACGCCTAGAGAAATTTGTTATATTAAGAAGTATAATTAAAATTTCCGCGTTGATTCGAAATATTGAAGTATGAGATTTAAAAATCTGAAATAATTTATAAATGTTCTCGAACTCTGAACAATTTAAAAAAATGTATGAACTTTTTTTGAGGTAACTCGAAATAGAGGCGACGTCATTTCGTACGGAATACCTCTAATAATATACAGTAGATGTCAAAACACTATCGATTATAGTGGTTTGCCTATTCTCAAGTTCATGCGAACAATTTTCGAATACTAATTTGATAATTATATGAATCGTAACGTTTTCACGATCGCGACTATTCGGTATTCGTAAATTAAACATTAAACAGCCGGTAAAGCATCACTATCTAAATCATATAAAAATACAATTACAACGAAAAGACAATTCCTATACCTGGAACGTGAGGAAGAGTCAAATTAATCGTAAACGATCACTGGGGCGGTAAAAAAAATTAAGCTTTTTTTTTTTTTGTATTCCTGCTCACCGAGATAGTTGTACATCGGAACAAAAAAAAAACACATTTACGCGAATCTATAAGGAATTTAAAAAAAATTTACTTCCGCACAAATTTTTAAATTGTATCTTTAGTATTGTATTTTTTCTCCTACTTTGTCTTCGTCAAATTGTAACTGCATTTACATCAGAAATTCTGTAATGTAATATTTTTAATAACAAAAGTATTGTGCGAAAGACGGTGCGCTATTTCTTCATTCAAGATATTTTAATCGCAATAAAAAAATCTATTCATCCTTTTTTTTCTATAAATATGATATGTAAATATTACAGAGTAAAAATAGACAAAATTATGGATGAACCGTTGAATACTCAATGATTTAAAAGCGTTTAATGCTAAATTTGCCCTATTTTACGACCTGTAAAAAATTGAGAAGAAATAGAAAAATACGTCGCACAACATACATGTTTTGCAAAACCTTTTTTCACGTTATCTCACAAATAATATATGAATTATTAATATATAAAATATAAACATAAATAGCGTTCATACACGAATGTCATTTTTACGTCACTTTTACGTAAACTGTTTTTTTTTGTAAAACGGATTATATCTCGATGTTCAGCTCAGTCAAAGAATGATGTGCTTTTTTTTAACCGTCCTAATGGTTACATTATATTTTCGTAATTTGTGTCCGGCGCATTTTTATTCGTCTCTAAAGCCGTCCGAATTTATTAATACTTAACCATTGCTTTGTTTAATTTTATAAAAATCATAAAACTGAAAAATTAAGTTGGCGTACTGTCAGAAAACTTACATTAGATATGTCTGTAATTATGTAGATTTACATAGTCTATTAGAATTAAAAGAAAATTCGTACTCTTTGAGGATGGGAAAAGGTAGAGGCGAGAGAAAAATAAAAATAAATTTTGGATTTGTAAAGCACTCTTTATGTAACCGATCGGAATTACAACAGTGGTACAAAATACGATTGTTACTAGGGTAACATTCGGTGAGCTCGTACGCGAGAGCCAGAATTTAATTTTTTTTTTAATTACTGCAACCGAATAGCCAAGAAAATTCATAAAAATAGCAATTAAATTAAATACGCATACAGTTGGGACAAAATCTTAACGCGACATCATATATATACATATACAAATATATATATATATATGTGTGTGTGTGTCTGTGTGTATATATACATATACAATGGATTACAGTGCAAAGAAAAAAAACAAACATTGTTCGACCGCCGGATAGTAGGTAGATAATTTGATGAGTAAAAAATATGGGCAAGAGGAATGAACGTTGTATTTCGCGTATCTATAAGGGATACACTACGGCCGTTACACTGAAAAACAATTACAACACGAAACCGAGACGCAGTCTCGTCGTACGTACATATTTCTTGTTATCCACATACTTTTGGCTATTTTATACAATACATCTGGTACAATTACAGCCAACAATGAAAAATATTACAAGATATTACGCTCCGGTTACGGCCGAATTTTGTAAAAATCTATCGTGGTACTGATGAGGATTGAATAAATGACATAATTCGTTAGAGACATAAAATCGATAAAGTTTGACGAAACGCTGATATCACTATTTCGACTCAATTCATTAGGGGTCAACAGCCCAGCCAATTTAGGTAAAGGCAAATTATAATCGATTAATCACGAATAAACATTGTACAAGACGATTTTTAATTTCAAGATCTAGTCCGGTGTTTTTTTTTTTTTTTCATTTAAACTATCGCTTGTATCGTCCTTTTATTAGTTGTAATGCTTTAGCCATCAATGGAGCCTTGTTCTTCTTCATGACGCTGGAAGCTTGAGGGAAGAAATAAGAACGTTAGATAAGGTAATGTTTTGAGACGACTGTTTTTGGTGGTACTTTTTAGTCAAATTAGGCTAAATACTCGAAATTGGATGTACAAACTTTTGAGAGTTCATTAACGGTGACAATTATTTTTATTTAAAGGCATTAAAGTGGATGGTGGTTTGCGAAATTATTTCTTCAGCGTAATTTAGGCCAAAGATGATAAAAAAATGAAAAAAATTGAAGAAATTTTCGCTTCCAAGGTTCGAATACGAGAAAATAGGACTTTCTCTTTTTTACAGACCAGGAAACGGTAAGTCAGCAGTTTTAGTTTCTATGTACAAAAATACGACCTCGAATCTTTAATTCAGTTTCCGTAGAAGTATTTCCAAGACGTTTTTCTAATTTCTTTTTTTTGTGAATTATTAAAAAAGACATGGCGAATCGAAACTCGTAGTAATATCGAAAACTGAAGCCAGTTTAAAAGCATTCTGATTGGCTCCCTGTTTCGATTATTCCCTCTCCCTGAATGCATCGTACACGGGCAGGCCATGGCGGCAATTTTGAATCGCAGTTCGTAAATCGTAGAGACTTACGAAGAAAAACCAAAAAGAACGGCGTTGTTGCTAGTGAATTAAAAAAAGTCGTATCAAATATCCCAAAAGCATTAATGTGCATAATGTGATAATAGATATGTAGTATAAAAAATTGTAGGAGTCCCACTTATTGCCATAGTAATTTGTAGTAAAAAAAAGTGGAACGTCTGTAGTTTCTTATATTTTTATGTGATAATTTGTTTTACATTGTAAGAACAAACAATTAAGGTAGATCGATCACAGGAATCTTTTCAAGATGTAAAATATATTATAGATTTGCATCAAACGGACCGAAATCCGCTTGACCCCCTTTGGCCGAAATAATTGAACTGTTATTAATTAACAGGTTATTTTGCTATCTAATTATAATTTTTATAGCTATTTGACAACGCACTAATCAAATCAAATTCTCAATATTTTTTTTTTATTAATTTTAGGACGTTAAATATTTTTTAATTCTTTATATTAATGTCTGTAAAATATGTGGCTTCTAAATAACACGCGGTCTATTGTGTATTGCGTTATTAAATTATAATGGCATATATCATGTCCACGCTGATAGACGATCCTCCTTATAGCATTCAAGATTTTTAATACAACTTTTTTTAACGAGAAAAAGAAACATGTTTTCTAGTTTTTGAATTTCAAACATTTATAAATATGAGTGCTAGTCAGTGCTGTTTGAATATTGAAAAAAAAGTTTCTTTTACTTACAAGAAGATTTCATACGTGACATTGGAGGTGGCGGTACCGAAATATTGGTTGCCGAGTTGCTACTGCCACTTAGTATCATTTGTTTTTTGAGATCCGATGAAGATGTCGAAACCTTTGCGGTTCCGTACTTGGCTTGCTGGCGCAGTACGTTTCGAGGTGGTTTATCGACATAAGCGAGCTTCGCCGATCTTACCGGCACGGATTTGTCGATGGATTCTTTGATATTCGCGGTCAGGGTCTTAAACTTGGCTTCCCTTTCCTCTCGACAGCGCTACGACAGTTACATGAATTTTAAGTACGAAAAAAAGTAAGGTGGAAATATGTCGGACGATAAATCTATATAGACAAAGGTAAATCTACCAGATACATTTCGCGCCAAGTCTCCATCTCCTCGCGTTTCTTCGTGCGGAACTCCCGACCGCAGTGAAACTGCCACAGCTGATCTGTGTCCTCGATTAGGTACGGATTATAATTTTCCACGGTGAACAATTGATCGGGCGTCGCCCGCTCCAAAACAGGCTTTATAATATCGTATGGAATACCGCCCGTGAATCCAAGTTCTATATAAATGATAAAACGAATTAACTTGTAATTACATGCAAATAAAAGCAGTGGAAAATTTATTTTAGAATATTAAAGATCCTTTGCGAATTCCCAGCAACGATAAGGAGGTTGAAGAGCTTCACACTAGTTATATCAGTGTTACATTTTTCTGATCGTTTTTACAACGTTTTAGGAATTAATTGTTGACAATGAAGATGATCAAACGTTGATTATTGTAAAGTGCTCAAACCTACTTAATATTAAACATTTCCGACGATTAGTACAGTTGCGTAGAAAGAAGCTCGACAGTAAGACAGTTTGCGAATCACAGAGCCTTGAAATACTGTTTTCTAAAAGTGCATGATTTTATAAAAATCCTTGTCAACGGTTATCCTTTCAAAGAGTAAAAATTATAACAATGTAATAAATTTTAGCTTCCTTCTTCAAGTATTATTCAGATATAAAGCGATTATTTTTTTCACCTTATCAAATGCATTTTAGACTGTTCCTGGCGTTATCATGTAAAAAATGCTGCACTTTAAGAGATGAGGACTTACAGTTACAGAGAAACAACTGATAAATTTTGCAATTTTCGTGTCGTGTTTCGGGATTTGAATTAAAGCATTGTAGGAGGAGCCAATACAGAAAAATCGAATCCTACCGTGTATATTTTCAATGAGAACTCTGATAGCCTCCTCGCAGAGAGTCGGAACGCTCGTGTAGCCAGATTTCATTCCAGAATACACTTTTGTCCTGAAAACGAAATTAATAAATAAGTATATTGTACTTAAAACTAAACCCGTTGATAATGAATACCTCTGGGACCTGGCGTAGATCACATCGCTCAGTACACGGGATTCCTCTTGTTTTCGATGAACTGGATTCATGTAGTGAGCAGGCAGTGGTTTGTAATTCGGACTTATTTCCGGTAATGTAGAGGCTAGATCAACGTTAAGCGGTTCCAGCTTAACGTTAGGTGCTAAAAGTGATAGAGGCTGAAAGACAAAGATTTTTTTTTGTTAGTACGAACCATTTTTTAAAATCATTGTAAAAATTGTTTGATCTGTCATGAAAAAAAAAGTAAGTAAAAAAGTTTTACTTCGGGATCACTCGAAGCCTGAGGCTCGGACTTGACTTTAGCATTGCTTTTACTGCCCGAACTCGACGATGACGAAGACGATGAAGTGCCAGGCTCGGTTTTAATGGTTTTCACCGGCGAACTCGGGGATGCTGGATTAGCCTTTTTTCGTACGACTGGACGATCCGTACACATACCGAGCGCCTCGGCGAAACTGGCTCCTATTACAAATAATGTCATTTCATTAATAATAATAAAAGATCAAAAAAAAGTATCAAAAGGACAAATTCTGGAGACTTTTTACGACGATTTATGGGGGAAAACGTGAATAAAATACCTTTGACATATCCTCTAATGAAAAAGTAAGTTGGACAATTCTAACTTCCTCATAGAGAAAGCTTTATTAAAGGTATAAAATAATGAGAAAGCAATTTACAAGGTTCTACTTTGTAGGCTTATTTAAATAATGCATTTTTTTCATGAGCACGACATTTATGCAAAATGGCACGTAAACAGTCAAGAGAAAAGCACTCGACAGGTTCCTACATAATTTTCTACCAACCACAGTTTAATGTTACTTCACTAATATAGAAGAATTAAGCTTGATATATTATAATTTGCGCGAGCTAGTGCCCGAACAACATCCATCAAACAACGGACAATCAGACTACCAAAAAATGTAAAAACACTTTTAAAAAATTTGCACCGGTTTTAATAGTGTAAAGTGCTTAAAGTTCTTTAGATTCGATTATTTGATTCATTCTTCATTACATTAGGCACTTAAACATTTTTAAACATAACATAATAAACATCGATAAAATAAATGAGTTCTCAGAATTTTCCTTACCAGAATTGCAGTCGATGCCATCATCCTTTTTGATCTTTTTCTTCTTCACCTTCTTGTCCTTAGGCTCTTTAAACTGTTCCTTAGTATCTTTACTATCACATTCGGATCTGTCTCTCTTTCCCTTAGAACTCTCGCTGCATTCATCCTTGTCCTTGCTCGTAACCTGATCCTTAGAACTAGAGGAACTGCTGCTGTGATTTCTCGACTTGGACGACGATTCCTTACTCGGACTTCGATCTTTTCGTTTCTCGTTCTTCCGGTGATCAACGATCTTCTCGCTCTTCGATTTTTCATTCTTGTCGCTTTCTCTTCGCGATTTTTCCGTACCGCTGGTTGTCGATTTCCCCGAGCTTTCTCGCGATTTCGATTTTGACGATTTTTCCGTTTTACCGGAATGCTTAGAGTGAGAGCTGCCGCGTTCGTATTGCGGCGGCGATGCTGGACTTTCGTATTTTACCTTCGTTTTCGATATTTCTTCTTCAGAGTCCGATTCGATCGACGTGTCAGGAAGAATCTTTCTAGTTTCTTCGTCCGAGTCTCTGGACAATATTTGAGTGGCTACTTCGTCGGGATCTTCGGGATCATCATCAACCGGTGATTCTACGCTTTTCCTTCGTTTGCTCGACTCTCTGTCGCCCGACGAGGATTCGATCTTTCGTTTTCTATGAGAGTCATGATGATTGTTCGAATTTTTGTTCGTTCCACCGTTGCTACTGCTGCTACTACTGGATACTCGACTGGACTCTTTTCTCGTATCCTCATTCTTGATTCTGTTCTTCGCACTCTTCGAGACTTCCTTACTTGAATCGCTTCCTTTCTCACTTTTCGAATCCCCCGAGCTTTTTGATTTTTTCTCGCTTCTCACCTCATTCTTCGTCTCGCTCTTTGTGTGTCTTTTGTCTATTCCATTTTTCGAAGATTTGTATTTGTCACTGGTTGATTCTCTCGACGATTTCAGCTCATTCTCACGGGGCTTTGAATTCTCCGACGAAGAGGATGAATTTTTCGTTCCGTGCCGCGAAGAATCGTGCTTGTCGCTACTGCGACTCTGTTTCTCTCGCGATTCGTTAGATTTATAACTGAAACATTTAACGATTAAATGTAAATGAAGTATTTTGGTATTTGGAGGTTTCATGCAGATTTTTGTTTTTGTTAGTTTTTTTTTTTTAATTGAAATGCCCTTTTTGTTTTCCTTACTTTGAAGAGTTTCTGTCGTCTCCGTTATCCCTGTCGTATTTTGGTGAGTTGGAACGATCGCTGTATCCTTCTGGAACGTCCGGCACACAGGCCTCGTCCTCTTCCTCGCTGGTCTCGTCATCCACGACCATCAACTTCCATTTGGCGACCAGTGCCTTTGCCGCATCGCCAACGCTACCGTCGAATTTTCGTAATGCGTTTACAGTTTTCCCTACCCCGGTTACCTTGAGATGCTGTACCGTCACTGGTAACTTGAACAGCTTTTCTATGCAGTGAAGAGTCTATAAAATTTAACCAAAAAGATATGATAATTGGCACGTTGAAATGACATAATCATTTACTTGTAGTACAATTTAATAACATCCATTTTTTTAAATTTAGCTACTGTTGTGAAATTTTTTAAAACTGCATTAGAATATTGGTTTTCATTCTGGTATTAATTAATAAATAATTAATTACAAAAAAGAATTGAAAAGATCATGATGAATTAGTATTTTGTTGCAAATTGATTGATATTTAATAAATTATAGCAAAAAGTAATAGTTAAATAAAAAAAGCTGGTCCAAATATAGCATTTATTAGCTGTTTACATTTAGTATTAATCAAGTTTGAATGCATCACAGTTGCCAGAGATATGTTTTTTATGCAAATTGCTCCAAAAATTGATTTTCAGTCCAGCTTAAAGCGTATAAAAAAGATCAACAAAATGCACATAAAAATCTTATTCACCTTGGAAAACAATAATAATAAATTCTCAAACCTAAATTGTAATACTGAATATTCTTTGACCTAGAAACATCCGATATTTAACTATAAAAGGATACAAATCACAACTTTGAAAATTATTTCCTGATTATCATCCTTTTTGCTTCTTCATAGAGGAAGCTTTATTTAAATGAAATTTTTTAGATTTTTATGTCAGAATAATCAATTTTTATGAGATTCTTGAGATTTTGAAAAACGTCCATAAGCGTTCTAGCTTGAGAAATGTTTAGCTAGCTGGCTGAAACCTCGTATTAAAATTGAACAAAGTGATGTGACTTTTGATATTGAATTTGGGCGAAATCGGCAGAGCGGTTCAGTTTTTATGGGATTTCAATTTTTTCAAAAAATTTACGTTTTGCTCTAACTCACGTCAAATTTCAGCAAATCAACTGAAACTTTCTACTGACGAATAAGAATATTCAGCGCTGCTACGTAATAAATTTGGTGATGATCGGTAAAACGGCTCGGATTTTACGTGATGTTGAATTTTTCAAAAAAATTTACGTTTTCGCTCTTGCTTTCGCAAAACTTGATCAAGTAAAACAAAAATTTGTACTCAATCAAGCTGTGATGTACCCGTATTTGTACTCGCGTTACGTAGCCGTATGTAACGTCGTTTATTTTTTTTTTGGATTATGCATTTTTCATTCCCATAAGTACCAATATTCAATTGCGCATAATTCTCGAACGACACGATGTATCGAGTTGAAATTTTGCATGCAAGTGGAGTATTAACTCTTCTTCAATCACTTTGATTTCGTACAAAAATTGCACACACACATTTCATAGAATTTTCACGTGAAAAATACGCGTTAGCACGCTTACCAACGTTTTTGTGTTGTTTCACAAGTAACTATCAAAAATATAGAGGCAACAAAATGGAAAAAATGCTAATTAAAATTTTAAATGATGCAAAGTAGAACTTTGCAACTTGCTTCCTCATTAAATGTTACTTTTCACAAAGTGTCCTCTATGAGTAATCCAAAATTAATAAATAAACTTTCTCATAGAGGTGGCTTTGTGAAAAATAAAATTTAATGAGGAAGCAAGTTGCAAAGTTCTACTTTGCATGATTTTTACAAAGCTGGCAAATATGTATTATTGAAATAGGAGTTTAACTAAACTTGAATAGTCCAAAAATGGAGAAATTGCAATATTCTAAAATTTCGTTGCTTTTACATATTTTAATGAATATTATAGCCAATATTGAGAAATTACATTTAGACAATCTTAAGTATCTTGACAATAAAATAAAAAACTAAAACATTCACCGAAGCGAAGCCTTCTTTATAAGAAAGCGTAACAAACAAAAAATTCCTCCAAAGATGATCAATTTGATAGAAAAGTATAGAAAAAATTATTTTATTCTAATGAACATGCATTTCTAATGCATTGAGTATATATATTGACAGATATATCAAAACAGTGGTCCTGTAACAGAGTTATACTTTACTGCTGCAGAGAATATATTTCAGAGTAAGGGGACTAAATTTAGTCAAGCCAAACGAGACTTTATATATGTCTCAGTCTCATTATTAGAAAGAATCCTTCTAAACTTGCTGATGTTGTTAGAATCTATTAGAAAAAAAGCTTTGACTACAAGACTTTTATATCAAACATTTTTCAGAAAAACACCTAATTGTCCACCTTTCTTGCATATTTTACAAAGCAAGTATCGCTGCCCTGGTCAAAGACTGTCATCAACAAAAATTAATAGAAAACTGATTTAGTAGCTTCCAGCAGTGTGTGTGAGAAACTTAGTCTTAAAATACAATTAAGAGCATTGTGCTGTAAAAACCCAAAAGGCTATATGGAAAGGAAAGAATAATAAAAAAAAATAATAATAATAATTAAGAGCATTGTAATAATATATTTTTATAACTCTAGTTAACTGTATCATAGATTAGGCTCTATTTTGTATTTATCTAAGAGAAATTCATGTAATAAATAAATCTAATCCAGCCACAACAATTATTTTATAAAACATGTCTAAAGAATGGAGCAACAGAAAACCATCAACAGCTAACAACTGTTGAAACCAAATTATTATAATGTTAATAATTCTATGACCCAAAACCGAGTCATAAGCCAAATTTTTTACTCAAAAACAAAAAAAAATTGTCCTCTAAATGGGGTTAAGACCCAAAGCTCTAACAGATGGTGTCTCTATCGAAAATCCAATCAACCAGCAGCATCGTTAAATAAACAAAAAACGTGATTTCTTTACATAAACAAAAACGATTTTATTTCAAGCGACCAGATTCGTAGACAGATCAGAATGTTCTGACAAATTTGTCGAAACGGAAATTTTCGTTGCTACGTGAAATTTGAGGTTATCATGCGCGGTAACCAAAATTAACACTTTGTTCGATGGACACAATTTATTTCTAGAGTACGTGGAATTAATTACGCCCAGTGAAGCCAAATTTTTTTACACACCCTGGGTTCGTTGTCGGTGCATCTTTCTAAACTTCGCTGATAATGCTGAATCTTATCCACAACGGACATATTGGCAATGCCAGCTGTGCGGACCAGGACCCAAAGATATTTACACTTTTGCACTGGAACAGACGAAGGGTGGGGGATATATATATATATATGTATATATATGTATATATGTATATATATATCTGATGACAGTCCTCGCGACACGATTGATTATTTTTAACGAAAAACTCGCGTACTGTTTTCACAGTTACTCGTGAATAATATTAAGTCGCCCGTTTTTTTCTATAGAAATTCCTGATTATTTATTGACTCGAGTTACGCACGCACGACCCGTCATGATCCCACGTTGCAATTTAATCTCTTATTTTCTCTCCTTCTCTCTGTTCCCTCTCACCACTCTCTTTCTCTCTTTATACGCTACGCGCAAACGTGAAGAGATGTGCCGTGACGGTCATTTTTCGTTGGCGTCAATTGACCAAAAAATTACCGTTAATAGACCGTCACTTTTGCTTTTACAAAATATCCGTGTAATGACCCTTTTTCTGGTTAATTATGATTTAGTGGAAGTTTCGATTATAAGATTACGCGAAGGCTCGTTTGTTGGCTCTTGTATGTTTGAATGGAAGTGTTTGGAAGTGTTTGGCTCTTGAATGCAGGAGAAAAGGATATTTTATATAAGACTTTGAAATATAATGAATAGAATGACTGAGAAGAATATTTTATAAAATACGTTTTGTATTTTATGAAAATAAACTGATTCTCTATTGAACGAATACAACGAACGATTCAATACAACGGTAAAAAAAAGTGTTTATAAATATTATTTCTTCGGAGCTCCAAGTCTTCAGGAGATTTTTGGCGATGCGTCATTGGCTGGGTGGTTCATTCCTCTATGTTGAACGTTCAATTCTTCTTCTCCGAGGGTTTTTTTAGCATCCCTTGTCTGCTTGATGTGATGGGAGGACAATCCCGCCAACCAGAGTGCGTTGTCCGCATACATAGGCGGGGTTTTCCCGAGCCAGAAAAAGTGTTAAAGTCGCGTGGTTGCGAGGCTCCACTGGTAGTAAAACAATTAGCGACAATATAAACAGACGCTAATACGCAGATATGGTTGTTTGTCGATGCGTCCTTTTAGGGTTTTACGGATTGTCCTCATCCCACATTATGAATTGATTCGCGTTGAGGCTTCTGAGGGCTGTAAAGAAGAACGAGTAACCACCAAACGTTTTAATTATGATATTCGTAACCACCAAACGATGCTGTATCCGATTTTGAGACCTAATTGAACCGATTTAGAAGGAAACAAATTTTTGGGTAACTGTAGGTTGGCGTATGAGGTTATTCAATTATTGTAATTAAACGATTGATCATCCAATCTTGTCACGACTTGTCACGACGTGACCGTCGTTTTTGCTCATGGTCACAAATATGGTCATTTTTTAATGCATCAGGTCGACTTCCAGTGGATTTTTTGCTTTACTGCGCGTGACAACAGGCGGCGACCAATCACAGGACGAATAAAACGATGACACTCTGGTTCGATAAACTCTCGTTACTCATGAACTTATAAGAGGGAAGGATATTTGTAATCTATGAATTCGAACAAACATATAGTTATTTTCAACAGCTCTTAAGAAATAATAAAAACTTTGTTAAATCTATGGAAGAGATTTATAACAGAGTGAACGTAACACTTATGAAGTATTATGCAATACGCGTTTTCTAAAGTATGGTCTTGGTAATGCAAGCGAATCGCTCACAGCCCATTATTGTGAATAAATTTTGTTTGTTGTCATTTTTTATCAATAAACTAAAAACTCGCACGTTTAGTGATCGTGCTGAATCTTGACGTCGCTTTGAAGAAACCGAAAAACCATTCTGAAAAATGCCGAACTAAATATCCAATCAAAATTAGTGTTATTTAATAACACAAGAAATTAATGAATCTAAATCTCATACCTATTGGGAAAGCAATCGAGGCTTAGCAATTGAAGTCCGAAATTTATAAATGCGAACGATACAGTCACTTTTATTGGGTAGGTCAATTGACGGTCAGCTTACCAAAAAGTGACCGGACGCAAAGTAATTAAGCAGAGAGCTAAGTACTGCGCATCACGCTAGTCAAATGAGCTCTAGGTTTTGAAAATCGTGATCTTTAAGGGTCTTAAGATGATCTTTTAAGGAGAGGGGGGGGGGCACAGTTTGGTATTAGGAATAAAAAGAAATTAATAAAAAAGTCGTTGAAAGAAAACTGAAGAAAGATCGATTTTTTAAATTCCAAAATATTTATCGGTCAGTTGAATATATATAACTAGCTCGCAATGTAGCAGCTTTTGAACTGCTTCCTCTTTATTTTACATAGCTTTGACAAACCTCGATGGGACGTTATCTTGATCAATATCGGCTTCCTCATACAGGAAGCTTTATCAAAGGTACAAAATAATGAGGAAGCAATTTACCAGGATCTACTTTGCATGTTTGTTTAAATAATATATTAGCGGGATGACATACTTGTGCAAATCATCAAATAAACAGTCAGAAGAAAACGAAATGGAACGAAAAATTGAAATTTCTGATAAAATCTTAACAACTCGATAGACACACGCAAATTTTTATACATATCAGGATTTAATGTTACTCCAGTTATATATATATAAAAAATGTTACACCGATATCTCGTATTTTGCGTAAGCTAATCCGGGAACGACATATTTGAAAAATTCAAAACGCTCTGAAATTTTTGCGTCAAATTTATATCCAACCCTTGTTCTGGGGTAAATCAAATGTAAACCAAATTTCATTCAAAATTACCAAAAATTCTTGACATTTTTTCTTTACGCGACAGGAATGCTTTTATTTTTCGAATAATTACGAACAATTCGTAATCTGCAATTTATAAAAGCCCTTGATAAATGTGTAATCATTTTTTCTCTTCAAAATTACCTATATTTAAAGGGGAAAAATATGAGATCCCTAGAAAATAGTCCTTCAAGAATGCCGACGATCGTCTTGCATTCATCTACGTGTTATAATCAAACGGGAAATAAAAAAGGCGGTTGAGGTATGAATAAATTTTTTTTCGGGCCTCGAACTTTAATTGGCATCATTTGAGACTTAAAAAAATTTCGAAAAATCTCGTTCACTGGTTCCAATAAATATTCCAAATTTCGAATAAAAAAAAATATTCCTGCCGTAGTACGCTAATTTTTTCATTTAATCTTTTATTTAATCTGTAATATCTTAGGAACGATTAATCGTTCCAACAATTCTGAAAAGCGTTTTTTTAATGGCCCACAAGAAAAAAAGCATTTTGCGGTAAGACCAACATTTTTTTTTTTACTGTTTGGACGTCCGATATCGCCATCGCGGAAAAATTGCGTCAAATTCTGTAAGTCAATGCCGAAATTTGAGTATTTCTTTATTTATGGGAAAATCAAGTGTTAATACGTTACCCCATAAACCGGATGAATTTATATATATATATACATAAATTTGTAAACGAAGAGTATTTTCGGAGTTCAGGTACCATGAGTTAAAATGCTCTCCAAATTGAAAACACGTAGATTTAGCGAAATCTACTTTATGCCATCCACCACTGATTTGACTCGTGGGAAGCTCACGAAACCGGCCTCGCTCGCAAAACAGAGTTTCGCACTGCTCCCGGGACAGAGAGCGCGTCGAGCGCAGCACAACTAATAAACGCGAGTTGTCTTCGATCGGGGAACGTTAGTCGTTAGTAGGGAACGGAACGGGTATTGCGCGAGAGCTGCTTCGTTGTCGTTCGTCGTTGGTCTGTTTCTGTGACCACGAGAAAGAGAGTGTGAGAGGCTTTTTGGCTATCGTAAGAAAAAAAGTCGTCAGTGCGTCGGTAGAAATCGGCTCGTGCGCTGCTTTTTTTTTTCTTCATATAATTAAAAAGAAAGTAATAAGAAGAAAAGAGCGTGATGTTCCATCTAAAGAGATTAGCACGACCGGCAGGAGCGGCGGCTGACCTGCAGGGTGTCCTTTCGCGCGCGGTTCCCGCGACAGCGACGATACAGAATAATAATCGTGGCTACGCTGATCATCAGATTCCCGACAGACTCAAGGATATCCCAATATCCGAGAATCCAAAATTCTTCAATATGGTCGAGTACTTTTTTCATCGTGCCTGCCAGGTCGTTGAGGATAAACTCGTGGAGGATGTTGGTTATCGCTCGCGAATGACACTCGAGGAACGAAAGAAAAAGGTCAAGGGTATCCTCATGCTAATGGAACCTTGCGATCATATCCTCGAAACGTGTTTTCCACTTAGACGCGACTCTGGCGATTATGAGATGATCACCGGCTATCGCGCTCAACACTCGACCCATCGAACACCTTGCAAGGGAGGTCGGTATAGCTAATTTTGCGTTTTGTAGCTACTTCTTATTGTCTCTCTGTTGTTTTTTAAATTTTAGGATTTTTCGGAAGGGAAAAAGGGTAGAATATGGATTTGAACAATGTGGACCTTCAAACTCACCCTATTTGTTTAGTCAATAAATAATGTGATTTTAATGTTTAAAAAAAAATTTATTTCAGTTACAATGTATAACACTTTTGGGTTTTTACGCATTATCCCTCCCAGTTCCCTTCCAGTACAATCCACCCGCACTTAGCTAAGCTAACCCAACTTCCAATTACGTCCGCAAGCGACTTACAAGGAAACATTCTAAGTGTACAACTTCGACCTTCATCATCCTGATATGATGTTGCAGCTCAAAACTTTAAGAGACACATTTTTTTTTAGCTATTCATAAACCGTCCAATTTGAAGGACGAAACAATCTCCTGACGCTTGATGAAAAGTTGACGATAATTAAAAGTTACCGAAACGTACTCAAAGGATTACAATAAAAGTTTGCAAACTTTTTTTTTTTCCATTGTGTTGTCACGAAATGTATTATGCCAAGTCTCATTGAAATTCCTTTGTTCCTTCTATTTAAATCAAGCTTTCAGTCGATTTTTCATCAAACTTTAGGGCGCTGTTATATCTTCTAAATGTGGACGATTGTCGATTTGTCAAAACTGTATCTTTGAATTTTAACGCTAGGCAATTTTGTAGGTTATAGTTTTAGCGATTTTCTATGTAATTACAAAGTTTGAAGCTCGGTCACCGACGAAATTGCTGAGAAATAAAACATTAGAAACTGTGCATTATATAAGGCCCCGTGGGAGAGAGACACCAAATTTTGACCTTAGATCGAAAATTAACATATGTAAAGTGAACATTCGAACAATAATATGTATGTCACAGATTCATTAACTATTCCGTATTCAGCTCATACCTTAAAAAAGTGATCTTACCGGGTAGTTGAAAAAGTAATTATACCTTAAACGAAGCCAAATTATGCAATCTCCAATAAATACGCGCATAAATAAAAGTCAAATGAGCGTACTTTGTTACAACTATTTCTAAAGATCAGTTGGTTTGATAATATTGAGTGCCTACTTACACATGGTTATTCTTAATGTGATTAATTTTCTAAAAAAACTTATTTGTTTTTGTCGATTGATATAATTTTTTTTTAAAGATAGTCAGTTAATTAGCATGCATCGACAGGACGTCCTTAAAAAAATAATTTTATAAAAATTAAAAATCTCCCAACTGAAAAACTTGTTTAATTGATAAACAATACGGGTAAACGAAAAATTGAGGTTCAACTAATTAAATAACCATAATTAAATTGATGGTTATTTAATTATTCTTCAATTTTTTGTTTACCCATTCAAACACTTTGCCTATGCGCTATGAAGTGAGTTACAGAATAAGCATCATTGGCGGCCATCTTGCGATATTTCGATATATTTATCTACGGAAATCAATTTATGGAAAAAGACATTGGCCACTAGTCATAAAATTGACGTACAAAATTTGGTCAAGTAATTTTTTGCCGTTTTCTAGCACATAGGCTACAAAGAAATCGCTCGAATCAGCTGATCGCCGTGAAACGTATAACTCCCGTCTTTTTTATCCCAGAGGGGCAGTCGGAAGTTAAAAACGTGTCTTTTAGATTGTTGTGCTCTACAATATATATGAGGCACTCCGGGTCAATCCAGTCGCCTTTAGACGCGTGCCTAAATTATTCTGCACTTTAAGTATGTCAGTATCTCGAAAATTAATCGGCAAACAAAATGTCAAACTACTTTTCTGGTATTTATCGAGGGTAACAAAAAAAAAAAAATAGTTCATTAGTCGATATCCCATATTCGTAAAAAATCGTGAAACAAACATTTTTTAAATTAATTTTTATTAATTAGGTCAATTTTTTAATTTTCATATAGTTTTATTCGAACTTTATGAATTTTTTCGCACAAGATAACGACTTGCTCCAGATGAAGACGTCCAATTTATAGATAATACCAAATTAGTAAAAGCGAAAAGAAGCGAAAAATAAGTAAGAAGAAAGTACAAATGTGATGACTATAGTAGTCTGAAATATTGTATATAGTTCCCGTTTTCGTATTCACGGTTTTGTATTTATCTACATTCAGCTGCGAAGAAAAAATGTTTATATAAAATGTTTAAAGTGCCACCGAGAAAAAAGATTTCATTGATTTCAACGAAATGGGCGCATTGAGTTTTTTTGTTCATTGATTCAATGAAATATTTACTCAATTTCAATAAAATGTTGAATTTGAATCGCAGAGAGAATATTTCATCGCCTTCAAAGAAACATTTATTCGGCAGACAAAATTTTTAAAAACAGTTTAATTAATTCAAACAAACGGTTTTATTGTTTCAAAGAAACGATATATTTACTTGTCGCTGACTAGTAAATATATCTGCTCCCTATCCGCCAGCGAACCCAAGAACTCCCGAGTACCAAATTTCATCTCAATCAAATAACTTTTTGCATTTTGCTTCACCATTTTGGATTCGTAATTTTGCTTCCTCAAGAAGCTTTGCTTTTGTGAAAAAAATTTTTTTCGACCAATGGTTGGTGTTGATTTTGGGCAAAATCGGTTCAGCCGTTCAGATTTTACGCGATTGTCAATTTTTTCAAAAATGTCTATACTAAAATTGTGAGAGCTAGAGCAGTTCTCACACTACAATTTGGACAATTTGGCTCTTATGTTGTGTCAAATTGTTCAGATCTAATAAAAGTAATCGCAAAACAAAGCTTCTTGAGAAAGCCAAAAGTGACATGAGTGTATTTTCCATCAAGCAGAGCTGATGAGGAAACGATGTGCAAATATAATTACCAGCGTTTTTTTAAATGTTGAGCTGGCATTTGTAATCAGCGACCCTAATACCCCTCTCGACTATCAAGTTTTAATTGCATTGTACGCAAGGAAAAATATATGCTTCAAAAGTTTAAGCCACGTTTGGTGTAGATTTCGTTAAAAATCGATGGCCAGGGGACTTGAGAATTTCATGATGATTTAAATTTATTACATACTCGTGTGCAGGATTTTACTTACAGCGTCTTTGCATAATATAAACATTTCATTGGTTTAAATAAATTTTTCGTTTATTGAATGCCACTACATTTAATTGAATTCGAGATCATTCAAAGAAAAGATAATATTAACTTGAATATATTATTTCATTGATCAATGAAATTCAATGAAATTTCTTTTTCAGTAATGATCTTCCCAATTCTGTAAATCTTAAAATTCTGTACTGATTCACAACAAAACCGGTAATCCAATTATTCTTTAAAAAATGATTCTAGTTTTATTTTTTTTAAAGTATAAACATAATTTGTTGTAAATTTGTATTCCCATTACACAAAAACCAATTTTTTTATTTGTCGTTATTTATGTCACTTTTAATTTTATTTTAACAACAAAACATTATAGTCACGATAAATTCACAACTTTTTATTATCACCTTACTAATTTAACATTAAAAAATCTGTTTTCTTTTTTAAATATTTAAACAAACGAGTTGATATTAATTATGACATTAATGTGTACAATGTATTCTTTTTTCCGTGTCACGGTATTTTTACTTTAATCGCAAATAAGAATACATAAATGAATTTTTTTACATTTATCAATATTACGAAAATGAATATTATGAATATTATAATGAGTGCGTTAGTTCAACGAGTTGCAACGTTTCGAATTTAACTTGATGGTATTTTGTGTATTAGTAGTATTGTATTTAGCAAAGTTTCTGGTAAAGTTATCAGTTATAATGTCGAATAAGATAATTTACCGGTAAATTTACAACATTAGCCAGTCTGGGAGGTGCTAAATAGTAACCCACTCAAGTATAGTGGTAGCACAAAATGCTGCTTAAAGATGTTCTAACTCAAATAACTGTAATGTACACAGGTGTTAAAAAGCAATCTTTGCTGGAAAGTATAGATAGCAAATATTAGTTTTATAGGTGTCGTAAGAAAAAATAAAACTATGTAACATTTTCCTATTTAAAAAAAAAATATTTTCTCATGAATTTATTAAGAAGTGCTATACAAAAAATTTAATGACGACAATGGGAAATTTTTTTTTCGTTTTCATTGTTTTTTTTAAATAAAAGAATGTATTAAAAGCATTTTGTACATTATAATTATATAAATGGAGAAACCAAATGTGCAAATATTAATCGATCAAACACAAATTTATGTTGTAATTTAATTCAGCTATACAGCACCCATGACTTCCAAAGCATCTTCGAAAGTCTTTGTTTTATTCAATTTAAAAAAAATCGTGTACCAGTGACTGAAAAAAATTCAAATACTGTAAAATATTGTTATTTTTTAAACTTATTTTTCTGATTACTATCACGATTTTTACGTTAATGGAAAGTCCAGAAGATATTTCAATCTTTTTTGCCATTCAAAATAAACGTTGGCTATTTTTACGGAGTATTCGTGAACGTTAGCCAACTATGAAAAAAACATTCCAGTACAGCACGTTCGATATTTGCGAAGTAAAAATAAATAAAATCCAGACAAAACCACAACTCGCTAGCTGCGCATTTTTTACACCGCAGCAAAATTGCACAAAATGGAATTCAGACAAATCGTGGATTTGTTTTCCTTCGCAAATATCGTAGTTTGCTACGGTGATTTTTTTTTTGGTGATTTTTTTTTTGTAGATTCTGCAGATATTGCACAATTAATAGACTCAAAAAAATATCATTCTGGAATAAAACACTTCTTCTTTCAATTTGGCTAAAAATGATGACTAAAATTTCATTAATAAGTAGACAAAAAATAAAAATGTTGATATCCTTGATCTTTTTTTCCTTTTATCAATAGTTTTCACAGTAATTTCTCTTGAAAGAAAAGAAAGGCTGAGGAATAAAAACTCAAGAATAATTACAAAATCTAATGCATCTAGTACTAATGGAAACCAAATAATAAAGATTATCATCGGCTGGAAAAGGTCGCCCAGGATTGACAGAGAATGGCCCATATCTGCACAGTAATCGACGAGAAAGCTTCAGATCTCGGCATTGCGTGGCGTTGGTTTCGCCGACTGCGGCGATTTACGTAATAACCTAGTATGTACAGTACAAGTCTCTATATTTAAGGAGGTTGAAGCGCTTCACACTTGTTAAACTAATGCTAAATTTCATTCCTTCTTTCTAATTCACAGTGTTTATTATTTTTAACAATTAAAATTGGTAAAAAAATACGAATTATTCTTGCAAAAAGCCCTTTTATTTTTTTTTCGAAATAAACTTTTTTTTATTAGGAAATCGAAAAATACTTTTCAGGCCGTTGTGAATATTTGGCAAAGAAATTTCCAAAATCGACGAAAGTGCCATTTTTTAGTATTTTTCTGCAACATTTTTTTCATACAGTACACTTAATTGATTCTGCGCGGGTTTGAAAAAAAATGTTAACATATACACAAAAAAAAATCCAATATCTTAAAAAAATATTAAGAATGCAAAACTAAAAATGAAAAAAAAAAAAAAATAAAGGCAATGGAGTTTTAGAAAAAGAGAAGAAAGGCTTTACATAAGATATTCTGATAGGTCTTACGTGAAATACAGAGTGCTATTTTTATAACCATTATTGTTACATCGATTTAATTTTTTTAGCTTTAATTTAAATTTGAATTTAAAAATGATGTATTCATCTCAAAAATGCATGAAATTTATTTTGCATAGCTATAAACATTTTAGAGTGGAAACTTCATTAAAATATTTATACATTTTGGGCTTGAACTTTCGATTGTACAATGGTTTGTTTTTTGTATACAACGCATCAAAGGAACACTAAAATAAAAAAATCGGTATTTAATTATAGGTGAAATATAATATTTAAAAAATCTAAAATAATTTGTGCATACCTTTGTACATACTTTGGTATGGTATATCTAGATATTCTACACCACTCTTAAATAAAGTACATTTCTTTTTACATGTCGAAACCGTTTTGGCCCACGTCGTGCGGAATGCTTCATTTATAATGACATTTCTGATTTGCAAATTACAGCCATTTATTCATAAAGAATTAAACGCGACGTTAACCAAACTTTCATTCACATTGAGAAGTAAAGCGAGGCAGATTACTCGGTGAATTCGCGAAGCATCTTTCAATAAACATAATGATCTGTTATTAGTTAAGATCGAAACAAAATTACAAAATTCCCTTTAAAAAAAGACTCTAAAAATATGCCCCTCGGTTTATTAACGGTAACTCAAATGTTATTCTGTAAATTCATTGTTACACATTTTTTCTACATTAAGTAGAAAATCTTCAAACCAGATACTTGACTTCTATTTGGAATGCATTCTCCTGTAAAATGTGTACATAGATTTTTTCTAATCTTAGCACTCCGTTGACTTAACTATACCGTAAGGACTACCTTAAAGGATAACGCGTGCAAGAAAGGTTAACGCATTTATATCTGTACCAGATCTAGTCTGGTAGAGTTACAATTCGGTAGAGATGTTTTCTGGTAGAGTTGTGAGTCGCTGTTAATAATTTCGGATAGTTGTAATCTGGTAAGAGCTTATCCGGAGTGTTATATTCTAGTAGAGTTGTAATTCGGTAGAGTTATATCTGGTAGAGATGTAAATGTGCCAGAAAGGTATATACTCTGCGTCGAGACGTTATCGCGTCTTAATTATTTTCGTTGAAGTACGGTAACGGTCGAATTATCTATAGTCGCGCCGGTCGTCGGCCTTTGGTTCGCGCCACGTGACGAATTCTACAAGTTATCAGTTGTTCGATTAGAGCGTGGTATCCCATTTCACAAAGAATTTCGCAGTACCATCAGTGATCTCCAGTTCAATACGAAAGCTTCGTGTATCATACATGTTCGAAATTACGTAGGGAGGATTGATGTAAGATTCAATGCCATTGGCGTAGGCAGTTTTGCTTTCTCGCTACTGCATTTATTATCGTATAATAGACGTAAGCTAAGCTTGCCACGACAACTGTCGACTCGTCACGTTTTTCCCCTCTTTTCTCTTTTACCACTGAAGACCCAATGGATCGTAATATCTCTGTTGGCACGTACACACCTACAAATTCACGACTTACGCGACGCTAGGAAACTATGTTTGTTCCAATTAGCATCTTTTCCCGCTCGTCACACGTTCTCGAGCCTTATTATTATTATTATTATTATTATTATTATTATTATTGTTGTTGATATTATTATTATTATTATTAAATTCATGAGTCTTATCCGTGTTATTTCTATGCTATCTAATCAGCAACGACTTCCCGACTTGCTGAGCTAGTTAATAAATATGTGCAAAGCTCGTAATCCGGCTTTCGATGGGTAATTTTATATGTATTCTGGTATGACCCGATAAAAACAAATTTAATAAGCAGTCGAACTGTTCTCGAGAAGGGACTAAATATCAAATATGCCACTGATTTACTGGCGAGTTCTAGAGGATACTTTTGAACTTTAAAGTTTGATGCTTCGCACCCGATTCCCAGTTTACGCATGATTCTTGTCACACCTTCCGAAGTAAAATACTAGAATTACTAATACTAGCATACTTCCAAATACGAAAGAAATCAACTTTTCATCGTTTTTACCATCACATTCTTTATCAGGATTGTCAAGAAATATTCTAAATTTAAAAAAATTTATGTGTCACTATCACATTATTATTTACTAAAAAATACCATTTTATGCCGCAATTAAGCAATTATCTATTTCAACACACTTATGACGTAAAAAATACATTAAATACATAGGTTTTGTATAGTCGCACATATAAACGTACTTACCTGGGCATTATTATTGTACCTTCAAATACCGAAAAAACTGAATGTTAACGGAAATTTTCTGAATTTTAATTAGCAAATATTTGATAAAAAATAATAATTTTTCGCCCTTTTGACAATTATATTCGTTATCAGGGGTGTAAAAAATACTTGAAAGTTGCAAAATTTCACAGGAAGGTGAAAAAAAAAAAAATTATGGTCTCTGACATTTTTAGCTACTTTGAGCGAAACTTTTAACTCTAAAATACATTCGGAGAGGGCGGGTCGTTATATTCTGTGTTTCCAAGCTGGGACACAGAAAACGCCCAAACGCCAAAAAAATCCGGTGTAAGAAGTCGGATTTTGGGGATTGTTATAATAGAATACATTTTTTTTAAATGTCGACTGTGAATGAAGAAATGTGTTGTAGGTCTTTTGCCTGTTATTCATAATTGGACATAGAAATTTAAGCATTCTTTACGTTAGAAGATCGTATGTTCGAGAATTGAATTATTAGTTATTTCACAGAAATACTTAAAAAAAAAAAAAAAAAACTTTTTGCAAGTAAAATAGATTCTTGACAATTAATGAAAAATTTAGTTAATGTGAGTTAATTCTTTGTGAGAATTTTGACACTTAAACAAAATTTGGATACAATATCTTAAACGATAACTTAAAAGTGGCGAAAAAAATTAAATGACAATAATGCATTTCATAGAAAATTCAATTATTTTAAAAGTATTAACAATTCAAACGGACAAATTTATGAATTTTTGTTAACAGTTTTTATTTGTATTCGAAGAAATTTTGAAAGTTTCCATTTAGCAAGCCGTCCACTCACGCACATTCATTCGGACATATTTTCTCGATGTTTCAGACCATTTAAGTAGCCTATGAGATTAAAATCTCGATTTAAAAAAAAAAAAACGAAGTTTTTCTATGAGGAAGCAAAAGTAATTTCAAAAAATTTATAACAAAAATTGTCACTACTAATTTAGCAGGAAAGAAATCCTAAAATTCAAATGATATTTCGTAAAATAATTAGTATATTCTTCGAAATAAAAATATCGCAACGTTAGATTAAACTACCTAAAGTAAGGCAAGAGCTTTTCGAGTGCACCATTCAGAAACCAACAGCTTTTCAGGTCAGCAGTTCGACCGTAGCTTCAATGTGTAAATGTGGTAGAAATTTCCCCAGAGACTTCGCATAGGTTGAACAAACTCTTCTTGTTCTTTTTCTTTTTTTTTTTTTTTTTTTTTTTCGAAAAGTCTATTCCGGGATTTGTGTTGGCGTTCATTTACGTCTATCAGACATTTTTAGCTCCGTCGTTCATACTCATATTCAAGCGACACAATATTTTTTACATTCCACGACGTCATAGAACTCTTTGTTGCCCTAGCCATTTTTAGAACTCTCGTGAAATTCGCAGCTAGCGACTCTCACGAAGCTGTATGGTTTGACTGATTAGAGCCCCGACAGTCGCGGCCTGCATTTGCACAGGACGTTTCGCGATGATTAAATTGTTTACTCTAAACTGGAACGAGCAAGCATTCGAGTTGTTTAATGTTGTTTTTACTTGCTATTCTCGACGCTTGGAGGCCTTGATTCCATGCTAGCTCTTAGAAGACGTGTTATCGATCGATAAATACAAAGTCGAGAATACGAGTAAAATATTTTATCGTAGAATTCACGAGTTATAGTAAAGCAAATGAGCAAATATAAATTCTTGTCATAGCTGGGACAGGAAAGTCTCGGGTATAGCGTCTCATTGAATGTAATTGGGCGAGACAATACGACGAAAGACGAAGATCAGGGTATGATTTATTTATTCACATCACGAGGATCACATATGATTGAGTCAGATACAACCGCTAGAGACCAGTTTTTTCTTAATCATACCCAGCGAGAAATGTCGTCTCCATAATCACGTTTTTGTCTGTTCCAGGCACGAACTTAATTGTTACACATTTTTGCTGAAATATTGGTCTAGGAAATATTTATCTTAGTTTTACAGCGAAATAAGAATATGATTGGAACTTACAGTCGAAAAATGTACTTCCTATTTTTAATAAATTCATCATTTCATTTTTTTGTTATAAACATTGATAGTAAAAAAATTCCGTTTGATGACAAAGATTCCAAACAATACCTAAGAAAGAAATATATATTTTCAATTAAAAAATAGATCTTATAAAAGGACACATTAGAATTAAAAAAATAAGGTATATTTTTTGTAAAAAAAATCTTCAATCTACAAAAAGTAAACGATTGCAGAACTTTGCTCATTGCTTCCTTACTGGCTTTCAATTTTTACAAAGCTACCTCTACGAGTAAGTATTTTTATCGATTTTGATTTTCTCATAGAGGAAGCAAAGGGCTTCGAAAATTCAATAACCTATAATTGACCTCGTTCAAACGATTGAGCTGAAATTTTGCACACAAGGCAAGAAGTTGCCCTGCTTTCACAGTTGTGATTTTCAACAAAACGTATGCAGGCATTTAGATTTTATAACTTTTTGAATTAAAAAAAAAAAGGTGTGGTCGCTCTAATTTTCGTAAAATTTACTATATTTTGCGAAATTGTTCTTCGTAAGTGCAGGTATGTTTAATGTTGTTTGATATTGTATTTGCCAGAATTCGGAAAAGCGATTCGAATTTTTGAAATTTTCGTTTTTTTTTTAAATGCTATAAAACTCAAATAGAATGTGTTGTTGTTTGACATTTGTACTGAATTTAGTGAGCATCCAACAAAGAGTTCATCATTCAGAGAATTTTTAATCTTTTTTTTTTACAAAGTTTCCTCGTAGAGGAATTAATATACTTCCTCGTACCATGAGGACGCACATCAGTATGAGGTTCATAGAAGAGGAGTAAAATTGATATGGTTCCTTAGAGAGGTAGCTTTGTAAAAATTAAAAAATAATGCGAAAGCGATGTGCAAAGTTTTACTTTACATCCTTTTTTTGTTTGATGGGAAGATCGTGTTGTTTTATAATAACGTGAAGATTTAGAATCAAAATAAAATATAATACCAACAATTTCATTGACTTTACGCTGACGTCGGTTCGTTTCGAGTGTGACACTTCGAAGTATTACAAATGGGGTAATGATGGTCAGAAAGTTTGACGTAGGACAGAAACTGGGTACTCGATGGTGACATAATCTGTGATATGTGTGTCAGAAATAATTTCTGCCGGGTGACTGAAATTCCAACACACCCGACCCAAAATAAAGTCCACGAGGTGGCCGTAACTGCAACATGAATGTTGGAAAGTGACACCGGCGTTAGAGAGGCATTATTAAAATGATAATTTAAATATGATTCCATAATTTTGCCGAAAAATCATTTGGCAGAATTATCGTTTTCCCGAAAAATACATTGCCGAGGAACACATTGCTGAACGTCATTTGGACGAATCGTCGAAGTACTGAAATTTAATAATGCCACATTATCAAATATCGGCAATTTAACGATTGCTAAGATTGCTAAGATAAGCGAAACTGGACTGATTATCTTAAAGGTATCGAAACTAGGCTAAAATTACTCAGCGATAAAAGAGCACACACAACATACTGATAAAATCACACCGATGAAAGTCAGAAATGCATAACTCTCCTACTTCAAAAAATCTTTCCTTTTTAAACATCGGATTTCAAGATCACATCGTTTCCTTCTTTTTATTCGGATGTTAGAAAGTTTACTATTTAATTCCCGAATTATTTGTCATGCATGAGCACGAACTTAGGTTATTTGTGAGGTCGGCTTACAAAGGAATGGCAATATTTCCATGATTTTGTCCTTCGAATCGGACAGTTAGATAAATAATGTCAGTCACTTAGGGTAGTCCTTGCGACCCATACTAGTCAATTAACGTACTGTCACGAAAATTCGGTAAATAGAACATTTGTATATATGTACACATTCAATTAATCACCGTGAGAATAAAAACATATTTGTAGACGGGGCATGCCACCCCGTTTCGACCTGGATTTGACCTGGACCTCTCCGATTTGGTTCATCATTTTTTGTAGGTTTAATTGGACCCTCAAGTTCACATTTTTTTTTATTGCCATTTTTTTTTAAATATGTTTTTAAAGTGACATATCGAGTGGCATAATTTAAAAATCTGCAAAAGTTCTGAAAAATACTCTATTGAATATCAAAATTTTCTAGCTTATTGCCAAAGTTGCATAGTTCGGAAAAATCTGAAAAAAATCCTAAAAATCTGAAAAAACCGGTTTTACGTAAATAAACATTTGACCAATCGCCTGTAGTAAATTAATTATTTTTTCTATTTTTCAATAATTTTTTAAATAAAAAAAGCTTAGAAATTGTAAGAAGAAAAATCTTCCCCACTTTGGCTATAAGCCAGATAATTTTGTTATTGAACAAAGTATTTTTCAGAATTTTTTTCAGATTTTTAAATTATGGCATTCGATATGTCACTTTAAGAATATATAAAAAAAAAAATTGCAATAAAAAAAAAATGTAGTGCAGTATAGGGTCCAACTAAGCCTACAAAAATTATGAGCCAAATCGGAGAGGTTGAGGTCAAATCCAGGTCGAAACGGGGTGGATTGCCCCAGATACTTTGTAAGCCTAAAAAACATAAATTATATCTATTAAAGTATCTATTTGAGTCTAGTTTGAACTCTTAATAATATTGTATCGGGAGGGCCTTTGAGATTTGGTAACGCTGCTTTTGTTCTTAAAAAATAAAGTATGTGGGAAATGTTGTCACAGATGATGTGTTTAACGTTAGATTTACGTGGAAATAGTTCGATAATGTATCTTTTTCATATTTTATACAGAATTGTCACATTCTAAGGAATCCATAGCCCATTTCATATTCTATAAAAGTTCAGTTTATACACGTTAATTTTCATTCCGAAGTGCTAATTTGTTTAATTCATTATAAGATCTCGTACATAAGACTTCTTTTTTAATATTTATTTTCTCGACAATTTAATCAATAAGCTAGTTTGAAACTTTGCATTCGCATTTAGAAGGGTTTCAACTGTATTATACAAAAGTATGAACCCTCAAAGTTCACAAAGGCTGAAGCGCAAGGCTACATTCGTTTCGGCCAATTTAAGCCAGTGTGATGAGACGAGGGTTTTCAGAAGTGTGTCGCATCAATGGAAACACAATTTTTACCCACGCGAGTGTCGGGATATATAAGTGTTTAAATATCAATAGTTGGACTTTTATAGAGTCAAAATAGTGTAAAGTACGAAACATGCTAAATATGATTTCGAAGAAATCGGAATAATTTTCATTTTCAGTTAGTCTATGAGATCAGAAAGACAATCCCCGTAAATGAGTCGCTCAACTTCGTCTAAGACCCAAGACTTAGCCACGCGAATGGGGGTCAGTCAGACTCGCTCTAGAATGCCCAGATCGAAACGAGCGAAGACCCCGAAGGCGTTACCCGTGCTTTTGTAATTCGAATCATCAGCTGAGTCGGTAACGAGGTCGAACAGAATCCCAGCATCGTAAGAGGTTTAAGCTCGTATACGAATCACGTAATGCAAAGGTACTAATAGGACACGTCTTTCAACTTGCGAGATATTCCTCACAAAGTGGGCCATCCCCGTTTCGAGATGTCACAAAATAAGTCGTTTTTTAATCTTTTTTTTTTTTTTTAAAGGTTCACAGTGTCTAGAATATGTACGAATTATTTCAGATTTTTAAAATCTTATATATTTCATCCGGAATTAAAAACTGATTTTTTTGTTGGTTTTCCAATTCAATGTATATAAAAAACGATCCAGTATAAAACAAATATGTATTAACACGAAATGTAGGCTTTTGAATGTTGTTTCCAATGAACATTTTTCATAACTGCGCAGAATAAATATTATCCATTTTTGAGAGGAATAAAGGAAACATTTTTTTTTCGTTGACATAAAACACTAAAGATAGGTACTTAATTTTGTGTGAAATATGAGATTAAAAAATATAAAATACTTTGTACTTATACTCTAGATATTCTACACCACTCTCCAAACAATTATAAACCTTTTTATGACATCACGAAACAGGGTGACCCACTTCGTGCGGAATGCCTTCCTATATAACATTTCTATTATAAAGATAGGTTTTAAAATTCTACAAATGTTAAATAATGACACACATAACTTTTTTCTTCCATTGTAAAACTTACCTCGAAATTGCAAAAAATTGCTAAATATGAATTTAAAAAATTACATTTAAATAAAGTTAATTTAAAAGTTGATTTAAAAAAATCAATTTAAAGTTATATTGTAACTCAATTTAAAAGAAATAAAATGTATGTAACGTATGTAACTAAACACAATCTGCTTTTTGTTTTCTCAAACGCCATCGCTTTTTTAAAAAGGGCAATGCATTAAAATATTGATTATTTAATTATTTTTAAATGTAATAAAAACTTGTATTTGCTTAAAAATGTAAAATTGTTGTCGAAATAAAAATATTCAGTCATCAAACGAATAGCAGATTTAGTATCTATGTGGGAATAGATATAAGATACAGTAATAAAGTGTTTCCTATTTTTTATTTTGATGCCTCCTGACCCGAGTCTGAGTGGAGCGATAATCTCGAACCGAATCGTCTGATTGAAGTATTCCGGGGTCGGTAATTAAGCGGGGTGCGTCGCCAATGGATTACGCACGACATATCGGTGCCGTGCAGTCTGTCCTCTCTGCGTCCGCGGGTTGATCGATGTCCAAGAGTTGACTAATCGACTATCCCCTTACCGTTTTAGATCAATGCATACGCGTCCAAAGACATAAAATGTATCTTAAGACTCACCACTGCGATATTTTGGTCTATCCATTTTCTATTCGCACAAACACCTGCTGTACCATTGTAAGGTCTGATATAGATTTTTTAAAAATCTGCATTTAGGTATGAAAAAAAATATTTCGAGATCAAATATCGATAATTCGGTAATTCAAGTTATAAATTATATCATATGTTTGAATATCTCAGTGAATAATACATACAATAAAAAATGTTAAATATATTTCACCCTAGAACGTGCAAGTTTGATGGAAAATGTTTGACAAGGGTGGAAAGTTCAAAATTCACTATTTGCAGCTAATACTAAAAAAAATCCAAGATATATTCGCATTTTATTTATTTCCTCGTTACATAGAACTCACCGGTGATCTGTTCGCCGCTTAGTCAGTCGGCCAGCCGGCGAAATCTTAAAATAGTTGGTCGAAAGTCAGGAGGTCCGCGCGAGCAAGTCACGTTGGCGAGAAAACACGAGACACCGCACCTTGTTGTCGAGGGAACTGAGCGAAAAATAAATAAAAAAAAAACTATTTTCTCGGATGATCGGTGTTGCTCAATACGAGTTCTTGTCTGTTTGCAGGTATCCGCTTCTCGATGGACGTTTGCCGGGACGAGGTGAAGGCTTTATCCGCTTTGATGACCTTCAAGTGCGCCTGCGTTGATGTTCCCTTCGGCGGCGCTAAAGCAGGCATCAAGATCAATCCAAAAACGTATTCAGAGCACGAACTCGAAAAAATAACCCGAAGATTCACTCTCGAGCTGGCCAAGAAAGGCTTCATCGGTAAATACCGCAAGCACGAGCATCTTCTCGAGTATCTTCGTAACAGCTTGCGATTTATGAGTATTTTGCATTTTTCTTTTTATACATTTTTTAAGGACCGGGTGTTGATGTACCTGCCCCCGACATGGGAACCGGAGAACGCGAGATGTCCTGGATCGCGGACACCTACGCAAAGACCATTGGTCATTTGGACATCAATGCTCATGCTTGCGTTACTGGAAAACCTATCAATCAGGGCGGTATTCATGGACGTATATCAGCAACCGGTCGCGGAGTCTTCCACGGACTTGAAAACTTCATCAACGAGGCAAATTACATGAGCATGATCGGTGCGTCAAATCATTAAGAATCAATAATATCCTCTGTTTTTTTTTTTTCAATATACAACTTTGATCAGTTACACGTTGAAACTACGCAGCGTCTGAGGACGGCGAGATGGGTAGAAGTTGTTTTTACAATTCTGCAAGAAAAAAGAGTGGGCGCTGCGGGATAAACACAGAGACTATTTTTGATCTGGCATTTTAGCTATTGACAATTTTTTTTTAGTAAATCGGTAAAATTGTTTGGGTTATGATTGATAAATAGACAATTTTTCGTTTTTATAAATTAGAAGAGATATATCGTTTAGTTTTAATATTAAATTATGCGGTATATATATGGGGCACTCCGCGATACGTTCGTGACCCTCATATATACATACTTTTCCCCTTTTGGTATGTTATAGGGCAATATGAAAACGTCCTCTAGAAATTTGTAAAAATTATTTCGAAAATTTATGTTTTCATAACTACCCAAAGTTTCAATTTCTCGAAAAAGGACGTCGACGATTTAAAAAAAAAATTAAAGTTAATTCCGTTCCAAAAACAATATTTTTGAGACTAATCCGAAAATTGGTTTCAGTCGAGCAGAGCAGCTGAATATAAAATAAAATAAATATTTGAATTTTATTTTATTTTTACCTGATATACTAAGCTCACGCACATTTTCGGACTAGTCTCAAAAATTTAGTTTTTCGACATAGAATTTACTGTACATTTTTTTTAAACATTGGCCTACTTTTTCAGAAATTCAAATTTCGGGTAATTATGAAAACACAAATTTTCGAAAAAATCTGGATAAAATTTTACAGGGCTTTTTCATATTGGCCTACAATATTTCCAATGGAAAGAAAATATGAGGGTCACGACTATGACGATAAGCCATGAAATCCCCCGGTACTTTATTTGTATTCAATAAAGTAACTATTTTGTGGATACGTGTAATTCTGCAGATTTGCTTCACGTTGAAAAGCATAACAAATTTTGATTGTGTTCCATTAATTCAAAATGTAATGACTTTTTTTATATACGTGTATTTTGTAATATCGAATAATAATGCCGAGGCAATCAATTTAGTCACTATATATTTGATTTTCAATTAAAATTCAATTAAGCACCTATTATTGGCTATTTAAATGTTATAAATTGGTAGTTCATAAATGCTAATAATACATTATTAATTAAAATTCAATTAAAAACGCGTCGTTGGCTGGTAAAAATTGCATTGTATCCCACTTTAACAGCCAGTAATGCGTAATTAATTACACTGAGATTACAAATTTTAAGTACTATAGATTTGTAAAATAAAGTCGATTTAATACTTAAAGGCTCTATCAAAGGGGCGAATCTTTTTTTTTAATTAAGATTTTTTAGTATGAAAAATATTTGTTTCTGATGTTATCATAGATATTATTGAAAGCATTAAAAATCTATTAAAAAAGGACTGAATTGAATAATTTTTTTTGTCGCGACAGAACCAATTCGGTGAACTTGTTTCCTGGAAAACCAGTTTGCGGTTTTTCAACCCTGCGTATGATTCAGAATATACCGCTTAACGTTATCTCACTTCCTTTGTAACAGCATTCTACATTGATTAAACGGAATTTTTTATAGCTTCCCATGTCAAAGTCATCCACTGATTTAAGACCTGTTAAAACAGTGTTGGTGTTTAAAGCTACATATATCTCTTATTCCGGCACAGACAAAAATCCCTCATTCAGCCAGCCTAGAATTATGTATTGAAAATATGTGTTCCATTGAGTGGTTCGTTCTGAATCACTAACAGAGTTGAAAAAAGTTCAAAACTGATCGAATTGTTTCTGTCACAACAGAAAAAAACATTACTTCCCGTCCTTCATTGATAGATTTTTAATCAAGTCTATCAGTTCGCTGCAGAATAAAATCTGCCGAACATATTTGTATCCCATTTCTCACTAACTTACTCTGAATACATTTTAAAAAATCATACGATTTTAATACATCAACTGAAATGTTTATCTTTTTTTATAACACACATTTTTTTTTAGGAACGACACCCGGTTGGGGTGGCAAGACTTTCATCGTTCAAGGTTTCGGTAACGTCGGTCTTCACTCGATGCGTTACCTTCACCGCGCTGGTGCCACTTGTGTAGGAGTAATCGAGCACGACGGCTCCATCGTCAACCCTGAAGGTATCGACCCGAAGCAATTGGAAGATTACCGCATCGAGAACGGCACGATCGTCGGTTTTCCGGGTGCTCAGGCATACACCGGAGAAAATCTTATGTACGAGCCTTGCGACATTTTCATTCCCGCCGCTATTGAGAAGGTCATCAACAAGGAAAATGCTGGACGCATTCAGGTGAGGCACTCGTGGCATTTTCCAGACAATTGATTAATATCACGTAGAGTCGTGAAAATAAGTAATGAGTAGAATTGGTAGTACTCCCAACAATATTTGAAAACATGTTGCGGAACAGTTCTCATGTAGGCGGAGTTTTTGTTGTCATACAGTCATATTTTTGTGGACAATCTTGGGTATCTCACATACTTCCCAGAACAGTTGTAACGCTTTTTGATGACACTTATGGCCTCAATAAATTTCGAGAAGATCTATAACGGTTTTTTCAGGACACATTTGGCAGATAAAGTGCCGCGATAAATTTCACATCAACAAATCTATACTTTTTTTTTT
This sequence comes from Perithous albicinctus, assembly GCA_964016905.1. Taxonomy (NCBI): domain Eukaryota; kingdom Metazoa; phylum Arthropoda; class Insecta; order Hymenoptera; family Ichneumonidae; genus Perithous; species Perithous albicinctus. Next base: position 19,624,956 of record OZ024692.1, read on the forward strand.
AACGAGTCCAAAAAATAAATACGCTATGTCCAAGGTTCCATCCAACTTTTTTGTTAACACTTGACACTTTCTTTAACACTCTTTTTATGTTCTTGAAAAACTGGAGATTGAAGATTAATGAAATCAGAGATTATTAAGCATGAACAGATATTTTTCGAAAAAAAATACAAATGTCATAAAATTCGAACTTCTTGATAAACGGCAAATCGACAATCCTAAACTAAAAACGAAAATCTAAGTTGTTGTAATTCCACTTTCAACAACTCTACATTCTTGATTTAAGAAAATAATAATAAAGTATTTTAAAAAAATGTGACTCTTATTGAATTAAAAAAAATAACAGGCTAAGATTATCGCCGAGGCTGCCAACGGTCCGACTACACCCGCCGCTGATAAGATTCTTATCGAGCGAAACATCCTCGTAATTCCGGATCTGTACATCAACGCCGGTGGTGTTACCGTCTCGTTCTTCGAGTGGCTCAAGAACCTGAATCACGTTTCCTACGGACGTCTCACATTCAAGTACGAGAGAGAATCCAACTACCATCTCCTGGAGTCTGTTCAGGAGTCCCTGGAGCGCAGGTTTGGCCGTGTCGGCGGTCGTATTCCCGTTACGGCATCCGAAGCCTTCCAGAAGAGAATTTCCGGTGCATCCGAAAAGGATATTGTACACTCTGGTCTCGATTACACGATGGAACGATCTGCCAGGGTAAGTCAATTACTCTTAAATGCTTCAATTTGGAACAAGCAATACTAGAGACAATTTACTTTTAGAAAAATCAAAATTAATTCACATAAGATATGCCACCAATTTTTCACAATTGAAAAGAATATTTGTTTACACAAAAATCAAAAATAAAACTTGGTGTCATTGAAAATAATTCACCGCTAACTTGCCGTAAATTATTATTACGCGTTTCTCACAGAAAGATGGCTCCGGCGATGAAATTTACAGGCAATTAACAGAATCTAAAATGGTCTTTTAAAATTGTATTGATATAGGCTTTAATTTTCATCGCTCCAGTCCCATTTTTCTCGGAAATTCTATTTTCCTTTTCACTTAAAAATTTCAATGAATGAGGATTAATTTATGAGAAAATCAATCAGTTTCGATAAATATACATTTTAGATTAATAGAAGAAAAAATTGAACTCCTGGACGGTCTGGGTAACGAAAATGTTTTGGGATCTCATACAATTTCCAACCAAAAGTTCAATATTGTTAGAATGTTAGTGCTTTAAGACCAAAGAAAATTCTTAAGAAAAAAAGTTTGTTGAATGTACAAAGAACATTTTGAAGTATAGTTATTCCAAAAGTTATGAAAAAATTAGTAAAAATTAGTAAATAAAATTTAGTAAAAACATTTCGAAAAAACAAATTCAAAAAAATTCACTTTCTTTTATTAATAATGTATATTCTCTGAATTTTTTCCAATAAATATAATTTTTATTATAATATTTTGACAATTGTCCATTTTTTAAAAATAGTTGAAAAGCCGGGAATTCTTTAATATACTTTCTTAGAAAGGTTCTACAATACACGTTTTAAGATGATCGAGTTAACGGTTTTTAAAAAATCTTTAAAAAATGATAGAAATCATTTCATTTAAAAAACCGTTTCCCTTCAAAATTGTTGAACAAATTCTTTTTACTGCTTTACTAATAATTTGTTATTAATATTAATCAAAATCAATGTTCTCGGTATCTTTAATCACCATTTTTTTCAATTCTCGTCTGACAGTATTGCAATTCTAATCAAACCAAACTTTTGGTTAATGATAAATGTGCAATCCCGCAATAATACCATAAACAAAAAATAATCATGAGTATGAATTTCAGTATGAGGAATCAAAAAAATCTAAAGTAACTAACATGTTCAAAGCGACTATTAAAATATAGCTTACATCGTAACCTCATATAATTAGGTTAATTCAACTCCAAGAGAATTTGTTTCAAATATAAAATTTATTATTCACAGGCCATTATGAAGACTGCTATGAAATTCAACCTAGGACTTGACTTGAGGACCGCCGCATATGCAAACTCCATCGAGAAGATCTTTACTACATATTCCGAGGCTGGTCTCGCCTTCTAAGTCTCCAACTGCCGTTACGATTGCGAATAACACGAAAAAAAGACAAGAAAGTTACATGAGAACATGAGCTATACGGAAACGGTAAATTAGGAACGAGAGGAAAGTGTGGAGCCAGTATTTCGGGAAGCCGCGAAAGCGCGATTTGCGTACACGCGGATTTCGGTCATTGCGCGAGAAACGGCCAGTCAAATAAGACAAACATGTTCATTAGACGTCATTAATTAGCTTATCTACATAGCGAAGCAGTCTACTATTTTATCTCTCAGTCTTTGCTACGATATTCACTTGAGATATTAAAAATAAAACGGAAAAAAAAATCAACATCAAATACCGAACCGAGGGGGGCAGCGAATTTTTTATATTTCAATTTTTATCCGAAAGTACTTGAGATCACGATCTCAGGCGTATTAAACTGTATACATGTCAATACGAGACTTAAAACCAGAAACGACGACGACGGTGATGATGATGATGATGATGATAACGATAGTATAAAACTTGTACATTTTAATCAACTCGTTCGTGATGAGCTCGCGGCACCAAATGTATCTTACCAATAAGACTCGCAGTAAGTCAAGATACACGTTATTTCATATTGAATCAGTAAGCCAAAAGGGAAAAATAAGAAAGAACGAATGAAAGAAAGCAGAAAATACCAAGAGATGTTTTTATCAGACGCTGGAGGCGCAATGTATTATAATGAATATTATTACAGTGCAACTGTTACACCGCTGCTGGAGAATTACATTATTAATATTAAAGATTACACAAGTGTGTGAAAAAACCGACCCGAACGACTTTGATTCATTTTTCCCGAGAGGAAGATGCGAGAGTTACGAGATCCTCTGTCCTTGAGAGTCCTCCGGCGTTTTCCTGTTACGTTAATTGTTAACCACGCGATTTCGAAGATGGCATCGTGCCAAAGTTTCGGTGAGTCTTTGGCACTCTGGTGGCATTCCACGATCTTCCGCTAAGACACTTTGTAATGCACTTGAGATATCGACTACATACCAAATTTTATGCTATGTAGAGGCGGTTGAAATTCGGGCTTCTTAGAGTACCGATATAATCGCGTTTTAATGTTTCTCGATTACACTTTTGCCAAATGCACTCTATGGAATGTAGGCGTCCCCAGTTTCTGTTTTTCCCAAAAAGGGTTTATACATTTATGTAAGGTTGTTTAAAACGTTAAGGACTCCTATAAATAATTTTCGATTTTTTTTCGCTGTATATTGGGTATTCCATACTATTTCGTCAGTTCTTAAACCCAATACTCTTTCATGTGATTTATTATTGTTTCAGTTATACACCTTTTTTATTTTCCCTGCTAATATTTTCAAATGCTTGTAATATTTTCTCGGATACAAGTTGTATCGTAAAAATAACTACATGAAAGTTCTTCGTCTTGAAGTACAGTTTTATGTGAGTATATATAAAAAAAAATCTTTAACTTGTGAAGCGCTTAATTTTAATGTAGAAGTGTAAAAATCGACTACGGAAAGTAACAATTCTTCATTTTTTCCAACAAAGATCTGTAAAACACTACTTGGAAGTGCGAACATTTTCAAGTATAGGTCTACGATATTTTATTTTCTCGATATTTTAGAGGAATTTGAAGTTTTTAGATTTTTGTTATTTATGACTTTCCTTATGAAAAATGTGTTAAAATTTCAATGTGTTAATAACATATTTTAACATTCATTTTTGGGTGCTTTACGGATTCAAAAAATGTTTTCCCAGGAAATTGTAAATATCCGAATTTACCCAAAAATCCGATAAAGATACTCATTCAGTTGAATAAGTAAAAAAAATAATGAACATTTGAACTTTTTTAAAATTGATATTCTCTCAGTTGAGTAACAAAAAAAATAATGAACAACATTTCGACATAAAATGCAAATTTTTTGTGAACTTTTCAATACAAATTTTTCATAGGTGCCCAAAATAAATTCTATCCATATTCGAGAGGAATACAATAATAATAGTTTTTTTATAGCCAAGGAATGATCTTGATTCTGCTCCAAACTTGAAAAAATTCTCATTATTATGTTCGCAAACGGCAAGAAAAACGAGGATTTTATAGTTTTTCTATACTATTTAAAGGCACATTCAACTGAAATACCATCGAAGTAACCATTCGTATGCACAGGCATTGCGGAGCTTCGGAAATAATTGATAAACAGCAACCAGACGTCGACAAACTGTTTCTTATTATTAGAAAATAATAACTGATTACCTGACTCATTGTAATACTCACAGGTATAATATTCTTTTGTTTTATACTTTATACAAATCAACTATGATTTTACTGTCTTTAATTCTCCGACGAAGCATGTCTTCAGTTCTTCGTTCTATTTACAAAATGACTGTTATTTACATTAACTTCGCAATTTATATCGCTTTACACGCTGCAGTGTCGCAGTTCACGTCGTAGGAGTTTCTATTTGTCGAGCTTCTCACTGGTGTTTGATGAGAGTGAAGAAGAAATTTTCAAAATCAAGAATCTCGTGCGTTTTCATCGAAAATTCCGATCCACCCTTAATTTAATTCAGGAATTGGATAACGAGGATCGTCTGGCTTGTATGTACTTCAAGAGAGTGGGTGCAAAGTGCGTCGGGTAGGTCGGGATAGACCCTTTCCGCGACAAGAGAGGGGCATCGATCCTGTGGTATGTTTTAGAATGCTTGTTCGCGGTACTTAGACCTCGTCTAGATTGTACCACTTGTTTGCTCTTTAGGTGCTCGTCATACACGTCAAAGGCGTTGAGTTGTGTGAAGGGTTTCCAAGGGACCGGATCCTCTTGCATGACACATTTGCACCTCTCATCCCCAGACAAAACCGTCAAATAACGCTCAGAATATTTAGTCAAACGTACCTTCCTTTAAAAAATTATAATCAATATCTGGATTAATTTTACACTCACTGACAGAAAACTTAGATCCTTGGGGGTCTAATAGTGGGACAAATTTAGGACCAAGGAGGTCGATGCTGGTCTCATAGGACAGAAAAATCAGAGCTTGTGGCAGGTGAGAATTTACACGAGGACTTATAAAAAATCAAGGCCGAGTGTGGTCTTATAGGGGGTCTTATAAAAGTAATGGCCCGGGAGTTTGGAAGATTGAAAAATCAGGGCTTGGGGTTTGTTACGGACAATTTGCAAAAAAACCGAGAGGGCATGAAGCTATTTGCAAAAAAGTCGCAAGGGGTGTGCCGGTGCTACAATAAGCTCCTAGTTAACATAATAATCTATATAGAGTTTATTATTAATACGATAAATAATTCAAAAATACTTATCAATTCATATCATTTAGTTAATTATTTTTATTCTTATTTATTTGTTTAAAACAATAAAAATTAAACAAAATAGAACTTTGCATATTGCTTCCTCATTATTATCCATCGTTTACGAAGCCAGTGACGAAGGAAAGTGTGTATAAAAAAGCATTTTCAATGGAATTACGTTTTTCTATTAATAATTTGCATCGATTCGTTATCGCGACTTTTGATGTTTCTTTTGATGTTGATACCTACTTTGGCTTACTTGCAGAGAAAGCTATGTGAAAAATGAAGAATGTTCAAAGTTTATGCTTATTTACATTTTGTTTCCGACATTAAAGTTGAAAAAAAATATACGTGACCATAAAAATAAAGGTTTCTAAGTGTCCTAAAATCTCATTGCTTTAAAATATTTTAATTTAATTTTAATTCAATTTACAATATGCATAACTGCTATCGCAAGTTTTATATCAATTGTTTAAGTCATTCTAGAGTTCTAGGCCTTTAATATTGCATACTGCAACGACTTTGAATTAAAAAATGCGGTCTATGAAATTTGAACGCCTTCAAACATTTTGACCACATTATATGTCAAACAACTTTACTATATATATATATATATATATATATATATATATACAAAGTCTTAGCTCTATTTCTAAAATTTTTTCATAGTTACAGAAGTGATAAGTTTGAAAGTGATAGATACAATAAAATTCGATTAGCTAATTAACTATTTAATTAACTAACTTAATCTCAATGTCGAGCTTCGATAGCCATTCATATCCTACTTAAATACAATAACAACAATTCTTAAACAGTATACTTGCATTTTGAAGATTGAATTTAGCGTGATGGCTGAACATTTTCAGAAGTTATAGATTGCACATGTGTTTTTCTTTTCGAAAAATAACAAAACGGTATAAAGATTGAATGTCTGCATAAATTATGACGCAGATCATAATCATTAAGGAGAAATTATTTTTCTGAACATGAGTCAAAGTACAATTCAATTGTTCTAGTCGTTTACGAGATATAAATGTTTATATATCGGAAGCCCAGACACACATAAATAAATAAAAACACTCAAATACATGTGGAATTTTTTCCAAAGGAATTTTCCAGACGTTCTATGACTTACAGAATCCTGAAATTGTAATCTCGAAAAGAAAGCTCAATAAGCAAGATGAATTCAATATTGTAAGTCGTCTGTTATTTATTTACTTTTTTTTCTTTTCTTTTCAGAGCTCAATTTTAAATCAATGGGTAACTCGTCGAATTCTTCTATTTTTTCATATCATCGACAAGAAATTATTAACTAATGTTATTTTTTTTAAACCGTTGACTCAATCATATTCCATTAAGAACTCAACAATCGACGGTTACTTAATATTTTCTCATCAGCAAATTTAAAAAAAAAAAAAAAAAATGCCTTTCGTTCAGATAAAATCCACTTTTTCCGTGCCGATCCCTCCATTACATCATGTGATTACACGAGGAAAATCACAATCTGAATCTAGACGTGATTTTGTCCACGATTGATAAAATTTTCAAAATTCACAATTAAGTCAGCCTCTTTTCTTCTTTGATATCACGTTATCATTCCACATAATTTAGGACTTAGTGATACATTTTAGTTAGATTCAGTCTCAATGTGAGACATAATAAATGATGCGTCCGTTAAGAGGCATTGTTGGCCTGTAATTGTGATCGTCTTCGTTCGACAGATGAACGCTTCGGAAGAATTTCATCTGAAAGAAGAGATATAAAATGAAGTAATAAAAATTGATAGAAACATTTAATAAATTCACGAAAGTCGAAAGAAATATCAGAATTATCATAAATATCAAAAATATCAAATAAAGGTTGGATGAAATCAAAAGAGTGGGAAAACGCAAAATTACCTGTTTACGGGTAACGAAACGTGGTATTGCTGACAAAATCCATGTGACGACTTCGTTGCAGGATGGTGTTGTTAGAGAGCCTAAATAGGATACGTATTCGCCAGAGAAATTAACGTTAAATTTGGACAATGGAAAAGCCGGGATCTCCACTTTCGAGGCCGGAATTTGTATGCCATTCGCATGACTTTCCATCTCGAAAATTCCCTGATTTTGCCTTTTGTCAATCTGAAAACATTCGACGGAGTCGCGGGTGTCATTAAGACTAAGAATTAGGCGCTCACGATGAAGTTTCACATCGACTTAATGACAATGTAAATAAGATAAAGATGTACCTCTGCAGAATGATTCGTAATTTATTCTTAATGGCCTTTAGCAGGACAGAGAAACACAGTTAATTTAAATTTGTACTTTAAAAAAGCGTTTTTACTGTTAGTCGTTATCGTAACTTATTTCAGTTGCATGGATGTTATCTTCAACTTTGTTCAATTAGAAAAGCCCAAGGCTAGAAGTCTATAATTACTGAGAGAATTTAAATCGATTATAGTATCGATTTTTCCGCTCATTATTTTTTTGTTCATCTTTGATGAATTACGAAAAAGATTTGTACAATGTACAATAAATGTTATTCTCGTTTACGAAGATAATAATAAAAGTGTTTGAAAAATTCATGTCTCAGTGAGATGATTTTATATAAAATTTAATATATCGATTTATAAATAATTGTATCCTGACCAAGTGTATTAATTTTCGTAAAGAAGCGTTGATCTGTGATACTTATTGTGAATTATTCAGCGTATTCTTTAATCATTACCACGAAGAGAATTGCCACGACTGCCAAGCCATCCTCGTGCTCCTGAGCAACGCTTATTGATCCATATTCTTTTTTAAAGTGAACAATATGCATTTCAAGGGGAAGACTATGATTGTTGATCGTATGCTCGCTGCCAACATTGTTATTAGCTCCCCAGTGAAAATGCAACTGGCTAAACTCGTACACGCCGAGCAGAACACCACCAGAGATTTGTGGAACCTCACCAACATCCCAGGACGCAGATAGTTGAACTGCAATAAAGCACAAAAAAAAGTTGGTATCTATGCTACTATCAACAACAGTAATTACCGCATTTTTGCTTCCTCATAGAGGAAGCTTTGTTTTCGTGAAATTTTTTTTTCTCGAGATTTTCATGCTTAAAATTGTCTTAAACGTCGAGAACAGTGATTTCCAAAAAATGTATATATGGATATGTGTGTTTGCTCTAACTCTCGTAAAATCTCACGAAATCACCTGCTATTTTCTACAGATGAAGAATAACATGAAATGCTGTTATGTACCAAATTTGGTGATGATCGGTAAAGGAGTTCGGATTTTACAAGATTTCGAATTTTTTGAAAAAATTTATGTTTTACTCTAACTCACGTTAAATACCAACAAATCAACTGAAATTTTCTACAGATGATAAATAATACTTAGCGCTGCTACGTACCAAATTTCGTAATGATCGGTAAAGCGATAAAGATTTTACGTGATTTTCAAATTTTGAAAAAATTATAATTTTCTTATAACTTCACCAGTTCATTAAGAATTGATGGAGCAACCAGAGCGACCCATTTTTTACAATTAAAATTAATTTTAATTATAAAAAATCAGACTTTCCTGTATAGGAATGTCGATAACATCAGAATCTTCGACACCGATATCTCAGACCCCGAGTACGAGTGTCAAAAATTTTACCTATAAAAATTAGGTCGATACGACGAAGCTTAACAGCAATTTGAGATTTTTCATGTCTTAACAGATTACATTTCCATTTTTCACAAAGCTTCCTCTATGCGGAAGCCAAAATTAATAAAGCTTCCTCATGGAGGAAGCTTTGTGAAAATAAAAATTAATGAGGGAGCAATGTGCAATGTTCAACTTTGCAACTTTTAAAATTATTTTACTCTTGCGCTTTTTTAAAAAGTATACGCATAAATTATTATTATTATTACTATCCGCTATAATCGACCTCCGCGTTTTCAATTTTCATTATATTCTCGGGTGGGTCTGAACTGGAGCATCACTGAATTGACAGTTTGACGGCTGACATGTCCATATTTCCGTCAACAATTTGAGCACAAAATGCGTTTGAAAGCGACATGACATATACATTTTTTCGTCACATCCGGCATTTTTTTGGATAGGACAGAAACCAATATTAGTGTAACTCGTATTATACAGAAGTTACACAGAAGTTTTGATTTATTAATGAAACTATAATAAAAAAAAAAAAAAAACTAACGTTAACCGTAACGTAGTATATTTTAACTAATCGGGCGAGAGTCGCTGGTTTTACACTATTTCACTTGTGAAGATAACAAAAAACGTTTTGTAAAATGAAAATACAAACTTTTGGCAATTTCTTTAACGTTTATACGTTAAAAAAAAAAATAAAATACGAAAGGTACAACAAGTTATATCTCACGGAAAAACAGTGCTGGCACCGCGAAATCACAACTGATACCTATTGAGCTAAAGTCTCAATGGTAATCGGTTGTGACTTCACGGTGCCAATAGTGGTTTTTCGAAAGAGATTATTATCAACATCAATTGCTTCATTTTTTTCTTCATCAATACCTGAATGACCATTATTTTCCAAACTCATCTTTGTAGGAGTTCTTTCGTAACCTTGCCAATTAAGAGGCGAGGGTACTTCAAGGCGAGCCATGTCCGAAGCCTTCAGATCAATGGGCGATTGTTTCGTACCCAAGCAATTTTGATTGATTTTCGCCCATTCTTCCAAATTTGTGTATCCGAAATGTAAACCCGGCGATCGGTGAGGTTTCTCTCCAACGAATTCCACCTTATTCTTCAATGGATGTCTTCTAAATTGTGGATTCCCTTCCGCGAGAAATCCGATCGGCAGGAGGAAGAAAACGGTTTGGAAGAAAGTTGCCAAAGTGGTGGACATAGCGAATTGACTGACTGTTCCAAGCGAGAAACATATGATCAGCTACTTATGGAAATAAAAGGTCACTAAAAATAATTCTCATGCGAAGAAAGATATCCCGTATTAGTGTTAGCGATAAAGTTAATAGTTTCGAAGGATAAGAATAAGCATCGCACTTCAAAGGGTCTCGCGATTAAATACTATCGTAATCGATTCACCGCTGCTCATTGCTTTTGCTTGATCAAATAACGAAAGCTGACACTCAAGAAAAAAAAAAGAGTGTCGATCGTGTCTCTTAAATTATTCGGAGATCCTCATAAACAATAAAACTTAAATAAGACGTACAGACGAAATAAATGTAACAGAATTACTGAAGAAAAAAAAGGGTGTCGATCGTGTCACTTAAATTATTCAGAGACCCTCGTAAACAATAAAACTTAAATAAGACGTGAAGGCGAAATAAGCGTAACAGAATTTAGCTGCGTTTCGTTTCACAGTTAAATTCTGTTACGCTTATTTCGTTGATTTGATTGAACGTTCGAGATTTATTGGTTTTCGTTTTATATTTTAATCTGGACGCAAAGACAATATACATTACAAAATATCCTTACACAGTATATTTTACTGATTTATGCATCGTGGACGTAACATTTCTTCTTTAAAAGGCAAAAACTTTAAAAGGAAAAAAGTAACGGTCTTTGCTGTCATTCTTTCGTTACACTTGTTAAAACTTGTTACACTTCATTTTTATTACGTTTTTTTTTTTAAATAAAATACAGTAAACAGTTTAAAAATTACTTAAACAACAATACTGATATTTGTAGACACGAGATCACGTTTATTAAGCACAATCGAAATCAAGTTAATTGCGGAAGTAAAAAATGCCAACTTGAAACTATCTGTTTGTACGATAATTATTTTAAATAATTATTTACGACCTTTGTTGTATTTAATTGTCAGGAATTAATATACATATTTTTAAAATTATGTTAGAAGTAATTAAAAAGATAGCACTAATAATAGTCACTTCAGTAAACCGTAAAGACGATGTTATCGTTCCGCAGACCTCGTGGTACTGTCACATCAAATTGAAATTCGAGACGGAATATTTCAAGTCGTTGGAATCACGTTACCGTCCGATTATCGTAACACAATTGATCGAGTGTCTTTTGATTGGTTACTTTTGTTCTTATCCAATGTTAAATTAATCACCCTCTTGCCATAATATATCCAAAAAAAATACGTTGGCTGACGATTAAATTTCCACCTATCCGAAGAGGAGCTTCGTTTGCGAATTTAAAAAAAAGTTTGGTTTTTGGTTTAATAAGTAGTATTCTATTTTTTTTAAGTTAATTTTTCTCAAAGGCGCAACTTCTTAAACAATTACTATCATTCTTTTAATGTGGTATTTTTTTCTGATTTTTTTCGTTCACTAGCAACAACGTGCGCGCTGTATGTATTATTATTTTTTTTGGTATTTTTGATTCCTTATAGAGGAATCTTTGTTTTCGTGAAAAATTTTAATTAACTTTGCAAATTTTATTTAACTTTGCGATTTTCGAAAAATGCCTGTACGCGCTCTAGCTTCCGCAAATTTTTAGCTATAAAGCTAAATAATTTTTTATACATAAAGTAATCTTAAAGAAGGATCGGTATTGAATTTGGGGCGAATCTATAAATATGTTCGGTTTTTTATGAGATTTTTAATGTATCAAAAAATTTACGTTTTGCTCGAACTCACGTTAAATATCAACAAAAATCAACTGAAATTTTCTACAGACGATAAATAATACTCGGCGCTGCTATGTACCAAATTTGGTAATGATCGGTAAAGCGATTAAGATTTTACGTGTGTGATGGCAGTAAGGGAAGAAGTGACTGTTGGTCCCATTGTCTTGGGCCTAATGATATTAGTGCGTCAGCTATAAGACGGCCGTCGCGCGGCTGGATGCTGCGCGACGGTCATCTCCGAGCGTGGGATCGCTGACGCAGGTTAGAATGAAACATATATCATATGTAGGAGTATTAAGGGGCCGTTACACACCCCTTCTTATAAAAACAATGCTCCTGCATTGGGACAATTTCATTGATTTGATTATATGTGACTCGATACAGTAAAGAAAATATATAAACGAAGTATTAAGGGTCGTTTACACGTGATTTAGAAATTTTGATGAAAATATCATTTTCTTATAACTCAGGTCAACTAACAATGAATAAATTTAAAATTTTTCCAAATGAAAAATACAGATGAAAAATATTCACTGTTGCTATATACCAAATTTGATGACGATCGGTACATGGGTTTTGACTTTGGAGCAATTTGAGATTTTTCCTGTTTTAACAGATTACATTTCCATTTTTACAAAACTTCCTCTATGAGGAAGCCAAAATTAATAAATAAGCTTCCTCATAGAGATCGCTTTGTGCAAAAAAAAAAAAATTAATGAGAAAGCAATGTGCAAAGTTCAGCTTTGCAACTTTTTTACGATAGGTTCGACAATGTATGTGGGGCATTCCTCTTCAACTTCCCTAATAGATTTTTTATTGTTGTAATCTCTGTAAGGATTACACCTATGATTTTTATTAAATGCTTGTTTTACATTCTTGAATTAACGAAAAAATTAATAGACAATTAAAAAAAATTCCGTCTTAAATTAAAAACACGATTTCGACATAAACAACGAATGGCCAACTTTTCGTCGTGTAACGCATTTTAAAGTTAAAATAATTTTGAAAAAATTGTTAAACATCATATGACGTTTGTTTACCTAGATTAAAGTACAAAATATTAGGTTTCTCGAATTACGCCACCGTTTATCTAATTAGAAAAATTCATTAAGATTTTGCATTGAAAAATCGAAAGTTTAACTCTTGTGCCATGACGCAAACACTTTCATATTTCAATTAAAATGTTTTCGTTTTGATTACAATATTTTTTTTTTTAATTTGTTGATTTTCGAAAAACTCATGGTATAAAATTGCCTAAAAAAATTGTATGGAATTTTATCCGTTTTTAAATAAACAGCAACATGTTTTATATATTTTTATGCACATAACAGGCACAAAAATATAACTTAAGAATACTAGGAAATTATAATATTATTGTAATACTGTAAAATAAAATTTTGTTGTAAGTATGAAAGATTGATATTTCCATCATACTACGATTCAAAATTTCGACTTTTATTGCAGAATTATGGTCTATTTTTCCAATATGACAAAAGGTAGTTAGTGAATCTTAATACTTTTTACATTAAACAAAATAAATATGTTCGATATAATGCTTATCAATATTTGTACTATTTTTATATTAAACTATGTATTTTTCATAAGTCCCTCTGTTCTTCTGTATTTTTTTGTGAAATTAATTTAAAAAATGATATGGTTTGTGTAATAAAAGTTTTTGTTAAAAATAGCAAATTATGTTAGTTTCGTCTTTACAGCGTAAAAATGTAATTTTATATTTTCGTACAACACAATTATTAGCGTTAAGTGCCTTGGGTGGTAAAACATATATAGTATTTATATGATAAGAATAAGAAAAATTGATATAGATAAGTTGAACTACCGCGATTATTGGCGAGCGGAATCGAATTCCTTATTAACTTTTATGTTTTTTATTTTACTTTAAGTGTCCAACGTATTACACGCAATCCTTTAATAAATGTTATCGATGATGAGAACATTTTCACGAAGAATTATGTTTTGGTATATTGAATCGGATTTCGTCATCAATCAAATGTTTGAATCTTTGATGTAGTTTTAAAAACACACAGATCTACAACTGCACATTCAAACAAATTGAGGAACTCGGCGGTATTAGACGATTTTATTCCGACTGCTTGCAATAAAATTGCATGGCAGTATATCAGTTAGGGTTTTTTTTTCAAAATGCTAAAAGTGCGACAACATTTTTAGCAAGCACTTTTGCTTCTTGAATTTTTTATTTAAATACATATTAAACATTTTTTTGTCAAGTATTACTCAAAATAATTTCATTTTGGTGGGTATAATTTTTACAGTTTATTATGTATATTAAACGGGGTGAAAAATTCTATATTCTATTTAACAACAATCTAAAAAAGTGTACAATGCGATGTTATTGCAAGTGTATTAATTAAAGGGATTAGAATAAAAAACATTGGAAAAGGAATTGTTTTTAATCCACTGCATCTGACATGAACATTTTTCAACTCAGTAACATAAATGATATTACCGGCGCTATATATTTAATTTTGTAAGGGCCGGTAGGAGATTTCGAAATTTATCAGAATTTATATGAAGCTTATATATATATATATATACCACATGTTTAGGTATATATGCCTGGGAGGCTACGCCCCCCTGCGCACTTGGTGCGTCAACCCCCCCCCCCCCCCCCTCTTATTTTATTTAATTGTACATTTTGCGTTTTAGCGTTTTATAAAACTTATAGATTGGATCTATTCTTTGGTCAGAACTGTTCCAAGCTCCACAATATACCCCTCCTTCAGGACCGGTTGTTCTAAGTCCCTGGACCTTTCTATGAGTCCCCCTTCGGGTCAGGATTTTTATAAAAAAAAACCTCGCTCTGAGACGTCAGCCATCCAAAGCGTCAGCCCAGATGGGATATTTTTTGCTTCCCCATAGAGGAAGTTTTGTTTTAATGAAAAAAAAAAAGTTTCGAAGTTTTTCATATCAGGAAATGGTCGAAAACGTTGAGAAAAGTGATTTACAAAAAAAGTCCGGATGGATGTGTGTGTGGGTGTGTGGCTGATATGCAAAATTCAAACCTTCAATATCTCAAGAATCGCTTTGATAATCGAGCTGAAATTTGACACATATATGGGGCAAGGTGGACAACCTTGTTTGTGAAGAGAATAAAAAAAAATTCAAACATCTGTTCAAATTTTATTCAAATTTGAATCTTTCGAAAAAGTCTGTTCGCACTGTGGTTGCCGCAAATTTTTTGCTATCGGGCTAAATATTTTTTTTACAAATAAAGCTATGTCAAAGGACGACTGGTATTGAGTTTGGGATAAATCGGCAAATAGATTCTGTTTTTATTGGATTTTGAATTTTTCGAAAAATTTTCATTTTACTCTAATTCACACAGACAAAAAATAATACTCTGCACTACTATATGTACCGAATTTGGTGATTATCGGTAAAGGGCTTTGGATTTTATGGTATTTTGAATTTATTAAAAAATAATATTTTCCTCTAACTCAGGTCAATTAAAACTAGATCACATTAAATGTGAAAAGAGAACAAGATATGATATATAAACAGCATTTATTTATTTATTAATTTAAAAAAGGGATGCAAAGTAGAACTTTGCACATTGCTTCGTTATGATTTTTTAATATTCACAAAGCTTCCTCTATGAGGAAGCCAAAATTGATTGACGTCCTTCCTCATAGAGGGAAGATTTTGCAAGGTAAAAAATAATGAGGAAGCTATGTGCAAGGTTCTACTTTACTTTTGTTTTCAATAATAACATGCAAAAAAAGTACGAGTACAGTTTTTAAAAACTCATTTGCACGAATTAGTATTTGATATTCGTATTATTGGCCTTAATCATATGGCTCGTTGGTCTAGGGGTATGATTCTCGCTTCGGGTGCGAGAGGTCCCGGGTTCAAATCCCGGACGAGCCCTAAACATTACTTTTTTTTTTTTCTCTCGATTATAAACGGAAAAATGTAGGCTTGGAAAAATGTTTCGACTAATAACTTCTCATTTATAAAATAAAGATACGAATATTTGCATCAATATTGTCGACCAGAGACGGAAACAGGAGAAAATTCATTATTTTCGTAGGTAATTCACAGGCGGAATCTCTGTTTTAGTAGAGTTGAATCGTGGTAATTCGTCTTGGTAGTCATGGCGCTCCCGTGGAATCCGTCAAAGAAGCACAGTGACAGAGAAAGGTACGATTTATCCTGTAACCTGTATTACATTATATTTCGAAAAGCATCCGAATCAATTTCCAATCATACGTTTCGTCAATCAAATTACTTATAGAATTATAAGATCGTTGGACTGATTTTAACGTTCCGTATGCTTTCTTAACCTCACTTTTGCTCTATTTATTCGTATGTTTGAAGTCGCAGCTTTGGAAATGTAACCGAATATTTGCAATTTCAAGCTGGTTCCTGAATTACTTGTTGATGAAAAAGATTTGTTCTTAAATATATGTCTACATGTTAAATATTCAAAATACAGATGTAAACTAAATTTTGTATCCATTTTCAATCGTTCATTTTGTATATTGAATTACTTGTCGATGAAAAAGATTTGTTCTTAAAAATATGTCTACATGTTAAATATTCAAAATACAGATGTAAACGAAATTTTGTATCCATTTTCAATCATTCATTTTGTAGATTCAATTATGTACTGTTTTCAGTAGGTATATGGTTCTATCTGATGATACCATAATGGCAAGGTAGCACATGACAAAGAATCACAATGACAATATGCTACAGGGGAAAGAACACAACAATTATTAAAAATAATAGTTCATCCGCAAAGCCTCCTCTATGAGAAAGTACTGACAATTTTGGCTTCCTCATAGTAGAAGTTTTGTGGACTATTTATTCATCATATACTTTTATAAAAAGAAATCTTTCCGATAATTAAACATTCAATGATACTCTTTGTTCAACGTGCAAAATGTCAGGACATTATTTTAAACCTAAAAGCTGAATAGCTGGAAGATTGAGTTAGTGATAGCAGCCTTTTTTCAAAATGTTAAAAACCTGTTAAAATTAAAATGCTTCAACCAATTTTTATAAAATGTATGCCAACAAATATTGGTGTATATGTATATAGCACAAAAATTTGAGTGATATAAATTTTAGCCCATACACAAGCATAATAGACTTTTCCAAAACCATTCTTCTCAACGTTTTAGACCATTTTGAATATAATGACATGGAAAACACAAAACAAAAAATTCACAATAACAAATCTTCTACTGTGAGGAATCAAAATCATGATATGAAGTACGATAATTGTGGTCTAAAAACCAAATAGGTCTGTGCTTCAAATTTACTAAAGGAGCAGGATATAGCCAATTAAAATATCAATTTTATGTCAACATAAATATACTGATACAATAAACAATATAAATAGTACAGTATAATTGTGTATCATAGTCATATCTTTTTTGTTTCGATTATCTGGTCAATGGGGGCTGAATCTATAAAGTATTCAGCTTTTATGAGACTTTTAATTTTTCAAAAAATTGATGTCACTCTTATTTGTATGATCTTTGGTGATTGGAACACATCAAGGGTAGTGGTAGCAACTTGACACTGAGTATAAAAAGAAATTAGTTTTGAATGAAAACGTCTGCTTTAACCATTTAAATAAATGATCTGAAGTCGCACGCGATGTCGAGGCTATATTTTCTACAGAGATAACTTCTATGCAAGAGTTCTAAATGTTCAATCTGGTGAATATCAGTAAAGTTTGGATTTGGATTTTATTTGAGAGTAAAAAATTTCATTTTTCATGTACTTCCATTCAATATCACGAACTAATCTAGTTATAACTTTAGACATATATATAATAACATTCAGGAGTGTTCAGTATCAAATTTGATGGAAATGAAAATATTTAATTTTTATATGCACAATAACCAAGGCCAATTCCAATGACACAAGCAAATTTGTTACACCAATTTACATATTACTCACAACAATTTCCATTAAAATATATTGATGCAATAAGATTTTAGCATACTATTAATATTTTTCATTTCTGTACTACCTACATTTTGTTAAACTTAAGTTTTCACAATTTTTTTACAAATGATGTTACAAAGTAAATCGTTGCAACCTTGAGCAAGGGTGCTTGATTGCATCCTTCCTCAATATTTAATATTTTTTTTCTTATAGCAACGGCTTTTTGGAAAACGAAAAATAATGACAAAGCAATATTCAAGATTTTGTATCATGTTTATCTAAACAGTCTAAAAGATGTTCACAAAATTCATAAAGATAGTTCATAATTAAATGCTCCTAAAGTACGTTGAACAATATGCAATTTTTTTATTTCACAGATGGGTCTGCATATATCCAATCTACCTGAATAGCAAGAGAACTCTGGCAGAAGGTAGAAAACTGGCAAAGGACAAGTGCGTTGAGAATCCAACACATCAGGAGATTCGCGATGTGTTAATAGCAGCGGGTCTGGAAGTTGGGGTGGAAAATAAATTGCATCCTAAGGAGAGAAGCAAAGAACTTTTGTACAGAGGACGGATACGCGTTCATTTGAAGAAGGACGACGGCACACCGGTACATCCTTCATTCCCTTCGAGAGACTCGTTGCTTCTTCATCTAGGCACGACCATTCCGAACCTCAAGACTCGCCAGGGCAAGCAGTCTTCCGGCGACCAATCGTCCCAACAGTCGTCCACCTCCGCCAAGAAGGGAAAGGGCAAAGGAAGGAGATAGAATTATTCGAAAAGATAAAATATAATTATATAACACTACTTTTTCATTCTTTCACGAATATACACTTAAAGATGCTTGTACAAAAGATATAAATAATAATAGTACAAATCGAAAAAGGTTCTACACACGATCATTTATAACAATAATTTACGCGTCTTAAGAAGACGATATACGACATTACGTCTGTTTAAGCATGTAAATTTTTAAATCATTTACCACTTTTTGATCTCAAAACGTCAACTTTTAAGGAATTTTTTGTTTGTAAAGCAATTTAAATCTATCCTTACCTACAAGTGTTTATTTGATATAGGAATATAAATTTGTGTAATTCGCTATGATTTTCGTAGAGTAACGCGTACCTATCAACAGTTAAAAATAAGAGCGTGTTTTATTTTTTTGTTGGTAAGAAAAATATTATAGAAAATTTCATACAATTCACTGTTCATAACAGTATTTTGTTTATGGAAAAAACTATTTATAGAAACTCCATTATTTGAGAATGCAAACATTTTTTAAAAATGATATTGAACAAAAATGAAACTTCTGCAATTTGTTACATTCGAAGTTGGACATTTCTTTCTATACGTTATCAAAACATTGTTTGGAGCAATCAATCGCATTACATTTTTTCATACAATTTTTTAGCGAAAGAAAAAAATTAAAACATCATTTCGTTCCATTAATGCCGATTTATACTCTCAAATGAACGGGGTATCCATATATTTTGTTTTAAATAGATTCAGCGAATATACAAGCGGTATTTTTTATAATCTCTATCTTGGATCTAAGTAAGTTCATATTTTATTCAAAGTTAAAATGTTCTATTTCCTTCATAAACGACCATGTTAAAATCTCAGATGTATTTGGCATTATGATTTCATATAATGGAATATTTAAACTACGAAATACAAAACGGGCAATCTTCTTCGCGATGTAATAATATTAAAGAGACAATGGATAGTAAAATGGATAAACTCATAAATTATAATAGTGTACTACAATACATGTATTTCATATTTTTTTCACGTACACACACAAAGACCGTACAAAAGTTATAAACAATTATATGTATTAAAAAAAACATTTTCTCCGTCAACGAACAATTCACAATGATTTAACGTCAACTATGGTTTCCTTCTTTTTCGCGTATTTTACGTCTCCTCGTTTCTTTCTGCTCGACGAACGCGTCCGAGTAACTTCCCGCTTAGTTTTTTGGCTTTCCTCCTCCACGGATTTTTTACTTTCTTCCATATTTTTATCGGTATCTGCTTCTTTCTTCGTCACGTCTTTCGGCGCTCCAACTATTTCCGTTTCCGTTGACGAAGTTGATGATGATTCCGTAGCTTTGGGACTGCCAACTATTGAAGATCCATCTGGACAATATTGCCTTAGTAATTGCGATAGACATTGGTCCATTGGTTGTGGTGCATATTGAACCATCGGTTGTTGCGCATATTGGGCTATTGGTTGAGGCGAATAATGGACCATCGGCTGGGGCGAATATTGTCCCATTGAATGCGGCGCTCCGACGATGTATTGAGGTTGTGCCATGGGTGTGTATTGCATGCTTCTGGATGGTCCAACTTGAGGAGTTAAACTTTGAAGCTGATGGCTAAGTGCCTCCAGCAAGGAATTTTGCTCAGCCAAAACCTGGCGCATCATCGAAGCGTTTATTTGGGTGGAATCAGTTCGAGCAGGTGGAGCTGATGCACCCGTTATTTCGGAAGACGAATATGAGGGCTGGGACGAGTGTGGGCAATCGGATTTTGCTCGCGGAGCTCCCACCTGTGAGAGAAAAATTATCATTTTTTTGTCAGTTAAGAAGTGAGAAAAAGTACTTTGATCCAATTAATTCAATTGATGTTTGTGGCGATTTTCGGTGAAAACATAATTAGCACTTTTTTGTAATATTATATGTGTTCAATTAAAATCTCAAACATAAATTTCATAATTGCTCAAAAGTAAATATTAAAATTCATTGAAATTTTTTTTTTTTAAGTTTACGTTGGTTTTCATCATTTTTAAACTAATAAATATAGTTAGATGAATTTTGGTATGTATACAATTTTTTTTAATTTAAAGAAATTATTCAAAGAAAACACTTTTGTACAAAAAATTCAAGAACACCTATTCACCTATGTGTGGTGCATTCTTTAAAAAAACTTAAAAGAAACATCGTGGACATTGTAATCTCTGATCGGTTTGTATCTCTAGGAGTTGCTAGTGTATAGTACCGTAAGATTCCAGAAGTGTTTCGGATTTATGATCCCAGTTTTATCAATTTGAGGAAGTCGAATCTGTTACATTAAAATAATTAGAAAAATAGATATTCTTATTTGAGAAAGTATCGGTTTTCTATTAAAGATGTTTCCAATTTGATAAAAATTGAAGAAAGCGACAAAAATCTTTTATTAAGTACAAAAATTAGTTTTCTGGAGGAAAAGAAAAGAATAATAATTGGGTTTAAAAATCAGGAAATAGTCACGAATATCAGGATACTATACATGAACATATTCCAGAGCTCCAAAGCAATTGAAGACCATGAAGTCCACAACTGGGTGGTTTTGTTTTAAAAATGGAATGACCCATTGATACTTAAGGTTCCATTGATTCCAGACAAAAAAAGCTTGTCTTATTTACTTTTTATCGACATAAAAATCGTATGAAAAATCCCATTGGTTGTTCGTAACGGTGTTTTCGAATACTGTAAAAAAAATCTCCAAGGCTGAATATAAAAATATCGCAAGAATTCCATTTTTGAAAAATTGAACGAAAAATTGTTATATATAAAGATAAAAGTCTTACAATTTATTATATTTGGATTTGAACATTTTTTTAAACGTGATTAGAATACCGTTACAAAGAATCAATCACGTGGGGTTTAAAAAAAAAAAGGTCACTGTCGTTACAATTTTTGTTCAAATTAAACGGTTGTGACGAGTTTGAAAACATAATGTAATAAGTCTTATCTGAGAATCGAGTAACCTTGGTAAACAATAATATAATAATAATTATAATACGTTATTGAAAAAATGCATCACTCACAATTTTGTGTTGATGACTTTCAGAGGCAGAAGGGGTTACCATTTTGTCCAGATGCTGAAGAACGGTGTGCGTGCCTGACGCAAGAGAAGCGAGAATTGGCGAATAATGGGAAGCGCCAACTGTACCAGGATGATACCTTGGAATATGAGAAGCGGCTTTCGCAACTGCATTAGGAATTGACAATATTATGTGAGGAACTGCTTGTAGCATGTGAGGATAGAAGGCTGTTTGGTATGGTTGAGGAGCGCCGATTATCGAACTGTGTCCAGAGTTGTAACTCGGCATCGAAGAACTCGAGACAATCGGTTGATACTGAGGAGATGAGCAAGGGGAACTCGGTGCTGCAACTACCGGACTCTTTGCGACAGGACCATCGACATTTTTCGCAACTTGCGGTTCTACCGGACGAGGCTTTGCATTGTTGAGATTAATCGCTCCGGTCATAGGATCGCCGGAGCATGGCACACAGGCTACATTCGGGCTACCTAGCATCGGTGTGTCTGACATAGGACCACCTTCCATGAAATAACTCGCTACTCGATCAGCGTCCACTGAAATGGATGTAAACAAAATATTTAAAAATTCAGTAAAATACAGGAGTTCTGATAATACACAGTATTATATGAAAAGCTTTATTGTAATCTCTGTAGTTTTAACACAACGTTCATATCCACCAAAACTTTTTGTTTAGTCGACACCATTTTTTTTTCCAAAAAATTGTTTTTTTTTTTTAAATTAACCAACGTACTTTTTCATAAAAGACCTGTTCGATAAAGAGGAATATTTTTAAATGTTG
The DNA here is from genome assembly GCA_964016905.1 of Perithous albicinctus. Classification (NCBI taxonomy): domain Eukaryota; kingdom Metazoa; phylum Arthropoda; class Insecta; order Hymenoptera; family Ichneumonidae; genus Perithous; species Perithous albicinctus. The sequence continues at coordinate 19,647,443 of OZ024692.1, forward strand.
TTGCGATTCTTGAAATTCGATGCAAAAGAAAAGTTTTCGCCAAAGGCAAAATCTTGAATACAATGTCTTTCTTAAAACATAAATTTCTTTATTTCTTAAGTTTCTTTTCATTCAGTCAAAATAAATTTGCACAAACTTATTGATAGGATGGTAAAATGAACTGAAAAAATAAAAAAATGTAAATAAAAATTAATTAGTGCGATCTCTACATATTTAAAAAAAAATCTAAAACAATTAGATGGGTTTCAGAGTCACGCTAGTGTAATATATATGTACCTGATGGCATGCGTCTTCGAGATCCGAGCAAACTGCAACGAGGTGTGCGTTCGGCATTCTGGAGATCACCCAAACCAGAGTCGGGACCTAGATCTTCAGATTCTCGTTTCAAACGCATCACGCATTCGCGTCCTTTGACGTCGTCTTCGAGGACAACGCATTTGCAAATTCCGTTCTCGAAAGTTGCTTTCCCATCGCAGCTTGCACAAAGTTCCGTGCAGGTTTGTGAATCATTGGCGTCCAATATATTGCTTTGAGCTGAAATTGTGTATTTAAAAAAAATGAAGGTTTATTGAATTTTTTAAATTATTATAAAAATTTATTATATTGTTTAAGAAACAAGCCTGCAAAGTAGAACCTTGTAAACTTTTTTCTCACTATTTAAATCTTTGTCAAAGCCACCTCTACGAGGAAGTATGTTGATCAATTGTGGCTTCCTCATCGAGACAGCTTTATTAAATTTGCTACGTTCTACATTTCAAGCTTGTTGAAATAGTGCATAATTTAATTAATCAGCAAGACAATTGTGCAAAACAACAAATAAACATTTAAAAAAGAAATACAAATAATATCAATTCTGATGAAATGTTAACTATTCGATAGATTTCCGCCAAATTGTATACCAATCATGGTGTAATATTACTCCAATTATATAGAACATTCTGGTCAGATATCCTGAAACTTGCATGAGCTAAAGTACTAGCAAGGTAATCTACATACACACGCACATACACATTTTTTTTTAAATCGCTTTTCTCGACATTTCAGAGTATCCCTTGAAAATCTCGAGAAAAAAAAAAAACACGAAAAGAAAACTTCCATTATCACGAAGAAAAAATGCAAAAAAAAAATGGAATTGACTTTGTTGGGAAATGTGAATGATATATTACCTGCAGTTAGGAGAAGAGAAAGAGATAATAACAATTTTAATGCCCCCGTCATGGTGTCGGCAAATTACAGATATTTTTTAAAGAATCGTCCTCTTTACGGTGTTTGATGAACTTCACTTTCCACTGAATTAAAGATATTTTCAAATGAATCGTCCTCTTTACGGTGTTCAATGAAACTCCAATTTCCACTGAGCCCTCTTAAAATATCGATCATGATTTATAGTTATGGGCATTCAGGAATTTGCTGACCACTGATTACCCATTGAGTGCAAGTGTTTACATCGACGCAAATTTAAACAGGGTCAGATGCAACCAGTGAGACAATGATTATACAAATGGAATTATGCAACGCTCTGTGTATATTCAATTTTATTGAAAAGAATAAACATTTAGAAGGTAATAATTACGGAATCGTTTATGGTATAAACTGTACGAGGTATAACAGCTGGAAGGAAAATGTTCTGCTGCTAGTAATGGATAATTTTCTATACTCAATTTTATATTTACAATAAAATTGTTAACATGTTTTGGTTTTGTTAAAAAAAAAACAAAAATATACGTTTTTCATTTCTAATCGGAATTTAATTTTTATTTGGACAAAAATTATCAATGTACGATGTACCGAAAAAAAAATACAGTTGATAATTAAAATCAAATGCCTAATTTTTACTTTTGTAATTAATTATACTCAAAACAAAAAATTACCGTTTTCTAAATTGTAATCGAAACGAAATGAAAGAGAAGTAATTAATATTGTTAACTCTTTATAAGTCACGGAAATATCCCCACTCTTCCAGTCTAGCGCGCGAACGCATTGCCCCTCCCTGTCATCCGTAGTCCCGTTAGGGTATGTTTTTGGGCTTGTAACTTATGCGGAGATAAAATGACGCCTAATTAAATGTCATTAATTTAATCATCAATCGGAAAAAACAATAAGAAATTGTTAAACAGATTGAGTACAATTTAGTAAACCTTTACTGTTAATTAAACAACTGCATCAATAATTATACGGTGGAAATTTGCAAAATTTGTATGTTTACATATCGTATGTTAATGAAAATGCTTTGTGATTCGTAATTTCAAGAAGATTGAATTAAAAAAAAAAAATCCTCACCGTGACAATGTTTTCACATTGCCGTGACCAGGATTCGAACCTGGGTTACTACGGCCACAACGTAGGGTCCTAACCACTAGACGATCACGGCTCTTTGAGGCGATGAGACGTGTGAGTACGCGGAGCTACGAAAGTTATATCTTTACTTAGTTTTTGTGAACAAATAAAGTTTTATAGGTCGATCACAAATGCGAAAGAACACCAAAAAAGTCAATTAAGACCAGATATAGCATTTGGAGTGCGTGAAAGGTGGACGATATAGGTGGAGAAGTGGAGTTTGTGGACTTGGACAGGGAAAGAGTGGAAGTAAAAAAAAAAAAGTGGAGTGGCAATGGCTACATGGAAACAAAGCGAAATCGATATAATTACGCGATTTTTCGAAGGCAGAGAGGGACCAGAGTAATAACTGAATATCACGAGGTCCTCAAGAAACTGCTACCAGATAGGTCAATTGCAGCAATAAAAAATAAAGTGCTGCAAACCCGGGATAATCATCTGAGGGTGATCGCCCCTCGCAACGCTTGGTCTGATGAAGAATTCAGAAGATTACAAGTCGAATATGCGAATTCGGTCGGACAAACTAAAGAACAAATATTGCAAGCGATCGGTCCTCAATTCCCGGATAGATCGAGAAAAAGTCTGGCTGCGCAATTAAGGAACAAATCTCCGGAGATTTATTACGGAAGAGCGGCGCTACCGTTAGACAATTCAAACGACGAAACAACAGAAAGAGCGAGGCGTGTGAGAGGAGTACGAGTCGCGAAACCGAAAGGGTCGATGACCCACAAGCAGAAGCGAGTGAGCAAGTGAGACAGAGAGCGCACCGGCAAATGTCACAACAAGCGCCCGAACCGTCAGAGAGCGTGCAGCATCAAAACATAACAACGGCACGTGCGAGAGTGAGACAGAGCGATACATCGAACACCGAGCAGCAGCGCAGTGTCACGCAAGTGTTAAACGCGCCAGCTGAGACAGCGAGCTGTTCACGACCAGCATTGTCTCACCGGCAAGTGTCGCCACCACAAATCGCGCGGCCGGTGAGAACACCAAGACGAAGTGTAGAGACAAACCATGCGCGAGAAAGAGATGTAGCAAGCGCGCTGGGCAGTGTGCAGAGAGAGAGAGAGAGGGAGAAGCAGCAGAGGAGGACGCAGCGACACGCGTTCAACGCACGGGTGTACCGCGGATAAGCATTACACAGGCGTACGAACGCGAAAATCGGACGCTGGACGAAGGCTTGTACAGGAGATTTAAAAGTACGTGGTCGTGTATGGTAGACGTGAGGCGGAAAATCAAGAAAATCCCGTGCAAGCCAAATCCAAAGGTAGTAGGTAGAAAATCGATGCAATTCTCGGTAGTGCACTGCAAGAAGTTGACGCGGAAAATGTATCGTCACACACAAAAAGAGAAATATCGAAAAAGGCAATATATGCGGCAGGTGTAGTTTTAGCACAGGTGCTTCAGGAGGGAAAAAAATAAATCGAAGCCAAAACCAAAACACGAGTCGATTGGGCAATTAATTGACGTACTCGAGAGACAAGTGCTTTTAGCCAAAGAACTGCCCTGAGTGGAAGAGCGGGCACCTCCGATACCCTCTCAAATAATAAGCGAGGGTGTTAAGGAAGCAGAAAATTACACCTACGCAGTATATCGCCATGACAAAAGACCGAATTAGCACATTACAGAAGTCAAGGATCCATCAGGAAAACAATGGAAAGACCGTAGAAATGAGGAAAAAAATTGATGGAGCAGCCGTCCATATAAATAGTGCAGGGAAAAGAAGAACGAGCTGAGCCAAGTATAGAAACAACTGAGCGCTTCTATACGAGCCTGTATAGTTGTGCTGAGGGAACCAACAGGCGGCTAACGTCGAGATTCAACAAATGGATTCAAAGGCTCAAAACTAACCGCGAGACCACTTTAATCAAACATCTTAATCGAGAGGAGCTGGAAGGAATGGCGATGGCTGCACTCAAGGTCACTGCCTCCTGGAAAGCTCCTGGCGAGGACGCCATACCGGCTGGCGTCTACAAAGCCCTCTCGAACGCCCGACAGTGCCTCAAACAATTTATTTGTGACATACTGAAGGGCAAAGAGGTTTGCTCTGAGATGGATGTGAGAGGAAGAGTTATTCTACTGCACAAGATGGGCGACACAAACAATCCGGCTAATTATCGATAGCCCTGTTGAACTCGGACCTACAAAATACTCACCTCAGTGATAGCAACACTCATCAAACACCGACTGCCACCTTTGGCTATCCCAAAGGAACAATTTGCAAGAGAGGGGGTATGGGGCACCGTACATGGCCTACTAGAGGACAATTCCGTGTCCCTGATAGCGAGAAGAAACGGGAAATCTCACCATTTAGCGTGGATCAACTTTACGAAAGCCTATGACTCCGTATTACACTGGTAACTCAGACGGTTAGTCCGGTACACTCCCGGTCAATGTTGCAGTAATTAAAGCGCTGGATCAGATAACAAAATACCAACCCCATTTACATAAAACGCGGTGTTTATCAAGGTGATTCAATGAGGCCTCTGTTATTCGTACTGGCCACGGCGTTTATGACGGAAGAAGTTAACACTGACAGAAAAATAAACGTATCATCCAGGGGCAGGCATTTAATACTTGCATACACGGACGATATAAAATTCCATGCGCCAACGAGAAAGTACATCAACATCGTTGCATACTGCATCGAGGTGTGTGCGGACGAAATCGGTTTAGCAATTGTAGGGGCTTGGGGGCTATTGCAACGGAGACGAGGATATGCAGGAGAGGCTGCGACAAACTGGAAACTACATATCACGTTGCAGTAGCCTGTCCTTCGTTGGAATATAACACAGGGCATGTTATTATTTTATACTAGAATAATTCGTGCCATCGTCGGGTCCATAGCGCTACCTCAGATACGGCGAAAAAGTCACTTCTCAACAGCAACGGTGGTCGAAGACTTTCAATGGGGTTGGTCAAAATACGGACTGATGTACCCATAAAGACTAATAATTAAATCAACTATAACAAGCATGATCTGCTGTTTGTCCTCACTAACCCAGCGGAAGTCTTTGTCATCAAAGTTGCTGTCTCGCACCTCCAGAACATCCGGACGCAAGAGAAGATTAAGCGCAACAGGTACGAGATCAACTCAATGGACGACGTATAAAAGGAGAACGAGAGGTTAATCACGAGAAACACAAACCTCGTAGTGGAACGACGTAGTATGTGCCGCTGCCCGGTCGAGTTAGACGTATTCGTGATAGGAGCGTCCGGTGAAACCATCGACACGGAGAAGTGGAGGCGTACAGCCAAATACAGAGAAAAAATGGGCGTGCCGGGGTGGAAATTCTAGGTAACTTATTAGCGCAGCGTTGTCCACAACGGCCATTCTCAGAAATAGAATGTCACAGAAGTGACGAGGAAGTGATTTCCGGAAGCAGAAGCCGTAAACAACTGATTTTACAAAGACTTTTCACCACGATAATTTCAGTGAAGTTACTTTTTTGCATTGTATAGAGTCCCCCATTCATAGACGAACAATACATTGTAGAGTCATATCAATATTCCACTAGTTGGATACATTCATATATCATCAGTTTCTCTTTGATAGACATTATTCTCGAGTACAGTCCAGCTCGCAAATTTTCTAAGTCCTTTTTCTTTTCCTGGACTTTGAAATTTTTTACGCAACAGGTATCCCTGTCTTGAACTGAGCCCAGCTCATTCTAAGTCCTTCCAATCATTCTCTGGACTTAGAATCTAATTTTAAGTTACCTTTTATCCTTTAAAATTAATCCACACAAGCTTCTCCACTGTTGAGACACTTGTGCTCCATCCACAAGAGAGTATCAAGCCTCAATATAGTTTGGCCACCTGTATTCTATTCCTAGCCAAAATCAAAACACTCCTCATCGGCATCGATATTGCATCGACACCGGTGCTCACTGAGAGATAAACCAGCCTCGTTACTGCTTCGACACTGCGTTTGTCTCATCCTTGTATAATATAAAGAAAATCCGGCTACGAATAATTTCCAGCAATACATCCAAGTATAATACGTGCCTCGATACTACTTCGACACATTTATTATATTCCTACAGCGAGCCTTGTTACTGCTACAACACTCGCTATCCCGAACTCATCCACCGCGAGAGTATATAGGCCTTTTTACTGCTAGAACAGCTATACTACTCTCGTCCCACTAATACATGCATCTTCGCGAGCCAGATCGTGGCACATCTCGTTCACACGTACAATATTCGACGCTCGGCCTTGACATTGCGCAGATCGTCGAGAAGTAAACAATACCGATATCATAGCACAGCTATATACCTATCTTACAGCAGTGACTGCTAAGATTCGTACATATCGAGACTCAGCTCAGTGAATTCGCCGATAGAAACTAATACCAACGAAAACGAGTTCACTGCAGGCATCGAGAGTTTTAAAACCGCTTTACTGGGTACTATAGGTATAGAAGATCTAGGTACTGTGAGATACGATAATAAAGCTATCGCTTCGTTATACCTCAGTTCAATCATTATTACACAGAGCATTGACCCGGGTATCTCCTGTATTGTCGAAAGTAGCTGGAGAATTGGATCAGCTGATTTTAAAGACGATTTTGCTCGTGTTCTTTACCTCGATTTCTGCTCTTTCAGGGATAGATCTGATAATTTAAGATTTGATTCAAATCGCTATTATTGTGTTAGGTAAAATTACATGAGAATTTCTTGTTTATTTTATCCTTCAACACAAACACATAAAGTTATCTGACCGCCAATTACGTAAATGACGAGAGAGCAATGAAGTGTAGTAGGTAATAAAGAGACCTTCCACGCATTTAGTATAGAGATGGAGCTATTGAGTACCGTAAGTTATTGCTAGATGGCAATGTAACACCGTGCTATTACCAAATAAGCACGCGGTTCAGGTATAGTGTTTAAAATTGGTAAATTGTGGGGTTTGTTTTGTAAAAATAAAAAAAATATTGAGGAATCAGTGTGCAAAGTTATACTTTGGATCCTTTTTGTAGATTAATTTACCGACGACTTATATTCCGGTAAATTTGTTAAACACAGTGCTACCAATGCACAAAATATCGAAATATCAATTTACACTCGTAATGTTCATACAAACACAGTAGATTTCGACCATTTTCTGCCATTATTTTTTTCTTATCAGTCACACGCAAAAATTGTTCTCTTTATGTAGAAAAACAAGCTCTTGTAAATCATTGATAAAATTAAAATAATGATGCAAAATAAAACTTTGCTTCCTCAATAAATTCCATTTTTCACTGATTTTAATTTCATTTTTTGAGACTTTTTTTTTTTAAGTTTTATTAATTACGGGTTCCTCATAGAGGAAGCTTTGTGATTGAAATTTTGATCAGTAGAGACAACTGAAGAGAAGTTAATACTTCGCTTGTGTGCAAAATTTCAGCTTGATACATCGTATCGTTCGGGATTTATGCGCAATTGAATATTGGTTCTTACGGGCATTAGAAGTGAAAAATGTATAATAAAAAAAAACCGTCGTCACATACGGCTACGGAACGCCGTTAGAAACACGGTTGCATCACATTTTGATTTTAGGTATAAAGTTTTGGCTTACTTGCTTAAGTTTTGCGAAAGCTGGAGCGAAAACGTTAATTTTTTTTTAAATTGATGATCACGTAAAATCCGGACGACTTTACCGATCATCACCAAATTTGGTACGTAGCAGCGCTGAATGTTTTTTTTTTTTCGTCTACAGAAAGTTTCAGTTGATTTGTTGAGATTAGACGTGAGTTAAGGCAAGAGATGCATTTTTTAAAAAATTCAAAATGCTATCAAATCCGTACCGCTTTACAGATTTCACCCACATTTAATACCTAATGTCACATTACTTCGTTAAATTTTTATATGAAGTTTCAGTTCGCTACCTAAAAATTTCTTCGAGCTAAAGTGTGTACGGATATTTTTTCAAAATCTCGAAAATCTCATACAAATGAAATGCGTGAAGCGGTTTTTATAAAATTTATACCAAGTGAAATTTAACCAGTACTCTATATGCTGTTAAAATTTGAGCTGATTTTGTCGAATAGTTCATCAGTTATCGTAACATGAATTTTTTAGGCCTATCATACACGCACGGACGCACAATTTTTCTGAACGTTTCAGACTATTTTGAGTTCCTCAAAATATTTACAGTTCGCGATCGAATTGTTTCTATTTTTATTTTTTTTTGGTGTTTTTATTTTCTTCGTCGATGTTCTTATGTGTATCTTTATATTTTTTACATATAAAGGGTTATTGGATATCATTGGAATAGTTTGATGTTGTTGCTGGCAATTTATGTGCCCGAACTTATTGTATTAGAAGCTCTTTTATTCTCTCTATTGTATTATAAACTGTTTAGTGACATCTCGAAACATGGGTGGTCCACTTCGTGCGTTATGTCTCGTATGTAACATATTCGATGAAGGCTTATCGCCCAATATATTCTCGTGAATCACGTTTGTTCTGCACGATCATCAGAGACAAGTAGTAACATTTTTGGCGAAGTTGCTGCAAGGAGAGCTGGGAATCGTCGTGCAGAGAGACATGCTATAATAACGAGGTCAGCCTATCATATAGTTGCAGCATCTTCGCTCTCTTTCTGCTGGTCGACTCCTACGACTCCTCGTTCTCGTGGGCTCCGGATAAAGATGGGCCGACAACGAACGCCGTTGCTATCGCAAGGGACCTCTCACTTTTTCTTCTCGCGACTTTTTCATCCAATGCTGAGGTGGAATCTTAAACAGCTAATAGAAAGCTGTTTATTTAATTGGATTAAATGGATAACGATGACCATTTGCGCTGTTCTCTTATAACTATCCTCCAAGTTTCTTGGACCATGCACTCTGAGCCAAGTTTTAATCGACTATTGGAGCGAGGAATTCTGAATTCTACGAGAGAAATTACAGGAGATGTTGGATCGGCGATTAGTCTGAGTAAATTGTACAGACGACTAGTCTGTATGGTCCTTGGAAATTAAACTACTGTATCAACTGTTGTATGTTATAGAAAATAGAAATTAGATCGATTTTCAATTCGATAATCAAGAGTCTTGTATTTGACAATGCAAGTAACGTAATTGACTATGCATGAGGACTTCGACGGTTGTATTGAAAAGTTTGCCAGAGTACCGCTTCCATTTTTCTATTACACGCAATGTTGATCAATTAAGGTAAACGGCACGTCGAAAAATAAAAGAAAAATAAAAACGTTTTCGTTAAATCAAAATAAATAAAATCTAGTTGTGTTTGAAAAATTCATATTCACATAAAATAACTTCGAGTAAAATTAATCACGTACACAAATGTTGTGTTTTTATGCTCAATCATTTTGATTTCATTGAAAATATTATCTGAGAAAATAATAGCGACCAAATTAGTAAGAAAAAGCAAAATAATTTTTTTCTTAAATTTATTTATAATTTACAATATTTATTTATTTATTTACAATACTGTAGATACAAAATAAGTAAAGGAAAAAAAATTACCATCACTTTGCAAGGAATGGACGATATAGGAAGTGGAAGGCAATAATAAAAAAATTTGAAAAAGCAAAATTAAGTTTTTACGTTTCACTTTCTTGGGGTTCGAGTTTTTTCATACATTTGAAATACAATTTAAAAAACAAATATATTAGCGTTTTTGGATGAAACCTTTTTTGGCAATAATAAAAAATTCCGATACTTTAGTTTTTTTTTTGTTTTTAATTGACTATAACATCATTTCACGTAGCAAATGATGCAAGACTAAAAAAATCATGGTGCGTCTAGAAAAAGAAAATTCGAAGGGGTTCATCCCCTTAAGATAGTTATGGCGTGAAACTGATTCAAACTGAGTGGTCTAATCTTTTTGTAGTTCATATTAATCATAGGTTTTATAAGGTTTTATTACAGTGGTGGAAACATATACACGATAATCTATTTATCGTTTTCATTTTCATCGGTGAATGAAGCGGATTATTATTATTTTTTTTTTCATCACCCAAATTTAAATAAAACGGACGTTTGCATGATAAATTGGCTTTGAACGCCAGTGGAAATTAAAATCATTCGAAAAGGCGTAAAACATTATTCGTCACGATAATTGAAGAATGAAAAATGAAGTATGGTAGAATAATTGATAACACGATGAATGCTTTTTCATTTTTGCTGGCGTTGGCACTTAAATATTTTACTGAACAGTGCACTGTGGCTTAATCAACTCGACGATTATATGTACATTTCGAATAATTTTCTGGTACGGGGAATTACCATTTGATTTTCTACTATTCTCCATGTTTTCAAAATAATCCAGAACGCATATGAATTTGTCAATACATATTTTCCGTACTAACTGAAGGAATTTATAATTCACAGTGCACTTTTGCAGGAATGCTCAATATATAATACATCGTAAAAGTGTCATTAAATTTCTGTTTCATGACATTGTATCGAGCAATTTGTATGTCTGTAAAAAAATCAAGATTATTACCAGAACTTTTGTCGGAATTTTTCGTGGGTTTTGCGAAAATTAATAAATAAACATTCTTATAGAGGTGACTTTGTGAAAAAAAGTAAAATTATGAGGAACCTATGTGCAAACTTCGACTTTGCAACTTTTTTAAAATTGTTTTATGTACACGCGTTACCGTATATTTATTGAGCCTTTTTCTTCGTGCAGGTGAACATTTCAGAGGAGAGCGGTAAAGCGACAGTGGGAAGGAAGTTTCGCGCGGGAGACAATATATCTTAAAACCAGCGTGCGCGACCAGCTGGGAGAGTGCTCTTCGTGTTCTTACGATCTCCTGCACTCCTGGTGCTAGGAGTCTCCGAGAGAGCCTACCCCAACATCGCGAACGAGACGATACGAGCACGCGAGGTCTGGCTGCTTTTCACGGTCGTTGAAATGGTGGGGCGTGTGATAAACGACTCTCTGCGCTGAGCACCGTAATAATACAAGACTAATTTTACTATAGTACGTACTGTTTTGGTATATTCTACGTCGCTGCTGGTGCAAAGCAAATTGACTGTACATTGCAGATGTCTTAACTTTTAGAAAGCATCATTCGTCAGTTATTTTTTTACTAAAGGATATTCCATAAGTAAATCAATTTGCAACGGAGAATCGTAAATTTGATAAAATAATGAATACGGAGTTTTTAATTCAATTATAAGTAATTTTTTTCACATGGAATCAGAGATATACGTACTGAGCATTTAGCATAGGGCGATGTGAAAAATTATTATTCATGGTGCATAAAAATATATTTTCGGTGAACTTTTAATACATGCTCTCTCTTCTATAGTAGTGCTAGATTTATGACATAAGAAGAAAGAAAAGTTAGCTAATAACGATCACATATTTTCGTGCTATTGAAACACAATGTGGCCACTATAATTTTAGAATCTTTTTTTACCACCCGACCCTGTCCTCTAGCCTCTCTAAAATATTTTGCCCATTCTGGACATTTTTCTGTGCATTCTGCTTCTGCTTCTGAGGAAGTATACAAGTGACACCGATCGTGGTCGGATGAGGAGTGTCGCTCGTCGACTCGCTAGCCGGCTATGGCAGTATGTCCTTTTCGTTGTTACCGTCTCAACAGTTTGTATACATAATAACAACATTCTGTTCAAATTTGAATCGCAATCAAAACGGTCCCTATTTACAAGTTTTTATTTTTTCAAGCAAAATGCATGTAATTTATTCTGCGCAGCTTTGAACATTTTCGAGTGTAAACTATTTCTACAATGGATCGTTTTTTTAATATACACAGCAAATCGAAAGAATACTAATATCAAAAATCAGTATTTAATTTTTGGTGGAATATAAGATTAAAAAATCTAAAGTAATTTGTACATATTCCAGATTCTGCCACGACTTTTAAATAAATTGCGAAACATTTATTATGACTTCTCGAATGCCCCATATTGAAGACGGACGAGACATGTTTACTATTTTTACCCGATGCTTTGTTTATGAAACCCGAATCACAATTTAGCATCAAAGATATTTTTAAAAACCTGACTTTACACAGATACGCTATAAGAGTATAATGCATGCTTCACGGTTTACTATACTATCAAGCATAGCAATGTTTTTTACTACCACGTTGGTAGGAAATAAAAGTTTGCTTACGTAAACCTTATATTTTATCGCTTTTATCTCCTGAAAGTATTAGATTACTATACTACTAGGTGCGAGATGTACATAAAGCAGCAAAAGCAGACCATAAAATAGTCATAAACGGTAGATAAAAGTGTTTCTATAGAAAAAAAAATGATGAGGAAAAATCAAATCCTGTAAATCGATTTATAAACACGCCGGACACTCGTTTAATTCTCGAGCTTATTCCAAAGATAAAAGTAAATTCCAAGTGTTGTCTCGATGTATTATAAATATTCTATAAATAAAAAGAAAACGAGGGGTTTAAAATCATTTTATAAACAGTACATAAATCATTGGACAATCAATCAAAGCTGAATAATTACAGGTTTAATTGAAATTGATAAATTTCTTGAGGCGTAGAGAGAAATTTTCAAAGCGTTGGTCACGACTGTATTAACAAGCGGATTGTGTTTAAAAATCAAATTAACTGTTCGACACAACACGATCATTTTTTGCAGCAATCTCGCGTTTCTGAAAGAGTAGAATTGCAGAAACGGTGATAAAACGCGCTGACTGTTTTCAATAGGGAAATGGGCGGGAGGCGACACGAGATAGCGGGATATAAAAGTCGTAAACATTAATCTGAACTCTTTTGTTATAGGGTACTTTTTTTTTGTTTAAGCGGAGACGCAACTGACGCTAAATCCAGTACCAAATAGGCATTTGGTAGGTACTTGTTTTTGTCCCTTAAAAAGAAAGAATAAACACTCCCAAAAAAGCGAATAAAAAGATTGAAATACGTGTTTCATTCTGTGAAAATGTTTGCTTGTCAAAAAAATTATTATACTCCAGAATTTATATACGAAAAACGTCAATTAACGATTTTTTACCATTATTTTATACTTTTTTTTATATATATATATATTTTCAAGGAGAACCGATACAAATGCCGATGAATCTGAATATAATATCTACTCAAAGTACAAATGTAAGTTTCACAATCAATTCAGAGAAAAATAACTCAGTTCTTGTTATGTACCAAATAATACATTTTTCTTACGCAGTTTATTAGAATTAAAAAATGTAATATTTAAAAAAAAATAAATAAAAGGCTGCAATTTTTTAACGGTGAACATTACTAAAAATGTTTACTATTTTGAATTCGTACTGCACAATTCAACATGCAAGATGAGCTCGCACTCATCAAGATCTTGACTTTGTAAATTTGATTTTAACTAAAATTGCATAAAAATATGTCTTACGGGTTATTGGTGTAAATTTAGATCTTTTTCGATAAATGCATGACTATACATTTTTTTCTACGTACAGTAGAATTTCTTTCATTTTTCATTATTATCTACCTTCGTCTACATTTATTTAACGTTGAAAACGTTAACAATTTTGATATCTTCAAATCAATCGAGCACTAAAATAAAAACAAAAATAGTGTGAACACGTTTTAAAGGTAAAACTAGTGGGATCTAAAATGTATCTGGATTAATGAGTTCTTACACAATGTAACAAAAAAAAAAAAGTGAAACAATGAAGTTAGAGAAAAACAGCTAATTTGTTACGCTAATAAATCCACGGACATATTTTTGCGTAGTTTTTCGAAAGTCAGGTTTGTAATTTCAGTTCGATCTTTACGAGTGCCAGCTCATTTTGTTTCTCAATAGACACTCTAGAAACATCGTTTGTAAATTACAGTCATTTTTTTTTAGAAAAAGAAAGTAATAATGCAATAATTAAAATAGTGTCACAAATTTATCGTTGAAAAATTGCTTAAAAATACACTCGGGGTAGATTGGCGCAAGTTAAGTTATTACTCTGCAAATTCATTGTTATATGGTTTTTCTATATTAAGCTTTTTGAACCAAAACCATTGTAATTGAAGCTAGTTTCTACCTCTTAAAATGATGTGCTACACGGTTCCGTCGTTCCCTCTCGCTCCAGCGCGGCAATCAGTGATGTTGTTTCTCTCGCACTCACGGTGACTCAGTCGGTGTAGCACATCACCTTAAGGTGATGTGCAACTGCTCGGTCGGTAACAAAAACTCTAATGCATTGTTCTCATTCCCATTTAATCTTTTGAACAAAAGACGTGAACGGTTCACTGCGTCTTAGAATTCTCCAGTGAGCCGTTCTCGTCTTTTATCCGCAAAAATTAAGCGTGGCCGAGAAAACGCTTCGGGAAGTTTTCAGCTATCTCTCTCGCACTTATAGGTATCTGAGAGAGACAGATGACATGTAGCACATCACCTTTAAATGGGTACAAACAGTTTTGTAGATCTTAGCAATCGAATGACATTTGACTGGCGTTTATATTTGAATCAAATAAAATATAGTTGCATTAAATAAATCCTATCAGTTCGGCATGTTAAGAAATAATTTTATTTAAATTGAATAAATAGATTTATTTAATGGCCGACCTAAAAGGATTTATTGAATTCAACTATAATTGATTGGATTTAAATAGAATATTATTCGATAGAAATAAACTCATTCCCCTTTCTCTGGGTGCAGGAACTGCTTTAAAAATAAATGTAAGGTGACGCGGTTGGTTCGGGTAGACGATAGGCCCTTTATTTTGTAGAATGACCAATCACCTTTCGCTTCTTGGATGGTCACTGCGGGACCGGTTACCGTCCACCGTCTACTCTCCTGATGCCAACGCTCGATTAATGTAAATTCACAGGCCTCCTCAGTGCCCAGGCATCTCGTCGACCGCGCCATTTAATATTGCCGGGAAACTTAGAGTGAATAAAAAAAACTACGCCTCTTCTTAATATCTTATTACGAAGTAATAATTTATTAAACGTTTGCGATCGAGCGATAACGAATATCTTTCCATGAATTATATTTATCAACGCGATATACTATATTAGAGAGTATATTCGTTGTCTCGGCATAGTACCAGCATTCTTTTCGAAATCTTTGACGAGCCTATCAACGCCTTTCGCACATTCAGCCATGTGCTTATGATCGATGTCGTACACCTGATGAGAAGAAAATAAAATTACAGTTGTGATGAGTTAAATTTAAATAACAATGTATATCCAATTTCTGTTGGATATGTTCGAGCTTTGCACTCAGTTAAATATGTAACAGAGCAAAAAAAAATACAACAGATAAGAAAACATAAATTGTTGCTCTTTCATTGATAAAAAACGTCTTTGTAAATCGATATTGTTTTAGTATTAATACGTTTCACTGTCGTTCCTTTTTTTCGGTAATATTTTACCCCGATTTCAACTTATTAAGAGTTTCCTCAAAATCTGATGACTGTGATAATATTTACTATAAGGCCTCATCAATAAAATCAAAATAATTAATACATAGGACACAGAATTCTAAAGAATAATTTTTTTTTATGAGGTTCTATAATAAATAGTATTATCGTTCAGGCTTCCCATTTTGTTCGGAACACTTTATAAGTGAATATTGAGGTCAAAACCTACTGGAAAATCAAGGGGATGTGAAATATTTCCAACCTTTAAAATGATCCAATATTGCTTCCTTATAGAGGAAGCTTTGGTTTCATGATATCTTTTTTTATGCCTGTATACTCAATATGGTCTAAAAGGTCGAGAAAAATGTTTTAGAAAATGTTTCCGGATGCATGTGCGTGCGTGTGTGTGTATCAAATCAGCTTATTGGGCCGTATACAGTATACTCTAATGCTTCCTTGTTATAGATTTTATAAAAATCGGTTAAAGCATTTTCATTTTATCGGATTTTTGTAATATTCTGAAAAATGTCTGTTATCACTAACTCGAACAATTTTCCAGCTATCGGGCTAAAACTTGGCATACAAATTTATTGGAGTGATGCCTTTGATTTGATTTGGGCGAAATCAATACAGTAAATTAGATCTGATTTAAATTCTAATTTTCGCATTTTTTAAATGCTATAACTCAAGAACGATCTAAGCTACGGATCTACAATGTTGCATAAAACTTAAAAGAATGTGTCGATGTTTGATACTGTATTTAATGAGAATAAAACAAAGAGTTCATATTTTAGGAATGTTACTCTTTTCAGTTTTTTGTTTTATTTCGACATATTCCAAACAAATGACCTGACATTTTGCACGTTGATCAAACAGCACCATCGAATGCTTTTTTTAAATTAAATTTAATTTTAAATGCATTAAAATGAGACTCGTAAAATTGTATTCTACAGAACAAAAGTACAGTTAATTAAATTTACTTTTATTGGTATAATAATTGGTTATACGAGCTCTATAACTATTTACGGAAAATTGAATTTAGAGTCTACAGGCATTCTAAATAAATTATGTGCCAAATTATATAGCTCGTTATAATTAGCATTGTTCGAGTTTCAGGATGATTAATTTTTCTTATTTCTATTATACTTCCAAAAAATGTAATGTCCTGATTTTCAGTAGCCCTTCGAAGCGAAATTTCGATTACAATTTTCTTGTTTTATAATTATGAATTTATCTTCATTAACTGTTTAAATTATGTTAATAATGAATTATTCATTGCTCTACGTTTTTCGTAAATGCTGTCTTGAGTTTCTTCTCCACAAACAGCATCTTCTCGCCAGATCGAAGATTCTTGAAGACCCTTTTCCTGAGAGGTCCGAACTTCTGAGCAAATTTCTTACAATCGTTTTCGCAGAGAGTCTCGAGATTCTGTATTTCTTCGTGAATCTTTCGCTCCTCAACTCCCAGAGCGTCCACTTTCTTCGTGAAGTGCTTCATGTTAGCATACGCCTTCCGATAGTCCCGTCGCATTTTATTTTTCATTTCGTCTGCCATCTACAAATACCCAAAGATTCGCTTTAACAGTAGCGATCAATCGTTACGATTGAGATAAATTATTTTATAATAAAAAAAGGTACGCATT
The DNA here is from genome assembly GCA_964016905.1 of Perithous albicinctus. Lineage (NCBI taxonomy): Eukaryota > Metazoa > Arthropoda > Insecta > Hymenoptera > Ichneumonidae > Perithous > Perithous albicinctus. The sequence goes on from OZ024692.1 coordinate 19,664,720, forward strand.
TCTTATTCATATTCTGATGTATTTATCAGGTATTTATCAGTTTGGCCCGATTGGGGAATAACGAATTTTAGCATTAAAGCGATCTACAAATTAATATTTTTGAAAATATTCAATCTCAAAAGTCATTATCAATGTTACAACTGTCATAAATTTAAATCTTTTTTTTCCGATAATAAAATACATATGGTATTGTAGAGTTTAATTATAAACTTGTAGTTAATATTTAATATTCAGTTTAATTTTTATATTATTATAGTTACCGATCGAAGGAGGCCTTAACAGAGTGGTGACGTTCGTACTTTGATAAAAAGTCGCTTTAGTATGTTGGAGTACAATATTTGAAAAAAAAAAACACCATATAATATTTAGATTTGTCGATAACTCGTTTTGTCATGATTAAAAAAAATGTTATTCGCTGAAACAATTATCGATGTACGATGACTATTTGACAATTTTTACAGTATTCTTTGTTGAGAAACAAAATTGTTGAATCTAGGTCGAAGATAAGCCTGAAATTAGGATTGGAGCAAAAATAAGGGTTGTTCACCATTTTCAAGATATGGCACTTTTTATGTCAAAACCCATATTCGGGTACAATATATGAATAACCACTATTCTGAATAATTTCTAAAACATATTTACATTGCATTGTTTTTTTTTTCATGATACCGTATATCTACGTTTAATAAAAGAATGGTTCAACCCAGCTTTTAGCAAAGGAAAAAATAGGAAATTCAAAGTCGAGCAAATTTACGAAATTTGAACAAACCAACAAATATAGTATATGACTGATAAATTACTTTCGATGCCCAATCGATATTTTTTAAATTCTTCCCCAGTGTTTATTTAAATTGAAATTGAGTACACCTTTTGGCCAAGAAATAGGTATAGTAATTTGAAAATTGTGAAAAGCCTCTATTTTTAAAATATGTATTTACTCCAATCACATTTTTACGTCTATTTCCGAAATAGTCTCGAAGATATTGTTTTCACCAAAAAATATACTGTAAAAATAAAACTAAAATCGTCTACGTTGTGTTAGTAAATAGCATTTTTTGATGACTGACAAAAGCAATTAAAAAATGGGTAAATTTGTGTGTAGTGATTTTTTTTGATGTAGCTCTACAATATAATAAACAAGGGAGACATTTTTATTAAAGGTGGGTCGCCTATCACCGTGGTAATCGAGTATGTAACTATAATTTAATAACACAATATACGAAAAAGTGTGTGTTATTAACTAGTTATATATTTGACAGACTTAATATGAAGATTTAAAAATGTTTGACTGTTCAAAAATTAATAAGAAACAATAATGAAAAAAAATAAAATGTTTGTTTAACTATGAAAGATTAATATTTCTATCATGGCAGTAAGATTAAAATTTTGACTTTCACAAAGTTTTTTTTGCAAAATTTTAGTTAATTTTTTTAATCAGATAAAATGGGGTGTTCTGTTTAAAACTTAATATTTTGTACTCTAATCTAGATAAACATGTTCCATATGATGTTTATCAATTTTTCAACCATTTTTATATCAAACTGCGTTACATGACGGAAAGATTGGTTATATTATTTATGTCGAAATCATGTGGTCGATGGAATTTTCGAAATTATAAATTTAATTTTTTTTTAAATCAATAACAGCGGAAAATAAAAATCTAATAAGAGTCATAGGTGTTCCTTTCAGTGATAACAATAATATAACAAAATATTAGGGAAATTGAATAGAGTCGGGATTCATCCCGTGTGAATTACCATGGAATGCTGCATATTTAAAATCTAGATTTTTATCTTGAAAAGCCTCCCATGATCGACTCACCTTAATTACGAGGGTCACGTTCCTACCATTTTGTTATTGAATGTCTCATTTATAATCACCTTTGTTACTCCATTTTTCAGCAAATTTTGGGAATATACCGGAGCATCGCAAAATCTTGACATAGCAACATCCCACTTATGTCTCTGATTGTTAAACCATAGATCGACTTTCTCATCGATCCTCTTATCGTCGTAGTCCATCAGGAAGGTATCCTCGTTTGTGATGTTATCGTCGACTCTCGCGAGTACCTCGGAGCTCCAGTGAAGCACCCTGTCTTTCTCCTCTATCAATTTCTTCCAGGTATCCGGCAGACGTCCGATTTTCTGACCCATTCCAACGTCTCTCTATACGCACTCGTGCCCCTGTCCAGCACTCCCATATTTCTGGCAAACAGGCAAACGAGATAACGACGAAAAGTTTCGGGTTATCAGGAGAGTCAAAGTTTTCGATGGATGAATCGATTTGACGTTTGATTGTCCAGTACCATATTTGATTATAGAAGTCGGATGATAAATAGGTGCATGCAGAGAACTGCAAGTTCAGAGTGGCGAAGTTTGAATCGTGACGCCACTGATGCTCGCAAGCTTTTCACTGAATTGAACAGAATCTATTTTGCGTTTCTTGTAGGACAACAATTTTCGTTTACATTGATCGAAGATCCGATTATCGTGAGGTAATAATTCGATTCACAGTAGATATATCGAGCACCAATTTGATTTGTTCATAGTTATCGTAGTCAATGAAATTGTCAGACATCTAAAGACAAATATTTATTGTTTTTGTGAATTCTATTGAAAGCTTATAGGGTAGATGTACCGTAAGCTTTACCTCGTATTTAAATTCGCATGGTTAGGCCCTAAATTCGTAAAGCGTGTTTGAAGTTACATATTTTGTATCTGAGAAGGATATAAACTTCGGATCCCTAATATTAAAATCATTGTATGTGTCGAGAAAATCCTAAAAAATGGATGAAAGACGGATAATTGCCGTTTCACCAGTACTGGCTATAAATCTATGCACCGGTTTTGGCTATCCATTAAAATTGAATACTTTAAGGCACATTCAGGTTGAAACGTTCAGTTAATTCAGTTTAATAATTCTTAATAGTACTCTGATGGGATCAATCATTTTCATTACATAAATATGTATTACTGTTTACTTAAAAAACAAGTAAGTTTAAAAAATCTTTTTCAGATATTCGTTTCTTTCGTTTAGCGTTTCATGCCTTTTCTGTGAATGTTTTCACACTAAAATCTTTTGCTGTAAATTTTCTTTTCTTGCCGGTACTTTTTTCGAAAGTAGACTTTCGCGTAATATAATGATGCGAAAGCCCAACATGAAAGAATATCCATATAGTTATCGTTTCTTCATTTTCGTCTTTGTTATTCTAAGCGAGTAATGATTTTTGTTTTCGTTTGATTCTTCTTTATAAATAAATTTCTTATATAATAAAGTCTGAAGGTTCCATCGCTTTCCCGCTCGCGCTAGATTCCGATAATCTTTCGTTCCGATAGTTCTTTGTTATCTCCATTTTTGTGAAAAAAAGTCGTCATTTCCGAAATTTTTTCTGCAATTTTTGGTTCCAACAAACGGCCAAAAAATATTGTTTTCGAAAAATGACTCTAAAAAGATTCGTAGGGGGTACTGTCATTGAGGAAATATACCATTACTATGATATCGTGCTTGCTCCAATCGAGTCATCAAATTAAAATAAAATAAACGAACCTATCGCTAGTAAACCTATTAATACTTGGTACTTCAAGTACAAGTATTTCAAGTATTTGGCACTTCAAGTACAAGTACTTCATGCATTTGGTACTTCAATTACTTTGCACAGCTCTGGTTAAAATTCAACTATTTTTCAACCAATCACTGCTTAGAATTTCCGATTAAAACTGATAGAAACCGATGAAATTGACAAATTTCTGATAAAAAAAATGAATCGGCTTTAAAAGGTCTCGATCGGATTTTTGTCCGCTTAATTGGATTTAATGGGATCCTTTATTGATCACAGATAGTATCATTATTAAATTACTAGCGATCGGACTCACGGCGCCCGAAGTTTCGAAATAAGATACTATTTAGGTGACTTTTGGTGTTCACTAAATTTTATTTTCTAGAGATTAGACTCAAAGAAATTGTTCGGAATAAAACAAAAAATATTGTCTGCTACGGAAAAATTTGACGAGACAAAGTCTCGTTGTGGGAAGCAGAAATAGTATAATTTAAAAAAAAAAGACGTGATACATAGCTCTAGTAACGGGAGCGGATATCCGTTCATCCTGACTCTAACGGACTCGATGCTGGCGCTTTCAATCTGGCTTCTGGCTTCGTGCTAGTAACAGTAACAGCGGCGGCATCATATGACGCCACAGCATGGTACACAGCAGAACACCCGTCAGGGTGTCACTTCGTAGCAATGTAATCTCCGTTCAGCGCGCACACCCCGCGCCAATAATAATCGGCTTATTGATTTCGATTTGAGCTCTATACGCCTCGACGTCCCTCTCGTCACCTCGAAGGATATATACAACGTGTAGTGTGTAGCTTCGTACACATGTGGAACGGATTGTATAGTCCACGGAACTGATTTACTCGGGTCCCTCTCATGATCCTCAAGGAAATCCAGTCAAGGTATATAATATTCATTGAGGCATTCTGCATGAAGTGGGCCAACCCTGTATCGAAATGTCACAAAAAAAGTTTGTAATTTGTTTGTGAGTGGTGTAGAACATTTAGAATACGTATAAGTTATTTTAGGTTTTATATCTCGGTCGAAAGTACGTATCTCCGGCATCAATTTCGAAGCAGAAAGCCTAAGATTTTAGCATTGATAGAACTACACGCACGCCCTCTGAAACAGTGAGAGCAAAAATTTGTTTCATGCGCACCGATACGTGAAACTGCCGCGACAGCCCCGACTGCCGTCAGTCACTAGTCACTAACCGTGTTTACGCTAGTATATAATCTCAAAGCGGCTTCCGTGCAATTAATCGGTATTTTAAAGAAATTAATAAACAAAATGATCTCAACTGATGAATCTATGAACGAGGAAGAGGTGTTAAGAGATTTTGATGCGGAGGCAGATTTAATAATACAAACAGAAACATTACCAAAGATATCGGCTGATCGGTACAAACTAGTCTACAAGAATTATAATAAATCGCAGTTGGAACATCAAAGTTCTCTATCAAATTCAGAAAAAACTAATTTAGTTGTATATTTTAAAGACTTGAGTAAAAATTTCAACTTTATGGAGCATAGATAATATACTTGTTCCTTTATTTGTAGCCTAAAATTAAAAAAAAATTGTATAAGTTTGAATGTATATTTTTTAAAAACTATAACTATATTTGCCTTTCTCTTTTATTTGATGCCTAACCCCCCCCACACTCAGCAGCACTCGCTTTGGTCGTGCCGGCAAATGTTGGGGCCAGCATCAAAAACATGAATCTGTCAAGAGACGCGGTAGCGTCTTGAGACAAGTATATCGTACTTTCGACCGACTATAAAGAAAAATAGTATCCAATCACAAAAATTTGTATTTTTAGAAATTTGAATTTTTCAAAACAAAATTCGGATTTTTTAAAGATTTTATTCATCTTGGATTTTTTTTATATGCAGAGAGAAGGATTTGGTAATAAATATACAACGTCGATGGGAAAAACTATTATATCTTATAGTCGTCCATCAACAATTTTGAATTCAAAAGTGTTTAATATATAAATAATATATAAATAGTTTAATATACAGGAATGTTTCACATATCGTCCATAGCAGATTGACTTTTTTTCTATTTTTTATAATTTTTTAAATAAAGAAAGCTTAAAAACTGTAAGAAGAAAAATCTTCCCCACTTTGGCTATAAGCTAGATAATTTTGTTATTGAACAAAATGTTTTTCAGAATTTTTTCAGATTTTTAAATTATGACATTCGATATGTCATTTAAAAAATATATTAAAAAATTTGCAATAAAAAAAAATAAAAAATTTGTGCAGTTGAGGGTCCAGCTAAGCCTAACAAAAAATTATGAGCCAAATCGGACAGGTCGAGGTGAAATCCAGGTGGAAACGGGGTGGATTGTCCCATATATAACAAATATTTTATAAAAAACTAAAACCCTTTTTTATTTCAGATACTTTTCGATGGTCATGCCAGTTATGAATATCAGCATTTCGACTTGAACACCGATGTGTTTTTGGAGCAAGTAATCTAAAGTGGGATTTTTTTATACGGTGTGGAAATACGTAATCTCTCTGCATGTCATATGATATTTTATTACACTTTTACACTATACGTTTTTCCAATATTTTGTTCATATGAAGTGTAATAACAATGGTTTAAATAACATATATTGAAAATCACGATTCTTTAGGTGATGAAAACGCTTTCCGTTCCAATATTTTTCATGGTTGCTATCACGGTGCGCGGAATGCATTCTAAATGAGTATGAGGACACCGTGTCCATACCACCCTAGATATTATCTTAGCCGCCCTGGATATCACCGTTCCTAATAGTCGCAAATATACGCAAAAACATCCCCGTTTTATTCGTGCTGTGATTGGTCGTGGTCTGATACCGGGACCAGGACCAAGTTTATGCATTGAAACTTCTTGTTTATGAGAAATGCCAAAATTCACGTAAAGGAACCACTAACCCTTGATATAAAAGAGTCCTAATTTTATCTGCAATGTAAACAATATTAAATGTTGCTGTACAGTTTATTAATTATAACAGACGGAGGTTGAAACGTTATGTTAGAATAATCGTGAATTGGATTGAATACATTCAATAATAATAACATGAAATTAAATGAAATATTCATGCGTACTTCCCTTAGTTATCGCGAAAAGACATATTCTCTATAGTATGTAAATTTATAGTATTATTGAATGTTAGTGAGATCATTTATTTTTACTAAATGGTTCAGATTCTAGAAAAGTGTTCTAACGCTCATGTTACAAATAAATAAAGTAAATATAATATTTACTCCTTTTATATACTTCTAATAGTACATTACTTCGTTTATTAATACAAACCTTTGTGATTCTCTGTGCTGCCTTCCTTTCTCTGTCCCTTTCTTCGTTGTTCGCCCTACATCGCATAATGAAGCGCAACGAGCGTTCCCAAATCAATTACGAATTAGCGCCCGCTTTTAACAGAGATTTCATTACCGCCGGTCTCTCATCTACCCGTATGTATCGGCGTATGCGTGGATATAATCTCGCCTACCGTTTCAGCATCAATTTATCCCTTTGATGAGCATCGGCTGCAGAATTCGAGTTGAGTCCGCTCGAATTGAGTCCACAGACTTTACAACTACATTTCAGGCAGTACAGAGTTGTTTTTTTTTTCCCCCATTGGTCAAATTTTCGTGCCATCCGACGTATAAATATTTAAATTGGCTGAACCTACTCTGTACACCGAATTATTCTGCTTTTAAAAAGAGAAATTTCGTTCGAATTGGAATATCGTGCGCAGCACCATGGTTGAAAAAATCAAAATAATCCAGTCCACGTAAATTCAATCGAGTTTAAAGTAAATAATGATTTCTAGTCACAATCCCAGTGATTAAATGCCTTTCGCAAACTGCATAATTGATTATTAGTATGTTTCTATAAAATCCGTCCTATTATTTGTCTCTAATGTATAATATTTTTAAAGTGGCAACAGTTCATAGCTTGATTAACCGATGAAATTTTCCAACTATGGATTCTGACGTTAACGTACCTTTATCTTTAAATTGTAGAATCAAACAAACCTCGCGCCCCTTTCGATATTCGGACCAACGAACGCTATCAAATGTCACGCTTCGCTGGTCACACTCTAACCCACATTATGCGTGAACCCGCGGTGCACTTTATATGCCATACAAAATGTACGTAATGTTTAGTCGATAAAATCAAAACTTTCTCGTTTATCGCGACATTGATTATCTTGAAAATTCATCTGTAAATAATGCGTTGGTAGCAACGGTACTCAATATCCCACAAGTTTTTTATGTCATTTCATAAAGTGGACATGAGAAAAGGTATTTTTTTTTGACCGCCAAAAAAAAAATCTACTGCTGCATCAAATGCAAAATAAAGACGATTATAGAATTGAAATAAATAAATTGATATCACTTTTTATATTTGGTACGAAACTGCAGTTTTACAATACCTGATGAAAATCTTATAAGATTTTAATGCAGCACCATAAATAAATTGCATTATGTGTCATTTTCCGGGCTAACGGCGAACTGGGATTTACTTAATGGTAGAAATCAATATTTTCAATTATCACGCGTAAAATATGTATTTGTTCGTACGAATTTAACACTTGTAAAACACCAATTTAATAGGGTAAAACATATTTTTTTTTGTCACCGTTCATGACAATTATTAATTACTCAAACAAATTCTGTAAAAGTTCTAGCACGAGACGTTTTCGAACCGGGTACACCCAGAATTCTAGCCTGGTGGTTTATCAATTGCGACACCGTGGTTCTGGCAGAATTGATTCACAATCGTTTATTTTATGGCCAGACCTTAAACCAAAAAATATTTTCACATTTTGTTTGAATAAAAAGTTTGTCGAGTGTAGCTGGATGAGCAATTATTTAATTCGTTAACCAACTATTGACGATATATTTGTGAAAGATTCGCATTAGTGAATCGAGCGATCATTGTAACTGTAACACTATGATGAACTAAATAACTGGAATACTCGGATACGGTAAAAATCAATGATAACAACATACGGTTACAGCTCTAATTACTATAGTTCATAAGTTAACCCTTTTTACTGGTGTAATATGTAATGTGCACCACTGTACACCTTTCAAAATGTACGTAATGTTTAGTTGATAAAATCAAACGGTTTCGACCATCTCGACATTGATTTGATTATCCGAAAAATCTTCAGTAAATAATGCCATTCGTAGGTACGGGTACTCAATATCCTACTAGTCACGTTGCTATTCCATTGTGCTGTTCATTGCTATTCTAGTGTCCGGTCGAGTACCCATAAGCTCTATGGAGAGAATATTCAACACTCTAATCGATTCATGATCCAAAACCACACCTATGTGTTATTATAATCGATTCACGATCTGTTGAATTTGCGAAGGTGTTAAAATAATATAGTCCAGTTAGATGTACCGATTCGGTTTAAGCCTATTTGTGTTCAGTGTTGAAATTATTCTCCGGTATTGAAACTTGGTTGTATATGTGGGTCAGCGATCTGATGGATAAGGGTTGTTCCAGTTACTGGCGAGAATATTAATCAATAACGACATTATCATGGCTGATTGATTAGCTGCACACAGTTACACACATACAACCGGCTGAAATTTCAACAAAAATTAAAAAAAAAAAAACAAAATTAAAAAATCTACCGACATGAACGACAACAAAATCTATGAATTTAAAATCGCCTTGACACAACGTGTTAATAACTCCTTCTAAAGGTTTAAAGGAATAATAATTTGGTTTGGATTAATACTTCATAACAATTGAATATCAACATTCCTTGATTCTATTCTTTTATTATTTCTAATCTCTCCTATTATTATTATTAAAAATGTTTAAAGAGAACTCAGATACGGGTCGAAACGTAAAGGAAACAATTTTGTATTATTTCCCCATCGACAATTTACCTACACCGCCACATATCCATCAGCATTTATCAACAACGGTCACAACCTTAATTAACAAATAATTCAATAATCTTTTGGTATATAAGGAACTACATGTTTTGGCACGCTCCATAGATACGCGTACATCGCGAATTAATAAAAATGACTAATGAACATTTCATCGGTTGTTGTTTCAAATGTTCAGGGGATCAATAATTGAGACATCTACTTTGCAGAGATCGAGGAAGCCCACATGGTCAGGATTCTGACGTTTTCTTCTATTTCTATTGGAAATACTGAAATCTGAAAGAATTGTGGATTTTCGACGTGAAATGTGGCATCAAAGTTTCACCGCTTCACTTATCACTTTGTCACTTGGTCATCAACAGAGACGGTTAACATTTGAATGGCAAGGAATTCAAATTCTTTTTTACCGTAGGTAATGAGTAAATTTTGTGTACTTACACGATATTATGCGAAAACCTATTTTTTTGTAGATTTTACAACAAACGGGGTTCGTACCAATTACCATTTTGACTATGTCACAATTTTTTTAAAACGTTCATTACACTTTTGGGCATTTCACGAAATTTCGAAAAGTAACCGGTACGTTTTTTGTAATAAAAAAAAAAAAAATGAAATACAAATACAACAACTGCCCATGTGAGTTTAGCAAAATGGCACAGACTTTAGAGCACTTTTTAGGATACTATACCTAATTATTATATTGTAGTACTTGGCTTTTCAATTTCTACTGAGAGTTTTCAAATCAGCTATTGTGTGTTCAATATACAGTTTTATCACTTGGCTTATCGTGCTTCCTCACATGGTTATCCTACTTCGATAAAATTATCTGGTTCTGGATACTGTGCAGACTCGATGATCCGGATCGGCACACATAATCGAGCAGGCTTGTCGTGACCATCAGTGGCAGTACTAGTGGCAATGGCGCAACGTCCGGGAATTCCTCGCGCCCTCGTTTCAACCCCCTACGGCTCTGCTTGCACGCTTACTGTTCGCTCGCTTGTTCACTCGGCGCGTTCGACTTTGCCCTCGAGGCGACCCGTTGGCCATTCTATACGGTGCGCCACACCAAGCTTTATGGTTTTATTCGAGCGATAAATTGATCTAAAAATATAATCCCTTTTGCGTCCGGTGAGTAGGCGAGCGTTCATGCGTTCGAAGGTGGTCAAGCCTCTCCAACTTCTTCTCGTCCTCCCATCGCGGTCCCGCTTTTGCTCACTCGTCGATGGGACATCAACAACGAGGACGATCACCGAGCTTCGTTTTGCGCTCTCATTTACGAAGGGACGATATACGACTGTCCTCAATAATACATAATGTATATGGTATCCTCGATAACAAGCTGCCTGAAATGTATGCTAAAATTCAAACAGTAGCCAAGTTTACTTCAATAATTTGGAATTTTTCTCTTCTTTGCTTGCTAATAGAGAAAGCATTCTTCTTTCCATGAAAATCGAAGTTTTTTTTACAAAGAAATCTATATTCGTCATGAAACATTATTCATTATTCATTTTAGTATGAATACTGAATCGAGGAGGTTTATTCATTATTCGTTGTTGAAATGAATACTGAATAGAGCTGGATTCATTATTCATTTCAACAATGAATAATGAATAGACCTCGATTCAGTATTTATACTAAAATGAATGATGAATCCAGCTCGATTCAGTATTCATTCTGAAACGAATTATGAATCTAACTCGATTCAGTATTCAATCTGTATTCGAATTTCATCGAATTGAATATTTGGGTAAAATGGATGGAATCAATGTTTTCTCTGTTCTACGAGCGCCCATACTTACTGATGGTCCACTGTCAATTTTTATTGGCACACTGCCTACTTACGTTCATCTGAAAATAGATTTGCGTAGAGCACAGTTAACGTTGGTAAATGACAAATTAATCCATATCTGTGCCCAACTTATATATTTATTTCATTAGTGAATATTATGTACAGAAATTATTATCAAACAACATAAATGATAAAAAATGTATACGTGTGTAAAAACTCATTGCAGGAACTCTGAAATGGGGAATCGTGCTGGTAAATTAAATATTAATAATTTGTGGCGATAATTCAAGCCATAGTGGTAATTTAGCGTATAGCGTGAATAGTACATCCTAGTACTTATTTACTTTACTTTTTATTTACGGTACTGGTTGTTGTGTAAATAAAAAAATATGGTCACGATAATTCTAATCGATTAATATGCAATATAACCACTAACTACTACCAATATTAAAAGGTACTGTAATGATTTTAACGAATTTTACTTAATTTGTTACGTATTCATTCCAAAATGAATAATGAAGCCAGCTCTATTCAGTATCCATTCTGAAATGAATAATGAGTGCAGCTCGATTCAGTATTCATTTAAAAAATGAATAACCAATCCACCTCAATTCAGTATTCATTTTTGAATGAATAGTGAACCGAACTGTATTCGGTATTACTTTGGTATTCGAATATCAAAAGTATTCGTGTATACCCATCCCTGCATGAAACTGCGACATTTCTCATTTATCAATTGGATAATAACACAATGTTTCTCAATAATGAAGAAAACATCATATTGGTCAAATTGTTCATGGTTTCAGACAAGTTATAGCCGGTTTAATCGTTATTTACGAAAAGAAAGATTTGGAATACAATGGATTAAAATTTTCCACATATTCTTCTCAGGAAATTTGATGAAATTGATACAAAGGATGTAACTGCTGATCACGAGAATACTCTAGACATCATGATAGAATATGGGGTGGTTGATCTCCTTCAAGGGTGATTCTACGAAACATAATGGCACAGGTCAATTCATTCTTTCAATGTTATATACTGTGGAATTTTTCTCGACGAAATTGGACGAAATTGGAAGATTTTATCATGAAAAAAACTCGAAAAGAAATTGAATCACCCCATGTAATTGAAGGGATGCAGCCTTCGCCAATGTAAATATATGGAATATCAGCGCTTTTCGATAAGCTATATGTTGGAGAAAATAAAAATAGTTGGAAATACTGAAAAATCACATTTGGGAGTTTGCTTTAGTTACTATTTTCACCCTCTTGAAACGGACAAACTAGCACGTCTAAAAGAATACGTATGTAATTATTTTGCATGTAGAACAATTTTCTCCTGCGAGTGGAGAAAATCGGTGAGGTCAACCTCGGGTATTCTTCTTGTTAAAATAACTCGGGTATGGGCGGTGAGGGGTGTCGTGATAACAAAGTAGCACACTATACGGTTCTCTATTGGTGCCCCTAGTGTAAGCCTATGCGAGTAAGCTCATACTGGGCCCTTATTGTAGTTTGGCTGCCCGTCTAAAGTTCTACACAGGACGTTATTGTCTTTCACTGTTTGAATGGCCAACAGCTATTCAATCTACGCTGTATGGTACCAGCCCGTTAAACCTTCGGCCATTAGAGACTAACCGATGACCCAACTGCCACTAAAACAAGATCTCCAGGATTAGGAGCTTTTTAACAGATCCTCATTATTTTATGACGTTGTCGACAAGATTCGTAATCTGTCGCTAATAACCATGCCAGTTGATGCGACGTTAAATAACCGGAATATAATAATAAGATTCGTAATACCTCTACACTCGAAGCTAATCGAAAAAAGTGAAAACCCTCGAAACTTCTTTTTTTGTTGCATCGCGTGACACTGCCAGACATGTCGATCGTGAAAATCAAGCTCTCGTGGGGATACTATATATATATATATATATATGTATAACGTCCTTTTGTCGATTCCTTTGATGCTAGCAGCTCTCGCTTATGCCACGTTATCCGGCTAATATAGTTCCAGGCTGGTCTAGTCTCTGGAGTTTCGCTAAAGCTCACATGGAGCGTGGTATAGCCTTAACGGGACAGGAAGTGATACCTCTCTTTTGCCGCAGGTGGCCCGTGCATTTACGAATACCGTCGAAGGGTCGATATTGTTAATACAGTAGACGCTTAGTTACCGCACGTGATTTGGTTAACCCTCAGATGCTTCGCTATAGCTGCCAACTGATTTTAACATACATGGGTAAGGATTACCCGGCCAATATTATTTCGCAGGTTTGATCAGATGCATTGGGCAATTTTAAAATGCGAAAAAAAAATGAAAAAAAAGGTGCAAATGAATTTGCATTTTGCTTCCTCATTGTTCAAGATTGCCCATAGAGCATTGCTCGACGAAGTACATTGGTTTGTGTTTGGCTTCCTCATAGAGAAAGCTTTGTAAATTATAAATATCAACAAAATTTCCTTTATGAGAAAGCAGAACGAGTGATTTTTTTTTGTAAAAGCGTTCCAAAGACTAAATCGTTCATAGTCCGTGATCATTTACTGATAATTGAATAACTTCTTCACTCCTTGAAATAATAAACCAGCTGTGCAACGCAAACACACTTTTTAAAAAAAAGATCTTAAAATGTCGTATAAACTGAATTTTTCAACCAATCCTCACCAAATTCTAAATCGTACATTTTTTTATGTTAGTCTACCACTGGAGAATATTTTAGTCCAAGTACTCAAAATTTGCGAAAGCTAGAGAGCAAACACACGTTTTTTTGGTAAATAAAAAAAATCCTTGCCAAGTCTTCATCTGTTGACCAATTCTCACCAAACGTAATACCGAAAGTTGTTCGATGTTAGTCCACTTGTATGAGAAATTTCAACCCGACACCTTGAAATTTGTGGCAGCTACAACGCAAACACACATTTAAAAAAAAAATTCAAAATGTCATAAAAATCGTATTTTTCAACCGATCCTCACCATATTCGAACTCATCCATCGTTTGATGTTTGTCTACGATTGAAAATTTTTTAAATCCCATAACTCAATATTTGCGGTAGCAAGAGGGCGAACAAACTTTTTTCAAAAAATTCAAAGTCTCGTAAAATTTGAACGGGAGTCCCAACTATTTTGTAAATTGTCCTAAATATAGATTGCCCAACCACTCTACTTGTATGCCAAATTCTAGCCCGATCGGTCTAATCATCCTCGAGTTATAGGGGTTTGAATTATACACACACACACACACACACACACACATGCATCCGGACATTTTTTCTGAATATGTTTTCTAGACGTTTTGGGACTTTCTGAACACGTTTTCATGAAAATCAAGAAAAAAAAATTGTTCACCATAACAAAGCTTCCTCTATGAGGAAGCAAAATATACACTTTTTCTTCCAATACATCCTTAATTTCGGCTGTAAATTTTACAGTGTATTTGGCAGTGTATTGAAAACGTATTAAAAAATTGACATCGTGGGACTCCGACATTATTACCAAGTGAAAAGAAAAATTCTACAGACAAAGGTGCATTAATTAATCTAATTTTTTGTAAAATATATATCTTTACTCGGCAATAATGTTGAATTCCACAATGACAATTTTTTAATGCTGTAATGATATTGTGATCATTTTTATATTACTTATAGAAAATATAAAAAATATCTAGCTACGACACGTAATGTAACAAAATATAAGATAATCAGGAAACGTAAGCACACTCAAACTAAATATTATCTTACAAAAATAGAGAAAATAATCACATGCAGAAATAATAATAATAGCCGGCAAGATAAAATACAGCTAGATGGAATCACTTTGCTATTCACAATATTACTCTCCGAAATTTAGAGGTCTCCTCCATGAAGCAGTTCGACTATTATAGGGCTTGAAAAGTATTTTTGCCAAGGGCAGGCACTCCTGGCAGCAACAAGTTCCACAAAATCTCACCGCTCTAATTGAAAACGTGTCTCATCGTTTCTGCGCGAAAAACACGCGCATTCAACGCCCGTCTCCTATCTCTAAGCCTTATCAACGCCTCTGAGGACTCTACTTCAAACATCTCAAAAAGATATACGGGCTTCCCACAGTCTTTAACGCTACATACATTTTACCGAGGATGAAGTATTTCCACCTTCTAGTTTCGACCTTTAACCACCCAAGCCCCGTATAATAAGAAGTAATATGGTTAAAAGGGCTAGACCCAGAAATGTAATGCACGCACGAGTTTAATGCGAGTTTAATGTGAGCGTTGTCGAACGCTATTTCACAGCAAACAGTAACCAATCATAGGAAAAATCAGCGTACTGATGACCAATTTGATTCTTGGAGGTATTGGAAAAATACCTCTGGATAGCTTCAGTTGATAGACAGTCTAGAGTTTATGGTCTTAGCTACATTTGTATAACTATAATCAAATAATTAACTGCTGAATTTTAATATATTTACGATAATTGTGATTCATCTGCTAATTATATAATATGACTAAAGAAATCCCTTTAATTGGCATACCGATGTCAAAAATTCTTGAACTAAAATGACCAACAGTGAAAGTGGTTATGTGTGTATTTTTTCATCATTTTTTTCCATAGCTCTATAACCTAATATGATACATTTTTAGCACTTTGTTTCACAGAATATTTAAGAAGACTAAGTTGATGAAAAAATACACACATAACTTCTTTCACTGTTGCTGATTTTAGTTCAAGAATTTTTGACATTTGACAGATTTTAGTTTAAATCGAGGTTTTAATTTCAGCTCTGAATTTATCCTTCGAAAGAGAAAAATTGTGTCTTTTTTGCACGCTATGTATATATGAATGGATGTAACGTATGTATCTAATGCCTATTACAATGATATTATCGTCATACGTGAAATATACGAGTATAGCATGTGCTCTCGTTATACAGGGGGATACACTCGATAAATCTTGCAAGCCGTATATGCGAGATACTTCAAAGAGAGCTTACTCTAGTAACTACTAAACCTACTAGTAACACTCTTTGAAGTGCCTCGGATCTTTTTGGCATTATTATTATTATTATTATTATTTTATATAAATTTCAAATTTCAAATTCCCGACCGGCTCCCTAGGGCTCCGACTCACCTACGGGACGGGCGGTTTAGTAAATTATGATTATTATTATTATTATTATTATTATTATTATTATTTGAAGTCAATTTTCTTGGTATCTTCAATGTGGATGATTTATTCATTTTAGGTTGTTGTCTCCTTTCAAAGTGCTCAAATTTTTAATAAAAGGTCCTTTCAAAAGACATCATAAAATCATTTACGAAAAATGTTTGATTAAGTAACTTTTTTAAAGTATACTCTTACCCATTGCTTTGTCATTATTTTACACCTTTAAAAAAATCTTTCTCCACGAAGATGCAAATATATAGGTCAACATCCTCATAGAGGTCGTTTTGTAAAAGATAGAAAATAATAAGGAACCATCTTGCAAGATGTACTTTGCACTTATATAATTTCAAAATCATAGTAACAGTAGAGTTAACATTTATTTTTTAGGATTTGTTCGCTTTTAGTAAGCAATAATTTGTATGTCAACATTTAGCTCTTGGGTGGAAATGATTCACACTGGCGTGAGAAAAATTCAAGTAGCAGAATTAAGATTAATGTGTTTTCTATTATACAAATAGTTACATATAGTAAAAAAAAATACGATGTTAAATTTGACACCAAAACAATGGACTACGGATTTGTACTATTTCGGTGTTGGACATTTATATATACATAGCGGGGGTAAAACCGCGACACCAAAGTGCTAGAAATCAAAACCGGTTGGTGTTAATTTCAACACTACGGTGTAGTCCCAATAGGCTATTCTTATGATAACCATAAAAACATTAGTGTCAGTTCAGGAAAATATGTATATAGCAAAGTTTACCCCCAAAAAACGCGATGTGTTAAAAATTTGAGCAAGTACATTGGGGTGGTCCAAATTTGACATTTTTTTTTTTTTCGACCGGGCACGTCAAAGTTTTATGATTTATAAAGTAAAAGACCCTGCGTAAAGTGAAATACTTTACGCAGGGTCGTAAGTATTTCAGTGCCGATCGACGTATAATCAATAGTAAGGATGACAAGCATTCCATTGCCGCTCTCTTCCTAATCTGTTTTCTTTGTGAAGTGAAATAGTTATTACGGATGTAGACTACTTTTTTTTTGTTTAACGAAAGAATTCTTACAAATGTACACTATTTTCGTTTGTGACCAGCGATAAAGCTAAAGATCTAATACTAAATAAGACTGTTTTTCGTTGACAAGTGGTGAAATTTATATAAATGTACACTATGTTTTCGTTGAGAAGAAGCGAACGAAATTGTTATCGTATTAAGTAAGAGTTAGTATTTCTTTATATCAGTTACAGTTATTATTTTTTTCAGTGGGGGAGCCTCCCGTCAGGGCTTTGCCCCAGACCCCACAACGGGGGCTTCGCCCCCTGGACCCCCTCGTTTCGGGTCTTTTTTGCCCGGAAAGTCGCACCTTAGCCCTGCTTAACCTTCCCGAAAAAACTCACGTTTCTCGCAAACATTATAAAATAAAGTATGTACAACTCGAGCGTAAGATTATTTTCGACTCGTGTGATCGCTCTCGTAATATTTCGTAAGAAAATAACCTACTTTACGGCCTTGATACACAATATACTATTAATTGTACATTTGAAGTTATGGGGAAAAATGTTTCTCACGAGTGTATAAGCCTTTGATATTACTTGCTACCAGATCAGTCTTCGCCGTATCATATATTGCCTCATCACTGGATGTCGTTATGATTTTCTTATAGTGATTGATAAAATCACGTGGACACCCAAAACTATGGACAGATTAACCTGGAGCAATCGATCTAAGTAGTACTAAAATACGAAGCTTCAACATTTGTCTTCGTAGTATCATAAGCTGGCTTATCACCAGATGACGCTATGATTACCTGATTGTGATTAGCATAGGCAAAAAGCATAATGATTGGCAGAGACGAACAACGATGACGAAATGAAAAACGAAATAAATTGACGATTTCGAGATCGTAGTAATCAAATATCTACGATATGCCCACAGCTACAGCATTAATTTTGGTCTAAAAAATTCGGCAATAAAAGAGTCTTGGTGCGTCTCGTTCTCGGTCGGTATGGTAGAGGTAAAATATAGTTGTCTATGCACTCACACACCTCGGATGATCTTATGGGAGGTCTTATAAAAATTGCGGCCCGGAAAAGGGGGCGGGTTGCGAAGGTGCTCGCGCCCGAGCCGAAATAACCCGCTAATTTAAAATAATTGTATGATTGATTCAAATTTTCAATATCTCTCGAAAAGATTTACTCGAATCCATTTTTTTAACGGTTTAACGCTTTGTTTTCGAGACGAGCCGAATAAATTATTGAATTGTCACGATTCATATGAACCACCCCTAGTCGGTTCAAGGAAAGCTGACACTGTTCTAGCAATCGCGCAGGGCATCAACTATGGTCCAGAGGGCTTTCAGGTATTAAGCGAGCGCAGTGCGAGCCCGTGAATGATAAAGGAGACGCGACGATCCGATTGTCGAATCAGCATCAAGATGCTAGATGTTCTGAGGTTCCGGCTGAGGAGGACAATTCCCTCTGGTACTGGGCCTATAGTATGCGACCTTAACCGGAAGGTCTACGTAGTCACTCGGTCGATTCCCTTCGAACGATGGGACTTCCTCATCCTCTACGACCAACCGTCTCTTCAATCTCCTTGTGCATCGCACTGTCACTGCAATCTCGTCTAGCTCGTCATAAAGGAGACACTTCGAGCCAGGAATCTATTACCCTTCGCAGAGACCTGCAATGTCGCTTGTTACTTGTCTATGTTACGTATACGCAGGTGTATATATATTCATCGTAGCGAAGCAGCCACGAGATAATACAACATGCGAACATGTGCTACGTTGGCCTATCGTATTCTGGGACCCAATAGACACGTTAGGCCTGATGGGAAACGAGTATTAGGTAATTCTGCTGCAACGAGACAGGTATCAGGTTTGTGACTAGCTATGGTCACTGTAAATTGCCGAGCATCGATGAGGCATCGCTGTTTCTAACGGACACACGTCTATCATACCGCAGAATGGATCGATCATAATGTAAACTAGACGATCAATGGGTTAACTACCTTGGTCACGTTTGGAATAAGCCTGTTCTCGAGATTTTGTAATCCCTGGTAGAGGAAATATGGTTTTCGTGAAATTCTTTTTTCGGACTTTTCATGTCAAGGTACTTATTTCAAATGACGCGAAACTTCCATAAAAGTGGTTTAGGAAAGATGACCGGTGTTTAGGAGAACGACTTGGACAGTCTGGCTGAAATTTGGCGCGGTACAGGTGCCATTATTACTCTTCTATCGTTGCAATATAATTGGTTAGTGTAACCAATTAATCGCCTGCCTCATATCTCACTAAGCGCTTCGTTGACCCAACCAAGCCTTCTCCCGTGCATAGGGTTAGCTTTTCGCTGATGTAAATTAGAGAGACCAATGTTATTTTTGATTGGTGACTGTACTCTTTACACTGACAATGAGTATTGCCATCGAGACTCACTCCCTATCTTTTACGCTGCTCTTGCACCCTGAGAGGAAGCGGCCATTGTATTCGGGGCCGATCCAAGTTTGTCAGTGATCCCGCTCTACAATCTCTTTTTCTTTGTCTTTCAGGCGCTTCGCCTTGAAGCACTTTGTATTGCGAGGGGGCTAATAAAAGCGTGTTCGCTCTTTGAAGAACGGCTCATTCGGGCCTTCGTTAATCGAATTGTAATCAATATTTTACAGAATCTCGAAGGATTATTGTAAACTAAGTTCTGTGGCTTTTCTTAACTTTAGAAATTGGCTCGAAAAATGTGTTATAAAAATATTTAAACTCTTCTTAAACGAATAGGAAACTTAAAAATTGATGAATACACGAAAAAATAAGTCCTGTGATTTATTTTCAATTTATCTTTTTATCCCAAGTCCACCAATAAATGTAATTGAAAATCTATCACCTGAGTACTGGAATGAAGAGTTTTTCTGATGGTGTTAAAACCAATTCGGTCAACTTGTCCCTCGTAAAGTTTTGGTCTCTTTAAACTCTACGCAAGATAACAAAACCGATCCATGAATTTCACTCTAGGACTTATAATTTTCTTCTCAAGAATATACGTATTGCTGATATTGAAAAAAGTTAAAATTTTAAGAAGCGTATAATTTGACGCCAACATATTGTTAACAGTTTGTACATCGCACACCGACATGGGACTTCTAGAAAATGGCTACATTTAAATGGTGCTTTCTGTATATAAATGTTAACAAAACATTATTTAAACGTATACATATATAATTGATAGAAGAAAAAAAACAAAAAATTCTCGAAATTCATTTATTTTTCCAGTCATTCACCCATCATCACTCGCATGTCCTCCCTTAAGAAGTGAATAATAAGGACCTTTGTTTATGTATTTTTGTAGATTCATTTTTTTAAGTCTCAAAAGATGATTAGCTTAATCTTGGAAGAATACATTTGAAGTTAAATAAACGCAGTGAAGAGTGGATGGAAAACTCTATCCCCAAAGTATTTGAAAATCCCATTTACAGTACTAGAAGTATAAGTGCAGACTTGTGATTCTGTAACGATGACAGGAAATGCCGTTTCGTAGTTCGACGAAAAGCATCGAATCGGCTCATCGGAACCTTTAATTCGCGTGCTTGCAGGTCGGAAGATGTCCGCTGCGGTGGCTCACTGCCAAGCAGACACAATCCATACTATAAATACTGTCCACTGCTGTCCCACCGGTAAGATTCTGGCTTTTATGTCTTTAGCACCGCCGTCGCGGTCGTTCCCACTTCTTAAACCCGTTCTTTTCGCACCATCCATTGAACATTTCTAATACCTCTTTTCTTACTAACCTGAATCACATGAGCCAGTCATTAAAAAGTGTACAATAATCAAGGCCTGGAGGTTCTTGACATCCAGATCTTTTTATAATATAGATATAAAGGTTTGCTCAATATTAGAATCGCATAGCATTGAAAACACTACGGAATGTATGAAAGCATTAGATTTAGATATTTATTATTAAATGCAACTTTCTACGTGAAGTACCAAAGTGAATGGAAATTGCCGATGATTTGGCGTAATTTATTGTAATATATTGTAGAAGGTACAATTTTATATGGAATTTTATAGGATTCTATAAGTCTGTTGAACTTAGACGGAAATTCACGCATAATTGAGTAGTAACTTCTCGTTAATACTTGCAGAAAATATAAAGTTCAATAGCAAATTATGAGTTTCTACAGCATTTGATGGAAAGTGAATAGTCGCGATTAAGAGGCATTATATGTTTTAATTTGCTGTTAAAACTACAACTAACTAGAGAATAAAACAACTTTCCACAATTCGGTTGAAGTGTTAACGAATTTAAAAAAATAATGATGTCAAACTTACTCGTCAATTCTTGTAGAAAGTATAAGATGCGACGAAAAATTACGAACTTCCACAACATGTCATGGAAACTGAAAAGGCAGTATCAAGAGGCATTATTTTTTGTAAATTTTTGTAAAACCTCCAACTTACTATGATATATAATACTTTTTTTTTCACCTCAGACAAAATTTTAACGATTTTTGTAGGAAGTACAAAATTCTACAATTAATCACGAGCTTTTGAAACATTTGATGGAAATAGAAAAGGCGGGATTGAGAGGAATCATTTGTTGTAATTCTTCGTAGAAACTGCAACTTATAAGAGTATATAATAACTTACTATTACTCAGTCGAATTGTTAACTCATCAGGGTTAATGAAATTTTGCCAATGACCTACAACTTTCTGTGGAAAAGTGCGAGATTTCAAGGTTCGTTACTCAGCCGCTAGACGATTATTTCTCGTAAGTGAATGTTACCAAACAAGCCCGTAAAGCTCCCAGATCTTTTACATTACTCGAGATGGTAAAGTAGGTCTTGATCATGTGTCGAGTGTAGATTAGAGTGCGTCTAAAAAAACCTTTTTTTTTTTAATTCGCACTAACATCAAACGTTCATGTTGAACCTCAAACGATGCCAGTTAAAATTTCATGCCCGAAAACAATTATTTAGAAGTGCCTCAACTGCCATTTTGCCAACAGATTTGAAGTATCATCGCAAGACAAATGCTCACGCAGTGACGAAGAACGTATGGACTTATCGAATGGAACAGGAAAACGCTAAGGAAAGTGTATAGAAAAATCACCACGATGACATCCGATAGTGGGAGCTTTTTTCCGCCAGGGAAGGAAAGCATTAAATGACTAGTAGGATGATTTCATTCACGAAATTGCACAAAAATAGGAAAATGAGAAAGTGAAGATGCGTTTAGAACCGTCGATATGATATCTGTAATTTACTTAAAAATGTACAGCTACTGAGAGATATATTCTAGGATGTTCAAAGTATATTCAATAATTTGAAAATCAGCCGCGTCAGTTTGACCCAGTTGAAACATTAGTGGAAGGTCAGGGGGCGGTGTAACCTCGATGGGTTAATTAATAATATTTTTTTATAAAACTTCTGGTATGATGAAGTAGAAATTGAAAAATGTCATTATTACATGGCTTGTAATAATCACAGAAGATTAATTATGCAAAAATGTCATTTGTAAAAGTGAATCCGCTAGGGAAATTTTATTCCGCAAGGTACTCGACAAGTTAATCGATAAAACGATTACAAAAAGGCGAAATGAGGTGAAGAATGAGAGTAAAACGACGAGACGTGGGGAGATGAAGAACTGTAGAGGTAGAGAGCGCGGAGGTAGCTGAGCAGAAAAGTTTTGGGGCCGGGTCATACGCCGCGCTCGACTCGCACACTGCGTCCTCGAACCCTCGGTTATACAGCATTCCGAAAGTATTTCGGCAATGTTCACCAGAGGGAGTGGAAGCGGTATCAGTCGTTTTCGAAGCACTCTCCCCTTTCTCGGCTGTTTTCCTGAACTGGAATGGCTTCACGTGATACTCTCCGCTTTAAGTTTATCGCCGCACTGCCTCGACGATATAACGGGTTCTTCTTGCTATATAATACTTGTACTTTAACTTGTACGAATTCTCCCGAGGCTTATAACACGATATACTGATTAATTTGCGGTACCTCTGCTGCAAGTGGACATTCCCCTGGAGAAGGCCCAGAAAACTTTTTCTACTTTTCTTCTTTTCTTCGAGGACTTTTCGGCTCCACTGAAGATTCGATTGAAACGATAAACATCATCAGAGGAAGTGAATTACTTTAATCATTCTTTCCTGGAAGCTCGACCATCGTCATTATTATGAATCGTTTCCTCATGGATGAAAATCCTCCTTTCTTAATAGAGTATAATAATGAAAATTGAAGTTGAGCATGAAAGAGACGCTGGGTTAAATAATGAACTATTACGATTGGTCTTCAAAATCGAAGGAGGCTGTAATTATGCAGAGTTAAACCCAAAAAATTGCTCTCCTTTGGACATTCGCAGGCCTTTTATTTTACAAGTTACAGCGATCTTGAGTTAAAAATATATCGTTCTATTAACATTTGAATGGATCTATGGATCTTGGCTAAATTTTGTATCAAACAACCCTTAAAGATAATACCACAAATTTGAGAAAAGAAGTAGAGAGGAGCTATGCTAAATACGTTAAATATTCGATAGAAATAGACACCGAAAATCTTTTTTTTACTCGACTAGCCTCATAAACTAGACCATTAATTATCATTAAACTTTGTGTATAATCTGTCTTAAACTACCCTTACTGCTGCGTTAGTTTTGTACTCGGATCAAACAGAAGTTTACGAAGAACATTACAACTTTATATTGCTGCCGATGGCTTCATCTTTCCATCTACCTAAAACTACATAACTTTGAGAACTCATTGCTAATAAAACTGCGTCATGAAAAAATGTAAAAGAATGCAAAAAAATGCAGTGTAACTTTTTCTACAAATAGACGAAGTTCCAATGTAAAATCGAATAGAAATTAATTTTAATATGAATAACCTTTATTACGTATTACACGTGTACAAAATTTTATCTCGATTTTTCTAACTTTTTCGGAGTTATAGTGACGAATTTGTCACTATAATTGATACTATAATATGATAAATAAAAATGCCAATAATACTGAATCCCTCGACCAATCTTGTTTACAAAATTAAAGGAATTGATTCTGTTTTTCAGAAAATTTTAAGTCCCATAAAAAAATATTGCTGTTATCGAAGGACAATAACGTATATTAACGATGCTGATACTTGACCAGTTAAATAATGAATAATAAAAAAATCTTGCGATAAATGAACAATTTTCAAAGCGATCATACATAGCAGTGGAAAAGATAAACGGTAATGAAGACATGGGTTCCCGATATTATTGGATCCACAACTGGATCCGAAGTGGGGACACGGACCCATGTCTGTCTTAAGTTCCCCATATTTTCCTAAATAATCATAGGAATTGATTGAATCAACGTTACTTTGAAAGAACATTAATATAATTATACACAGTGCTATGAAAATATATCCTAATTTGTTTTCCTTATAACGGCGTCCTCTTTATTGTGCATCCGCCAAGGAGCCTAAGAATCTCCGTGAGATAAAAGGTGGAATTTCCGTAAGCTTGGAAGTCGCGCTCGCGCTTTCTGACTTTATCCTTCCAGAGAAGCAACGTTGTTTCTTTTCTGATCTTGGAAAATATTTTTAGAGACGAATCTCGTCGTGAAATCACGACATTGTGATCCATGCGACCTTCGAACTTCCCCGAGACGTTGTTTCCTCTTCTTTCTTATTCTCATTGCGCTGCATCTGTACCAAGCCGGGAGAAAGTGCATCGACTCTTTGGCAATGTTACCGTTTGCTCTTTGTCTCTTACTAGATTTCACGCAGACGAGAGTGAGAGAGTGAGAGAGAGAGAGAGAGTGTTAATGCAGCAGCGAATCTTCGTGCTAAGCTTTTCGTTGATGCTAAACGAAGAGACCAATGTTATTTTCGATTGGCGACGGTACTCATTAGAGCGCGCATTGCCGTCGAGACTCTCTTCTCCCTCCCTCTTTCTTCTACTCAGCTCTTGCACCCTGAGAGGAAGCGGCCATTGTGTTCGGGTCCGATCCAAGTTTGGCAATGATCCCGCTCATCGTTGTTCTCTGTCTCTCGAATGCTCCGCCTCGACGCACTGTATGTTGCGAGGTGGCTAATAAAAGCGTGTGCGCTCTTCGAACCAACGACTTATTCGGATCTTAGTTAATCGAATCGCTAAAATATGTTTTGCAGAAGCGCAAGGTATTATTGTATGTTTTTTTCCTACAGCGTTTTTTTAATCTTTGGAATTCCACCTAAAACATTGATTACAAAAATATTAAAACTCTTTTTAGAAATAAAAATATATGAAAATGTTGTAAAATAGAAACTTGTACATTTGTTTCTTCATTTTTTTAGCCCACTAAAGTACGTCGGTCAATTGTGGCTTCCGCATAGAGAAAGCTTTATGGACCATTTATTTATCATATATCATTTATAAAAAGCAATTTTTCCAGATTGTATTAAGCATTCGATGATCCTGTTTAATCAACGTGCAAAATGTCAGTTCATTTATTTGAACCCGTGGGAGATCGTTAAAGTTTTAAAAAATCTGAACATTCGAAAATTCTCTAAAATATGAAATCTTTGTTGGATTCTCACTCAATTCAGTATGAAACATCGACACGTTATATTTATTTTCAGGGATTTGACATACTTGGCACATAGTGGATCTGAATTCATAGGTATAGAATGTGACCCTTTTAAATTACCCCTAGATGAAAAAATGTATAATCTAATTTCCAGTTATTTTATTCTCATGTACATGTTGGGGGTTCTCTTTCGTCAAGCCGATTTTACTCATACTGTCGTAAGATACTGAAGGCAATTAAATGAAGAAAAAGTTTCAAAAAAATGCAGGTCGAAGTTATAATTTTTTTTGTTGGTTTTTATCCGATTTTGAGCTCTTTTTGGAACGTCATTACAGGTGCGGCATTAGATTATGCCATTTTCTTTTGCAAATAGTGTATTTTTTTTCAATTTTTTTTTGCACGTAATGTACAAAGTATGTCTTCATCTTTAAAATGAGTCCAAGACCTGCCGGAATCGGTGTAGAAGTTATGATTTTTCAAAAGAGGTAGGATGTATGTATCCCACTGATCGTTAAAGGGTCAAATTTTATACAACAGGTTAGATCAGTTACTTAAACTATTTTCGAGATATAACATTTTCCAAAAAAAAAAAATCGAAGGTTCGAATTTCTATAAAATCTCAATAATTTGTCGATTTCGCTCAAATTTAATACCAAAGTTCGCATCACTGCAATAAAGTTTTTTATGCCAAATGTTAGCCTGATACCGGAAATATTGTTGAGTTAGAGTGATAACAGATCTTTTACAAAATCTTCAAAGTCCGATAAAACATGAAAATCTCGGTAAAATAATTTTTCATGAGAACAAAGCTTTCTCAATGAAGCAAAAGTTTTGAAATTGACGTACGCGCGAGAAATTAGCCATCTGATTTAATTTCAATCGAATAACTTTAGGGGAGACAATTCCCTCGAGTCCTTCTCGCATATCCCCTATCCACCTTAAGGAATGTATAATAAATAGCTTTTTATGTATTTTTGTAAATAAATGTTGATAAAGACCCGAAATACAATTAGCTCAATTTTCAAAGAGGTTGCATTTTATAGTTAAAAAATGGCCACTTTATGCAATGGCAAGTGAATGGAAAACTCCATCAAAGTATTTGAAAGTCCAACTTGCAGTGTAACTAGTATAACTGCAAAGTCCGAATTCTGTAACGAAGACGGGCAGTCTTTGTAGTTGGACATAAAGTGTTAGAAGCTTTATTTCATTTGCAGCACGTCGACATTTTCACTACAATCTGAGGGTCGAATTTTTTCCATTGCATTACTTTCTATTGTACATAAATCTTGATGAGAAATGAGTCGACGTTTTGCTATTGTTGCAACGAAGTGAGATTCATGTATTAAGCCTTTTCGCCTGCACTTTTCGAGAAACGAGAAAAAGATTTTAGCCGATAAAGTGGCAGTGGCAAAGGGAACGGTGATAAAAATCGTGCTTGTTCCGCCGGGGTGACATAAGTAAGAGCGTTAGGAGACGTTCAGGCGATAGAGGCTTGGTACTTGTCAGGTTGGTAGAAGCGCCGGGCTGGAAAGACCGAAGAGGACGAAGGAAACGTTTATTGGACGCTATTAAATATAATGCCATGAGGCACAACCCCCCACTCTTCGCAATTCCCTGCTATCTTTCTTCGCTGGCTGTACATATATATACGTGTATCTATATATTCCTCTCGTGCTTTCTGGTCCTCTCTCATCCCAGCAAAACTTTCTCGATAACTTCGTAATTCTCTAAAAGGATCCTTGCTCGGCCCGCGAAGTCTCCAGGTGTGATGGTGGTACAGCATTTTTACTAGTACTATGTGCTCCATCTCTAGACCTTTAGTGGAGATCTTGTCAGTATACTTTGCAGTAAGCACTTATCTGCAGCGACTTCGTGTCTCCCAACTAGAAAACTCCTGTTTTGCCTTGAAAGCCTGATAGAGCATCGCGTTGTTCTTAATATTACCGATTTTCCTCGTTCCTTTTTCGTTTCAATATTATTGATGTACTTTTTCGCGCCTTGTGTATCAAAAATAAATTCATAATACTTATAGATACTATCGACCCTGGCGGAAATATTTCTACAACTTTTTACGCCAAAACTGCGCTATTTCTACAACTCTCTACTTCGAATAATTACGCGGAAACTATATCTTTCTATGCGAAAACATTTTAAAACTACAACATTTACACCAAACACAACTTTTTACTCCAATTTCGGGCTTGAAAAATTACAACATTCTATGAAATTTTACAAACTTGTCAAATTTTCTATAACTAACTATATTATTACGGAAATTTTGAACCGATAGCGGGCAGATTTTTATCCACTGTAGATTTCCGTAATATGTTGTAGAAAGTTGTAGTAAATACAACTTTTTAACGAAAATTTACCACCGTTGTAGCCTCTATCGGTTGAAGATTTCCGTAATAAGCTGTAATTTGTTGTAGAAAGTTGTTGTAACTACAACTTTTTTACGAAAATGTACAGCCGTTTTGGCCCCTATCGTTTACAGATAGGTAGGTTGTGAAAGCATGTACACAATATTGTATATATATATTAATATATTATATTAAATATTATATTACATTATATAATAGGGTCAAATAAAATCCTATTACTTTTCATTTTTCTGTTAAGTTCGATGCAGATGTAGAAAGTTGTTATTTCTACAAATAACTCCAACCAACTACTTTTTTTTTATTAGGTTGTAGTTAGTTGTAAAAAGTTGTAGAATTTTTCTACAAGAAACCACAATTTTTTACGAAATGAACAAATTGTAGAAATTCGTAATTTGTTGTAGAAACGGCGTAGAAAGTTGTAGGAAATTTTTCCGCCAGGGAAGTTAAAAAAAAATAGTTAGAAACATGAGGTAATAGCACAGACAAGACAGAAATAGATACAAATTTATACATAAGAGTACACAGAAGTTGGCATATGAACCTACTAAAGTTGCCGTTTTTCAAATTAATTTCAATTAATTAGAAATTGAAAGACTTAATTGCACCGACAAATAACATAACAACTATAAACATTCTGTTTATCTAAGTAATTATAATTTCAATGAATTAATTATATTTTATTTATTTTAATATATTTACCGGCACTGGTACTTTATTTGGCCGGCGGGAGCATCGGGGCACCGTGAGCTTTCTGGTCGCCAACCCCCGATTAAAATAAACGGCTCATTTACGGTCACTGTCCCAGTTACCATCATCAAACACACATTAATATTGTTAGTAAATGTAGTTTTCGTCGAATATAAAAACATTTAAGGGCATATTAAAGAGCGTTTTTTATTCTTAATTATTGCTGAAATTCGAAATTTGTTCATAACATTTTTTATAAAAAAAAACGTTGACGTGAGTGGCGCAACCGCGTTTCAGGATGCTTTTGACGAGCAGTTGTTGTTTAGGCACACCAGTTGAAGACACTTGATGATCATCGGATTTTAAGTGTTAAAAGGTATAAAAGTTACATTAATTGCGTCGGAATAAATCATACTATCGATCGGACAAATAATCTTTTGCGATTAGTCATGTTATTAAATTCGCGGCGACCGTAACTGGGTCACGCAAGTTACGTTGAGTTATAGTTTCACTCACTTGTTGCACGAAGACATTTTATTTTTCATTAATACTTTTTTAATAACAAATATTGACTAAAAATGGATTTAAAAAATCATTACTAAATTGTAATTCAGTAACACTGTGTATTCCAATCAGAAATTTATGTATGAAGAAAAATGTTGACACTCAGATACATCAATTCGATAACAGTGCAACTATAAAACAAACAAATTTTGTTTGCAGTGCTTCTTTGATTGATGGGAATACCGTATTGTTTTATATTAACGTCAGAATTTTGTATTGATAAAAGAAAACATTTCCTATAAGTTGACTTTGTTTATGGCTTATTGTATACATTTTTCAAATTACTACATTAATTATACGCTCATGTTGTGGTTCGTTTCAAGTGTGACATTTTTAAGTATCACAAAGTGGGATATGATGGTCATAAAGTTCGTCATAAGTGACAGTAACTTGGTACTTGACGACGACACAATCTGCGACATACGTGACCAAAACTAGGTCAGCAAGGTGGCCGGAAGTCCGGAATGGGGGTTGGAAAGTGACAGTAACCTCGACAGCAGAGACACATTATTGAAACGATAATTTCAATATTATACCCTAATGATTTAACTTAAGTAATGACTGAATCGTGTTAAAAAGGCTTCATTGCATTCAATAAAAATGACCGAAAGTGGGCCGTTTACCTTATTTGGACGGCTTGTTTGTCCCCCCCGAAATTCTTTTGTTGTTTCCACGATTTTCGTTTTGTTTCACGTCCCAAACGTGAAACAAAACTGTGCCCTGCCAGCAGAGTAGTAGCTCCTTGATTTCCCATTTTATTGTTAATCTCTTCCTCGGAGCATAGACAATAATGTTATCCACTAATATATCAACTACATCGAAATATTAACCGTCCTCTGAGACATTAGTCATTCCAGGGACATTAGCTACACCGGAACATTTGCTATTTCGGTGCATTAGTTACTCCGGAACATTAGCAACTCCGAGACATCATAGCCACACTGGGACATTAGGTACACGGGGACATTAGCCACTAAGGAACATTAGTTACTCCGGATCATTATAGTTCCACCGGAACTTGTGCTACTCCGAGACGTTTTCCACGCTCAGACAATAACCACTACGAGACATTAGATACTCCCGGAGCTTTAAACACTCTCAAATGATCATTCCTCAATGTTACTGATTCCGGGAGTTTAGCATATCGTCGGGGCTTCCGTAGTGTACACCGCGAAGACGACGAGATATTATGATAATATATGTAAAAATGTTGCCAGTATAAAAATAGTGCAGAGCATTAAATATAATACTGAATGTATAAAATCATTAGAATTTAGAAAAGAAGAACTCAAATGATAATTAAAGATAGCTGCATTAATGAGATTGCAAGAAAATAAGGGAATGAGAAACTAAAGATACGATTTAGAACTGTGAAGATATTGCCTTAACAAGGGTGACAATCCTAGTGCTGTTACTATTCGTGATCACCCTGTCGCTGATAGGAAGGGTAGTGCAAACGGTGAGACAACGGTAGAGTATAGGTGAGGTGATGTCAATTAGAACGACGATAGTAACGCTTGCTGGTTTTGGCCGACTGAGTCCCAGGGGTTACCCCTTTACGACTAACGAACCAATCTACACTCCCTTCACTTCGGATCTTCATCAGTCCTACAGTACTGTATACGCAAGAATCATCGTGCACAGTGTAAACATTGTTTAGCTATTGTCAACGACGTGCAGTATCGTTATCGGGCAAAGATGTGCTCAGGACATCGCTTCATAATTAAGCGTTTTGGAAAAATGCTTAAAGTGGCCAGAATCGGTACATCTACCCTATGATTCTGTTGAGGATATTGCCAGGTTAAAAAAATGCTCAATTTAGAATTTAGTGCAAATTGGTTTAACGGTAAGCTCAGTCAATTTCTTGGTAAATAAGTTTTTTTTGTACATGGAAAGGAATAATCATGTGCAGGCCTGAAATGAAAATCCCCATACTCGGACCGGACAGCATTTACCCATGAACTAAATAAGGCTTTGATAATCAACATCCGTTAACAGCTTCGATCAGAAAGCTCCAACAAGTGAAATATATTCCATTTTACCACACTTTATTCTGATGTACTACAAGTCTCTACAAACAGCAGTATGTGTAATATATACGTTATGATGTTTAAAATGAATATTTTCTAAAAAGTAATACTTTTATCAAGAAAAAAATAATATTTCCCATATGCCTTTATTTCGGTGACTGAGGTCCCCTTAATTAAGTCCGTTCTGAGAGGGTAGTGATCAGCAAACATAGTTTCGTGTAAGCCATCAACCAAATGGGATCTCCGAAGGGGTAATTGAGGTGAAATGTGTTTGCCTTTCCCTCGTAAATTTATTCGGCTACTCGTCGCTCGTTGTAGCATTGTTGAGGCTTAAGTTAGTTTCGTAATTGTTGAAACTAATCTGTCAGCGGATACAGTCTCTGCCGAACAAGCTGTAGAAGTTAGATGTGATGGCTATGTTAGAAGTCCCTTCACAGCCGGGGCAATGTTTTAACCTAACTCGGAACGATTTTGGACATCATGTATGCCCTTTGCAACTGTATTACGAGCCCTTTTACCGTAAACCCTTCGTATTTGACTATTTGGTCTCGACCATCCAACAGTATCCTCGCTTCTCTGTATTCGGACGAAGTTCGTTTCGCTCGCGCTAAGAGCTCCTGCATGTTGCTCTAATAGCAGTCTTAACTATAGAGACAGAGGCATCGGGCTATAGCGAGAGAGTTTCCTTAAACACAGCTCGGAAAATCCGTTTAACCAAAAGTTATTCTGCTGGTTGCTAGACTGAGAAACCTGGAACAGCCCTTGAAAATATTTAAATAATGCCTCATACTCTTTCGCTTTGTTTTTGTTCAATAAATCATATCGCGAGTACAATCGTCGAGATTTCTCTCAGCAGGGTGCCACAAGTTAATTAACTGACTGGCCAATCTCTCGAGAACTCGAGGCGAGGCGAAAACTCAACGAAACGAGGGGTATTACTTATACAAGTTTTTTTATTCGCGTCTACCTGTAGTTTTGATTCTCGTAATGGGCTCTCTCGGTACAATGAGCAAAATACAATTTTGTTTAATTAACTACTTCTTAATCAGATCAAATTTGTTCCCTTATACAGGAAACTGGTTTCCATGAAGTTTTTTTTTCTCGAGATATTCATGTCAGGATACTCAGAATAGTCGAAAACGACGAGAAAAGTGGTTTAGTAAAAATGTCTATGTATGTGTCAATCTGTTAACAACAGTATAAACAAATATTACATAATTTGAAGAAGGTCGGATTTCATCCTGTGTAGTTCGATTTTCTTAGCGCTAATTTTAATTTTGCACTTATTGAAGTGCTGAACTATTTCATCAATGTGTTCGTGTACTTTTTTTATCTCGTGTGACATCGGAGCTCATGTAAATGGACGTTGTCATTCAAAATAATTTTCTTTTCATACTTGGCGTCGAGTCGTTATTGTGACTCTTGATAATATAAAGATGTCTTTGTTTCTGAGAGATTGTCCTTAATTTTGTAATTTTTACGTTTAATATTATTTTTAATGATTTCCAAAGTAAAATGCACATTACATTTTTTAACAGACAATTTCTCAAAATTATATGTGAAACTGTTGAATGTAAGATAATCTTAAACGCGAAATAACTAACAAGAATCGTTCGCAATGTAACATTTTCTATTACAGAGATATATTATTATTGCTACAGCTGTTCCATTAACCATCGCTCTTAATTGCTCGCAATTAAACATCCAAGTACCGACAACGCTGTATATCCAGCAATACGAATCGTAAAGTAGAATCAGGCGTGAGCGTCAATCAATGGATTATGATCCTATATCCATCTGTAATGTTATGGACGCGTAGTAAACTCGATGAAGGTACGTTGGCGTTGCAGCGTTTATCGAAGAATCGACGGAGACGGGAGATTGACGCTCGTTCGATAGGAGAAACGAGGGAATCTACGCGAGGTTTGCTGCCAACAGTTTCGCCGAGGCAGTGTGCCGTTATCCTGAATGGAGGAGCTTCTCGTCGGGCACGAGCTTCGTGTAATCGGAGAGAGGAAACTCGAAGGGCTCGTCTCCGACACGAGGTGCGCGCACCAATACCGCGAGAAACAGCAGTCTCTCTCGTTAGCTCATAGTGGGAATGATTTGGCAATAAGCTCGAGTTGTGCGAGAGTTCTCGGGGCCTCTATATAGTTGGCGGGACGAGAGGTCGAAGGTACGGTTAGGAGGCTTGGATTGGCGCTGATTCGCTCACGAGGCGTGGGATATGCGGGGTGGTGCACTCGGCCGATTTACGTCCCCATAAACTGCAGCCGTAGGATATTCCAGCGGGGTTCACTCTCGGCGCCCTCTCTCTCTCTATATACCTTTCCACCTTCGACCCCTTCAACCTTTCTCCTCCATTCTCACTCAGGGGCTCCACCACCGCGAATGCATTTGCATCTCTACGTGCAGCCACCCGAGTCTCTGCTTCTCGAGTATTTAACTCAGTCATGTTATATTCAAAGCTGTAACGGCTTATAGTGTTTAGGATACTCGATATAACTCGAGGTGTTACTTTCCTCGTATTATTATCGCAATCGCGGCATAGGAACCATAGAAAAATTATTGCTTTTTCTTATATGGGGCAATTTCGCGTTCTGTCGACCATCCGATCCTTTCTTAAAAAAAATGTAAAAATTTTAAAAACTCCCGACTGCAAAAATAGACTGTCACTAAAGAAAAAAATATATTGAAAAAAAAATGACTCACATAAACAAACGTATTGAAAAATTAATGAAATAGTTCCTAATACACTTTAATCTCAGGATGAACCCCTCGAATGGCCATTCCCCTCGAAGCCCATTGGACTTTGTTTAAAATGATACGCTTCTCGACGATATTTATAACATTTGTAATATTAATAAAAACTTCATTCAAGAGAGTTCATCTTGAGATTAAAGTGTATTAGGAATTATTTCATTATTTTTTAAATATTTTTGTTTATGTGAGTCCTTTTTTTCAATATATTTTTTTCATTAATGAGAGTCAGTTTTTGCAGTCGGGAGTTTTTTAAATTATTTTTTTTTTAATTTCATGCTTTTAAAAGTTTTTTGTTGTTGGTGCATATCTTATTGAAAGTAATCCGAGTGGAACTAATTAAATAGACAAAAAAAAAATCGATCGAAACATATAGGAGCTATGTTTCAACTGGAAATTTCTCCATTTGATCGGTTTCCATCAGTTTCAATTGGAACTCCTAAGCAAGCTATACAGGTGCAGAATCCAACCTGACTACGAATTGTGTACCTTGTTTCTTTATTATTACCACCTTTCACAAAGTTACTTCTTCGAGAAAGTATGGACATTTCCTGCCTTCTGGAAGAAGCACTATGCAATGTTCTACTTCACCTATCTTTCGAAGTACAACAGAAAACGTATTATGGAGGCTTCCATAATCAACACAATGGTATGATAAATTAAAAAAGAAAAACGATTATCATGAAGGGTGATATTTAGAGGCGCAGTAGCGTGAAGCAAGGTTTTTTTTAAACATCCAATGGGTATAATATTTTAATCATTATTCTTTCTTACTATTATAATATTCTTACAAAGTAATAACCTAATGTATGATAAATAAATAAATTTTAAAAAACGATTATCATTATACTTCCAATCGGTATAATATTTTAATCATTATTATTTCTTATTTATTAATAATATTCTTACAAAGTAATAACATAATGTATAAATAAAATAAAGTTAACAAACATTCAAAGGATTAAAGTTTTTAAAAAAGCAATTGTACGTCATACAAATGCAGGTTGAGACTCACGGGCGGTATTCAAGCACCAGAGATGAGAATCTCTACAAGCACTCTACCGTAAGCATCCTGAAGTGAGCTACGAACTACCGTGAGCGCCCTGAAGTGAGCTACGAAAAGGATATTTCGATATACTCAAATAGACTATTTGTAATAATTTGAAAAAATCATTTATCTATACGAATCAACAATTTATCACCTTAATTTATGAAAAAAGACATTGGGCGCTGGTCACAGAATCGACGTTCAAAATTTTGGTTAAGTAATTTTTTACCGTTTTCGAGAACATTGGCGTCAAAGAAATCGCTCAAATCAGCTGATCGCCGTGAAATGCATAACTCCTGTCTTTTTACCCCGGGGGGGAGTCGAGCGTTAAAAAAAATGTCACGAAATCTCGACGTGCGAATGTATCAGTGAAGCCGTTAACGTGGCTTTTGAATTAACATAAAATTCACTTTAGTCGTTAAAAAACGTGGAAAGGAAGATTAATATTACCAGAATGTGTCTTTAAAACTGAAAATACTTTATCTATACAGTTGCGAAAATAGATCGTCTAAAACATTCCTCTTGCCATTAACATGACAGGTATAGAGAAGCAGCTCCGACAGTGCTTTATTAAATTAGCCCTTTTCTGTGAACTTGTCACACGTCTGTCGCTTGAGGGTCTTACAGAAGACTGATGTCTATTATTCGCATTGCTATATGAGGTCATCTGTCATTCATCAACGGTCCGCGTTGATGTGAGTTGTTTTAAGTCTGTCTAGAGGGTGTCAGTCCGTATCCGTCAAAATATTTATCCTTTTTTTCATCCTTGGCCTTATACGGCACTACTGATTAAGCGCCCGTTTTTAGCATTATAAAATTAATCTTTCGTATCCTAGATATTAAGTTTCAGACTGAAGTTTTATTGTCCAATTGGCCCAAAAATCATTCCTTTGCAATAGGTTTCCACTTAGAACAAGTAAACTATTCTACATGCTATTGTATGTGGATCAATGAAATAAACGCGACAAAAATAGATCTACTATAATTTTGGAATAATTACTAATAGAATATCGAGTATCTTCGAGATTTTAAAACCACGTTATAAAATTGATTGAAATCCAATGCAAGGAGTATTCATAGTCTTGATTGATGTGAATCTTTTTTTTTTGCGTCTCGCGAATCCGATTAGGCTTAAGGTGTATTAGAGTCGAGAACCCCGATGATGAGTTACAATGGTTAGGTACAACAGAAGCTGCAGTACTCGCCGCGAAGGCTGTTAAGAAAGCACTTACTGTGGAATAAGGATAGAAAATGGTATTGGAGAGCAGCACAAGACTCGACGTCTTGGTGCTGGTTGGCGGTGCGGATAAGTGTGAGAATGAAATTCCTCTTCCAGGATGAGAATGAAAGACGAGAAGGTATGGGTACGAGAAGCTTGCTTGTGGGATCTTGGGTAGTATCCGAAGTCTTGTCTTTCTGAAAAGTAAAACCGACAATGAGACTATGTCAATGCTATATGACTACAGAGTATATTTCCCATGGGAACTACAAATCGGAGATTACGATGCAGTTATCATCCTTTAATCCGGTCGTCGAGATGCCTTTTTGAGAAATATCTCCATATTCGCTCTGCATACCCTCTTATATATACTTGAAATGATCGTAAATGAGGATTCTCGAGAGTTAAGCTTCAAGAGCAAGAGCTCGTCTAAATATGAACCTAAAGGAACAAAATGCTTTACAGATTGACTGTGAAATACAAAATTGCATTTATACCTAATTGTATTACTTTTAGCTATATCGAAGTTTATTATATTCAAACGGGCTGCAGTGTATTCTTTTTTAAATTGCTTGATTAAAACTACGTTACATATGTGCGATAGAATTTTTTTAATGGATCAAGATTTATTAGTCGAGGAAAATGAGGTTTCCAGAGATTTTGGCGCTGCTCGAACTTAATTACTCTAGTAGGTTATTTGTCATCGGTTTTGACTTAGACAGAGTCCCAGGTAATCCGCCGATTGCACAATAATATTAATCTAGGGTCTGACGAATAAAATAGGTTTCATAATAATAAAGGATTTATTTATCTACATTTTATAAATTGTAACCACCTAACCTCTGAAGCGTGAATACTCAATGAGCCTGTGTAATCATAAAATCGTATTCTGGCGATACAAAATCTACATCTTCTAATGGTAAAACTACGTCATAACTACAACTTTTGATTTTAGAATAGATCATGAAATAACTATGCACAATCTACAACTTGCCACCCAGAAATTTGTTTGAAACTGCAAGAAACCTATGGAAAACTACTCGAAAACTACAAATATTTATGAAAAACTGCAAAATTTGGAACATGCTTGTAGACTGTTCCAATTTTTTTATAAAAAATTATGTATCCGTAATTATTGACTCGTGAAGGTTAATTAAAAATGGCGGTTACATAAAAACGAACGGAAATGCGGAGAGGTGCCTTGTGAAGTAAAAAGCAAGAAATATGAACCCGGATTTTCATGAAAATTTGATATACCAACAGAAAAATTAGAAGAATGTAAATTTTAAAGGTAAACTCATTAAAAAAACAAATTTGGGAAAAAATATTGTTTATAAATATTTTGTTTTAATAATTACTGATAATTTTATGAAAAATCTCTGGATTTCATACCTGAAGCATTAAATACATTGGAGAAGAAAAAAAAAAAGTTTCTCAATAAACAAATCGAATATTATCTAGAACGACCAAATATAACCGAATAATTTCAATATTTGTCTGGAACTTAGCGATTCATCTGCAACTATATATGGACTAATCCCAGCGATTGTAACCCGCCCTAAACCGTCGACAATTTATCGCTACGACATCCTCTCTTCGTCTTCGTCGCCGCACGGTCTTGTAAACTCGGCAAGTCAGGAAGGCGCGTGCTACCAAACAATCAAACGAAACTGCTCACGGTGAGAGCCGTACAAGAGAATAGCCAAACGATATGCAAAGACAACCAATACCATTGCACCACTATGCAATACAACTGCCGCACGCGTTTGTTACTCGGGCACACATGGATAAGCAGCGCAATGGATCACTCTAGGCAAAGACCAGCAAATACATAGTCCACTCTCACGTCGGGAATATATGGGGCATTCTGCTCGGATCCGTCGTGGATCTCGATCTCTCGACTTCAACATGCGATTTTTTTTTTATATGATATGAGAATGAAGGTGGCAGTTATTCTGATCTTGTCCAATATAGGATTTTTGCGAAATTTTCGTTTTAAATAATCATACGTGTATCAAATGTTTAAAAACAAATTCTGAGTGCCTGTCAGTGTTGGAACGATACCATAAATAATCGTATAAGAAATACGAAAGGTCGAGGGTCAGATCCAGGTCTAATCGGTACGGAATGCCCCATGTAGACTCCATTCTGTTATAATACGCTAGAGAAGAGATAAATAGAAGGCCAGAGCCATATTGTGTTGTTCGTTCTCTACCATCCACTTCGTAGTTTCGTTGTCGTCGCGCGGCTTTAGCCAAGTTCGCTTCCTCGGTTGGTCGAGACGATTCGCGATCTCTCGAATCCGGCTCCAACCATTGGTTCTTGTAACTTTGGCACTGTATCCGAAATAATCGTGCACTCACTACGTTCTATCTATTTATCTCTCCCCCTATCCTTCTCTTTCTAAAACGTTCTCTACGCCTTTTTCCCCGCTTTGCGATCGCGTCGTGTCTACGCTGAGGGCACGTGCCTCAAGACAATCCCCCCAGTAACCAGCACCTCGTTCTTCCCGGTGCAAGTGCCGCGTGCCGTGTATTGTATTTATCTTCGCTTTTTTTTTTTTCTTCTTTGTTTAACGTCACTCAAGCGCAGCGCCTAACTGTGAGAGTATAGTACAAGAGTTCGGCCAAAAGAGGGAGCTCCTCTAAACTTAGAAACTAAGCGACTACTTTGATGACACGTCTCTACTGTCGCAGAGCGATTTTCTTCTTCTGTCTTTCTTCCACAAGTCATTCGTTTTATCGCAACGAATTTTATCAGCGCTAACGTAGCAGTTCTTTGACTACGTCTCTTCTCCGTGTTCACCTAAAGCTTCTGTCGCCGACAGCCACAACTCTTACTCGTTGTATACCCCCCATTGTTTCTTTTTTACATTCACTCTCCGTCTCACTTTGTCCCTCTTGAAGTTACTAGTTTGGAACTTGTGCCAAGCACGATCTTGCTCGCTATTCAATGATCGCTCGTCCTCGTGCCCCGATACTCGTGTCCTGTACCCCGATCTCTATCACATCCGTCAACGTTCAACGTCAACGATAATAATCGTCGCAGTGCTAAACGATTTCCCCGATCCTCGAATCCTTTTTGTTGCCTCCGGCTTTCCCGTCTACGTGCGTCGAAAGATTGACTGTTGGAAAAAAAAAGTTTCGCAACAATTCGCGATTTGCGTGTGCTCGGGTGTGAGGTTGTTTACGATTTTTTTTTCTTCGTCGTGAGTTTACTTTTCTTTTATTGTTAAAGACGTATTATTGTTGGGTAAAATTTGTGGTTACATCTTCGACAGGCGCAACGAAACTAGGACGACAAACTAGCACGCCGGTTGCAAGATTTGGAACAATATCGCAGAAGCTTCAAGCTGGAGCTTGCAAAGAGGACTTTTGGCCTGAGGGGGTGAGTTTTATACGTTTAAAACATTTTTCCTAATTATTTATAATATTTATATTCTTACTTCACTTTGAGTGTAGGATTTTTTGTTTTTTTTTTTTTTTTTTTTTTCAATTGTTTTCTGTTGGTTATTTGTTGTTATTATTTAGTATGTCGTGGATGATATTCTGCGCTATGAACGAGAGATGGCATTTATATAAATTATGATACCATTAATTGCGTTGTTGTTCTTCTCCTTAAAATTGTTATTGCATTTATATAATTTCGTGTCATTTATTGTGCCGTTGTTATTGTTACTATTATTCCATATATCTTCTATCTGCTCGCGTCTACAGTCGTTTGGTGTATACTTTATGTGTAGACTTGGGGGGGGTGCACAGACGGTCTCCTCCCTTCAATTTCAGTTTGGTATTGATTTTTTTTTATCGATGCCCCTATTAAACACATTTGTATGTACGATTTTGGAATGCTTTACCTACTGGTGTCTACAAACTTAATGCTCTACAAAGATTTATTGTGTTTATAAAATTGAGAAATAAATAAATAAATTATCAGTAATATAAGATTCTTGGCAATTGTGAGCCATTCTTAATTATGTTTTACCATTTTTTACTCGCTTAGATACTTTACGCAATATGCCAGGTTTGAGTACATCTTGATAGCATTATCTCTGAATTTTTATCAGATTTGTAAATCAAACATTTCAGGAAACTATCTCAAAAGGTATAAGTTGCAAAAAAAGTCTCACTATAATAGTTGTAGTTTTATATTGGCTTTTGATTGAAATTTATCAAATAATTTTACCGACCATATAACGTTGATTTTTTGCTCAAATATGTAAGGATTATTTTTTCTCTCAAGAAAAGCTACTTTTACATTGCTATAAAATTGACGGAATCGTCAGACATATGTGTGGATTACATTTAAAAAATTATGAAGATCATTATGTTGCTGAAAATATTTTAATCTACGGGAACATATATTAGTGATTAGAGTTGCTTATAGTTTGTACTGTATATTTTCAGTGCACAAAGTAATTTATAGTTTCCGATTAAAATATGTTCATCGAAATAATGGTTTCCATAAGTTTCTGCACGATTTAAAGTTTTTTTTAGTCGGGAACGTTGATCCCACTTCGGCAATAAAAAAGATTAATTCTACACATATTATTAATTTAATATTACAGGAAGATGAAAGAGTCTTTTATTAAAAGGAAAAAAAAAAATGTACACATGTTCGTTTAAATCAGCGTTTTTAGGTTTAATTGAAAAGATGACTTTAAAAACTACAGCTTTTACGGTGAGTTTTTTTTGTGTTTTATACTTTTTATAAATTTTATATCTTGCTAATATGTATTTTAAGTATCTACCTAATGATTGAAAAATATCTGAGAGAATCAGAAAAACGGTTGTTGCCGGAGAATATATCTTACATGTATTTGAATAACTATGTTGAGTTCGTAATTCCGTCAGACGCAGCGTAATCGATATAACAGTCTCGTAATAGGAGCTATTCTTGATGTTCGAACGATCGTTCGATCATAAGTACAGGTAAATCTACTTCGGCTTTAGCGAACAAGAACTAGCTCAATCGTGCTTTCTTCTGATTTCGTATACTTCGCAGTAAACTCGAGTACAGTCGGTCAATTTGATTCCGGAGACGCGATTTAATGGGCATTATGTTCTATAAAAAGTTACAAAGTTGAACTTTGCACATTGCTTCCTCATTAATTTTTTTTTTCACGAAACGTTCTTTACGAGGAAGCTTATTTATTAATTTTGGCTTCCTCATATGGGAAGCTTTGTGAAAAATGAAAATGTAATCTGTTAAAACATGAAAAATCTCAAATTGCTCTAAAATCAAAACCCACTTAACGATCGTCATCAATTTTGGTACATAGCAAGAGTGAATATTTTTCATCTGTATTTTTCATTTCGAAAAAGTTTATTCATTTCTATTTATCCATTGTTAGTTGACCTGACTTATAAGAGAATGATAATTTTTTATAAGTCAGAAAATTTCAAAATCACGTAAAATCTTAATCGCTTTACCGGTCATTACTAAATTTGATGCGTAGCAACGCTGAGTATTATTTATCGTCTGTAGAAAATTTCAGTTGATTTGTTGATATTTAACGTGAGTTAGGGCGAAATATAAATTTTACAAAAAATTCAAAATTTTATAAAATCCGAACCCCTTTACCGATCATCACCAAATTTGGTACATAGCAGCATTGCATGTTATTCTTCATCTGTAAAAAATATCAGTTGATTTCATGAGATTTTACGGGAGTTAGAGCAAAACGTAATTTTTTTTGAAAAATTCAAAATCTCATAAAAACCGAACGTATTTATAGTTTCGCCCCAAATTCAATAGCGATCCTTCTTTGAGACTGCTTTATGTATACAAAATTATTTAGCTCTATAGCTAAAAATTTGCGGAAGCTAAAATTTAAACATATTTTTACATTTTTTTGAAAATTACTACAAGCAATGGCGTCCACCAGCCGCACATGCGTGCCACATTTTAGACCGAATGTTAAAGCCGTTCTTGAGATATGCAAGTTTGAATTTTGAATGCCGGTCACACATCAATACATACATTTTTTCTAAACCACTTTTCTCGACGTTTTAGACAATTTTAAGCATACTGTCATGAAAGTCTCGAGAAATAATTTTTTTTTCACAAAAACAAAGCTTCTTCTATGAGAAAGCAAAAAAGAGTAATAATTCTGTAGTTCTCTCTTTAAAAAAGTCATGACACATCGAAAGTAGAGAATCGAGAACTGAAACCGCTATTATAAGGCTGATCACGAGCGTCTTTGTGGCTCAACCCGTCTCACTTTATGTCGAACGGCGATAAATCGGGCGCGCAGCGCATTCAATCTATGGCGGTCAAATTGAATCGCATCAGTAAGCTTACATACTTAAATAAATTTACAGTCTACAAAAAGTTCGCAAAAAATATATATATACATATAGAGCTTGCGTAGCGTGCACGTTGTTGTTAGTTATCCACTAATAGTCGACTACTCGACAGTACCGTTGTTTTGGTAACGAAATACTTTCTACGATAAACAGGCTATTCATACATCAAAAGGATTAATGACTTCTTGAAGTAAATGCTATTACAAGCGATATCTTGTAATAGCTTACGTGAAACAGAGTGAGTATTTGATCTTGTTTTTTATAGTATTATTCTCTACCACATTATCGGAAATCTTGAACCCCTCAAATCGAGTCTGCGATCATTAACATCATCATCATCATCATTATCATCATAATCATCATCATTATCATCGTAATCATCATCATCACCGTCATCGAGGATATCGCTCGCCACAGATCGAATCCTCGAATGCTTTGTCTCTGTTGAATGTAAGCTTGCTTTCATACGACCCTCTCTCACAGGCGCTTATCGCGACGATTGGATTGGTGATTGATCAATTAGGAGATTCCACGGACGATTTAGGCGACCAGACGGACGGACGTTCAAGCTGCTGAGAGCACGTGCGTGTCCGATGCAGAAGCTCGACGTACAGCTAGACAGAGAGAAAGAGAGAGGGAGAGAGAGAGACAGAGAGAGAGTGCGCAACATATGTTGAAGGAGTGAGAGACTCGCGTACCAATATCCTGTGGAAAGCACTGCATATAATCGGCCTCGACGCTTCGATTGCTTCGAATCAACGATTCCTCTATTTCCCTTTCTCTCCGTGTTTCTGTGTCGACGAGATATCACTGGGTTGTACGGTGCATAAACGTACTATTCTTTTCAGTATATATGCCTCCCATCCCATATTCATCCCGATGTTTTAGCCTCGAAACTGGTAATTGCTGTTAAAAAAAAATTGAACGGAAAAATCATTATTTCATCTAGGTTAATTATTGGACTGCAGGACCTGTACACAAACGGTAAAAATGTATGTTGAAAACGATGTAGACGAATTTATGGAGCCGTAGGTTGAAGAATTCAGCTGAAATAACCGGGCACAAGGTGGGCGGGCCGGGATGGGGCGATATTGAAATAAACATAGGATCGGAATCGAATGGTATGGTGAAATAAAAATATAAAAATAACATAAAAATGGTGAAATTTTGCTGTTTCGAGTATCTTTCTGTATCGTTGCTCGGCTCTTTATTATCATCAGTTTTCGTAGTTGACAAAATAAATTTGAAAGCAATCATAAAACTACAATATTGTACAGTCGGAGTCTCCGTATTTGAACCATTTACCATTAAGATTCTGTACGAGAGCATTTGATTATTAAACACAATATTATTAAACAAAATAAAGGACTCGACACTTTGCACACGTTGATCAAACGGGATCATCAAAATTTTGAATACCGTCTGCTTTCAGTGAAAGTATATGAGAAATAAAGGATTCTGATTAACAGTTTTTACAAATGATTAGATTTCTTTCCCTATCATTTGTCCCAAAATCAATTGATGCGTTATTCAAGTACTAACAAAACAGTTGCAAATTAGAATTCCTCATTTTTTTTTTCGACCGCCACCGGCAAAGCTTTCTCTATGAGGATGTCAAAATTGATTTTTATTTTAATGAACCATCTTACTTTCTCA
This sequence comes from Perithous albicinctus, assembly GCA_964016905.1. Classification (NCBI taxonomy): domain Eukaryota; kingdom Metazoa; phylum Arthropoda; class Insecta; order Hymenoptera; family Ichneumonidae; genus Perithous; species Perithous albicinctus. The sequence goes on from OZ024692.1 coordinate 19,709,300, forward strand.
TAGAGGTGGCATTGTGGATATTAATGAGAGGAAAAAATGTGGTAGCAATGGGCAAGGTTCTAATTTGTAGCTTTTATAAAATGTTTCCTTCTCACGTCATATCTGCGGGTGAAGTTCTGAGATCTCTAGTTTTTTTTTTATTCGAATTTAGTAAAAAATTCTTGTTTTATGGAAATAGATTTAAAAAAAAATATATTTTTGCTAAATGTGTTTAATAATATGCCCCATCTAGATACGTACAGAGTGCCAACAACCGTTGATTTTTCTTTAGCTATTGAAAACAATATTTTCTTTTTTTTGAAAATAAGATTTTTTTTCTCAAAGTCGCACTCTTAAATCCCACCTGGATTTAGAATACCTTGTTTATCGGAAATTCGCGTTAGAACAATACTATCTTTCATTCTAGCTTGTGCTGAGCACTGGCAGGATTAGAAATATGTTTCTAACTAAAAAGTTACAATAGATCACAATATGATTGAGGATTATTATAAAGTACAAAAGCAAAAAACAAAAAAAAAAACCATGTTTCTGCCGGTTAGACAATGATACATATCGTAAAAAAAATTGGTAATTCGATAGAATAGTAATTCTAGTAAAACATATTATCGTATTACTATTTTTTCGAAATTGATATAGCGATATTTCAGTATTCCCATTGATGCAATTGATTGCTCTTGATTGATTGATGCATTGATTGCTCTTATTTGACATATATTGAGAAAAACTTCACAGATGAAAACAAATTATTAACTTGACTCAAGGTAAGTTCAGATATTTCTATCTAAGCTTTTTTTTTCAGTATACATTACAATATTCTTGTTTGGTTATATAAAATGTCTGTTGGTAATTCGACCCATTTATATCTGTAGAATACATTTCTCTACCCAACATAACTCTACCGCAATTTACTTTCAACATCTCTATGACATTACAACTCTACTACGAGATAACTTAACAGGACTGTTAATATTACTAATGTGGTGAGTTTTTTCGCGGTGGGATTTTAATCTGATAGTGTGATAAAACGGTAGAGATTTTTTCCGGAAATTAAGTTATGGTAGAGTTGCATTTTTATATAGTGATTAACGGTAGAGTTACAATTATGTCGGCATCTGTGTGAAACGATGAGACATTTACGTGATTATTGGAATAAGTTGCAGGAGATTCGACTGTATCTGTAAAAGTGACCAGACGCGACGACAGCCCAGGGTCAACGCTTCCGATGCAATAACCGAGACGCGAAATTGGTTTTGAAATAGAAAAAAAAAACTCGAATAGTACGATGAAAGAAAAATAGAAAAAATGGGTTCGTGGTCATAAGAGGTTGACTGCGACTGACAAAACATTTTATTTGCATAGAGATGGAAATAAATGTAAAAAATATCAGTATTTGACTGTTATAAAAACGCGAATGACATTGAATGTGTTAATTTACGTGTAAACTATACTTTAAAAATAAATGTTGCCAAAATTATGGGATATTCTTTATACTTAAATTCATATTACAAATAATTTAAGTAGTATTATAAATTTATTTCTCTCAAAAATGCATGATACCGATTTTTTTATTCATGAACCTTTTATGTCAAAAAGTTCATTGATAAACTTACATTGTATTTTGCAATATATTTTTTGTTATAATGGATTGTTTTCAGCTTACAGCGAATAGAAATAAAAAGAAACGAAATGATCGATATTTACTTCTGGGTATGAGATTTTGAAATCTTAAATAATTTGTAGATGTTTTTGATATTTCAAATAATTTTTTAAAGGTGTACGAGCTCTTGTAGCGATAACTCACAATCTAGGGTGGCTCATTTTCTAATAAATGTCGCATATGGACTTGAATGAATCACTATGGCAGTACTTATTATTTTAAATCCACAAAAGTGAATTCAGAAGCCAACTAATGGACTGTACACAGTAACATTATTTTTGTTAAATTGAAGTGCCATTTGTCTAAGTAGAAAACCCCGATTTGTTAAATAGACTGTTTTTTTCTGCTTTACGAATTCTTTTGATAATTTTTTAAAACAATAAAAACATTTTATAAATGTGGTGAATCTACAAATATTTTTTATAGAAAATTAGAAAAGAAAAAGATTTGAAGGATTTACAAAAAAATGGTTGCAACGTAGAACCGTCCATATTAGTTCTTCATTTTTTTTCAGCCGCCATCGACATATTTCTCTTCTATGAGAAAATACGTTATTTAATAAAAATAAAAATGATTAAATTTAAAAAATTCAATTTTTTGAAAATTCAATAATTTCCCACACGTTCAAATAAATGACCTGACACTTTGCTCGTTGATCGAACAAGGTAATCCAATTTTCAATATTGTCTGCAAAGATTACTTTTTATAAAAGTATACGATAAATAAATGACTGTGTTTAACAGGGTATGTTATGATTGGATTTCCATTCCAATATGATGCCACAATGATCTGGCCACAAATCCATTAACGCGTTATTGAAATACTTCATAAAAGGCTGCAAAAAGTAGAATCTTGCACATTGCTTCCGTATTTTTTCGCCCACCATCAATAAAACTTCTTCTACGAGGAAGCGAACAAAAAATATGTTGGAATAGCAGTGACAAAAATATATTGTTTATAAATACATATTTCTCTAACTTCGTAACTATGTGTTCCCTGCTCGTGTCTCGTGGCAATTCATCTTACTAGTCATTTAGACGCTATACCTTTAGCTATAATTGATCTTATACTATCAAATCACTTATCATGTGCTTTTGCTTGTGAGTATCTCTATCTTTCCTAATTATCTCGAGCCTTCGAATGCGTCTGGTTTCACTATTTAATTAATATTTGATTACTTAACAGTCTTTTTATCTGCCCATAATTGGGCTCGAACAGGTTAAAGATTAATAAATAATTTCCTTTTTTTTTGCAAAAAAAGACAAGGTAAATGAAAATAGCAAGATATGTTGCTGAAGGAAAATAACATATTTTCTGTTGTTAAAACGACAAAAAATATTTCTTAAAACGAAATTGATAAAAATAGTGTCGTATTAACAAGTTTAACCGGACGTTTGGTAACAAACATTTTATGTCAAAGCTGTGAAAGTTATAATTTAGGTTTTTTTTCTGTGTATTATCTTGTGAATTATTCATTATTATTACTGTTTTTTTTTTTTTTTCATCTTAAATGCGATTTAAGTTTTACACGTGTGTCGTTGGCTAATCTTGCTCAGCATCAGCGTCGAGTACTCTACATAGTATGGAATCAGCTTTGCTGCTGCCATGACGATTGCAGAACGTACAGAGCTACTGGTGCTTGATGCGTCGCCACTCCAAGAATAAATAGGTCGACGTCGTACGTTGATGCCAAGAATGGTATTTACTATTTAGAGCTTTCGCGGCGACGAGCAGAGCGAGAACGAGAGCTCTGCTATTGGAATACAAAAGAATGCAAGAGTAAGAGAGAAAGAGAGAGAAAGAGAGAGAGAGAGAGAGAGAGAGGGACGAAGAGAAATATAGAGAATGGATATGCCGCGACTTTAATCATCGTCTCGCCGGTCTGCTGCGCGCACACCACTCAATCCCACTCGAGTACTTTACTATCGCTTTACGAATAAAAAGCGTAGAGCTCGACAGGCTCAATGCAAGGGGTAGAGGAGAGAATATGCGCCCACAGAGAGAACCCGTAGACTGCGATACGATGTGGAGGGTGCGATGATGGTAGAACAAGAAACTGAATAAAAAGAAAAGAGAAAATAATTGATAAAAAAAAGAAAACACCAGCAATGAAATAAGAAAGCAAGCAAGTTGAAAAAGCGAGAAAGAGAGAATGAGACACTCCGTTTGGATCTCCTTGAATGCACGAGAAATGTCCAATTACGATATATGGCTGCTTGAACTAAAGCCGGAGTTGGAGTGAAAACGACTCCCGCTGTTATGCACCTTGTCGTCGTCGCTTTTTTTGTCATTCTCTTTTATTTATTTCACAACAGAGTCCTGTTTTTTTTTTTAATTTCTTCACATAGTTGGCTGATTCCGCCATTGGTATACCGTAAATAGAATGGATGTAACTAACTGTACGGTGAAGTGGGTACATCAAGCCGAGCATTGAGAATCGATACGTTGAATTAATTACTTGTTAGTGCGTTGCTGTAATTAGCTCGCTAATGCTTAGAGGCCGCCTACTGGATTGTATCACGATTTCTATTAAGTCGTTAAATCGAATTGAGACTGAAAAGCATAAATGTATGAAGCTTGGATAAATTTAACGATTAAAAACAGAAAAATTTCGTGATCTTAGGACTTTTTATTTGTCAAATTGACAATTTCAAAACAAATTTGTAAAACTTACGAAATATGTACATTTATATTTCTTCAATTACAAAAAAATATTGTAAAAGGTAAATGATCAAAATGCATCGTCAAACGAAAATAAATCTTTTTTTTGTTGTTAAAATGACAGAAAAAAATCTCTTTTCATAGCAGTGTTGAAAAGTTTGTTTGCGCATACGTCGTACATTACTTTTTCTAGGGTAGAAAAGTGAACTTTTCTGTCCTAGGGCCGAAAAATTCTAACCTCACTTGTCACCGTTCGTTCTGCAAATACTGCCACTCAAAGCGCCTCTATTCCTGCACTCGTTACAAAAGCTATCGTGTGTAATATGGGCCGATTTGCAAAGTTGGCATTTGCGACTCGTGTGATTGCGGTCCTCGCCTCCCTCGGACAGCAAATCTCACACTCGTCGCAAACGCCAACTTTCGGCCCTTGTTGTACAATATACTATTGTATTTTATTATGCATAGGACGTGTGTAGCTATAGTGTGTGGAGAGAGGGTACATTGAGCATTGAGAATCGATACATTGAATTATTTACTGGTTAGTGTGCAGCTGTAATTAGCTCGCTAGTGCTCAGTGTCTGCCTGCTGGTTTGCATCACGATTTCTAGCAAATCGTTAAATGGAATTGACACTGAGAAGCATAAATGTATCGATAAATCTGAACTTTAAAAAATGTCTTAAATTTACTCAGAAGCAAAACTCTAGTTGACGGAACTAGATTCTACTTATGGCCTAGTAGACTTGTATTAATTTCAAGTGATTTTTTAAAATTAAATTTAAATATGCTATTCCAATTAAATAATATATTTATTTAAAGGTGATAAAAATATACATTTTTTTCTAAACATAGAAAAGATGTATTTCAGTGAAGTAAAATTTTCTTCATGTTCAAGAAAAATGTATTTCAATCGAGTATAATTTTTCTTTAAATTATATGCAAATTAATTATTATTTTCGTGTGCTGTAAAGAAATATATTCGAAATGAATGTACAACAAGAATTGAATCAACTATGTATATGCTTTCATTGAATAAAACGTTTAGTTAATTCAAGTAATTAAGTCTATGTGAGCCAAATGTACTACATAATTAAATCAAATAAATCTACATCTGATTAAAAGAAAATGCTACTTGACTTCAATAAAAAAAAATCAAAATCTTAGACTTAGTCCATTTAACTTGATCTTTCTTTCGTATGAACAAAGAATTTAATAGAAACAAATAAATTGTATAATGGAATGAAGTACATATATATTTCATAGAAAGCAAATTATAATTAGTTGGAAGAAAAAGATTAAGTACAGAAATTTATTTCATCTGACTTGACCTTTTTTCCGGGTGTTTTATTGGTTAAATTAGAAGTAACGAACAAAGTGTAAAATTGAAAATAAAAAACGATAATAAGTAAAATAAAAAAATAAATATGTATGAACTAATAGTATTGAATATGTTTGTAAAAATGATTTAAAAATATTTCTCACAATGAAAATACCTGACTTGCAACAACGATTTTTGTACTTTACTATATGCATAAAAGAGAAAGTATCGCAACTAAAAAGACACAAATCTTCCAAGCCATTTCTTCTGACATTTTAGACCATTACCACGATACTGGCATGAAAATCTCGAACAAAAATGTTCTCATGAAAAGTAAATTCCATGAGGAAGCAAAGTGTGTGAAATTTACACAACCTTTGTATGACCTTTAAAATGTAAAGGAAAAATCTGTAAAGTACACCAAATTTCTATCAAATTAATGCAACCGGGTTTGTTACTTCGAAATTGAAGATGATTTTAATTTATTGTTATGGCCTTTACTCCCTAAATGGCATATTGCAATAAATATCTAACTATGTTCAGGCCGCGGATAGACTTCGTGCCGTCTATAACAAATCTACTTTATACTTTTTATATATGCGCCGCCAGTTAATTTAAAATTTTTATTGGATGCCAACTATGGTAATAATTATGATACTTCGGCTCTACATATTAGATATGAACTATCTACCTTTCACTGTGTCTTCTGATTGCTATGCGAATCTAGGAATCCTTACTAATATTTTTTTTCTCCGTGATTCAACATTTTTATTTTACTTTTATTTATACTGTGTGGCAGTTTCGGTAATTCTTTGGCTTGGGGTAGGCAGGGAGGAAGGTCGCGTTGCTGCTATATACATATGCGTGTAACTTCTGTACGTATATGCACAGGATAGGTCTGCCAGAATGGCTCTCGCTCGGATGCTGCGCTCGGCTATGTTCCGCTCTGCTGTGCCACTACGATCAATACCCCCACGTGATGCCGCGCGTCACATCCCTCTCTCTCATTCCAACCCTCCGGCAACCTTCCAATATGCTCCTCGAACTCACTCAACACATACAGCCCATGATCTCCGATTCTCACGCATTCTGCCTCTTAAGCATTACAAACACATATCATTAGCTTGAAACAGTAGTAATAATAATTACATTAATTTAGTCCTTTCACTATAGTGAAGTCAATCGAGTGCTCGAGCTTCAAAAATGCTTTTAATCATTTTAAAGAAGAAACTGGCGTACATTTAAGTGGATCTGGTTTCAAATTTTTACGGGTACTCTGTCACCTAGGAAGAGTCAGGAGTGAATTTTTTTGTATTAATGCTATTCTATTTAAAATATTGCATTTAAATCTCATAATGTACATATCAAGTACTATAGAGGCATTCTGCACGAAGAGGACCAGCCCTGTTTCGAGATGTTATGAAAAAAGTTAACAATGTGTTTGAAAGCTATGTATTAGAATATTTTTTTCTGCTCAAAAAATATTTATAGTTGCGCAGAATAAGTTTCAAATAGAGACCGGCTTCATTCATTTATTTATTTTTTTAAATTATTTTTATTAGCATGAAGGTATATTCATATCTTTGACAGGTTTAGCCCAGTTAAACGCAAAAACAATGAAATCGATCTAATAATAATGGTTATAAAAATGTTGTTAAAAAGCATATAATAATATCAAGATCTTATATACACATAAGGAGGGACCTCTGCGCGCTTCGCGCACTATCCCTTCGTGTCACAATAAATGTACATTTTTCGTTCGGCGTTTTGATAACTTTATAAATTTGTTTTATTCTTTAGAGGGAGGTCTCATGGGTGACTTAGAAAAATCCGGGCTTGATGTGTCATTTGACTTCGGTTAGCTCTATTGTCCTATCGGTTGCGAGGGCAGCGAGATATTTTTATGATATAGAGAGATATTCGAAAAAGTTAAATTAATCTAAATGAAGACGAAAAAAAATAAATAAAAGAATCTAAATAAATATTTAGAACGTAAAGAATGTAATGGGGGTTTGGAAAAAAGAAGAATGTCTTTATTATTAAATCGATTTAATCTTTTTTAGTGATTAACCTAACTAAACCTATCGAAGATATGAATTTGCCATTATGTCATTTTTTAAAATAGTTTTTGTATACATAAGAACAAAAATGTTGTTAAATTTGAAGCAAAACCATGATCGTCTCTCTGTATTCCTTTAAAAAATGTATGACATTTATTCTACACAGGTACACAGCTATGAAAACTTTTCACTAGAAATTATATTGAAACACCTACGTATACAGTGAATCGAAAAAAATACATAAATTAAAAAATCGTTTTTTTAATTCTGGGTGAAATATAAGATTAAAAAATCTAAAATGATTTGAACATATTCTAGATACCGCTCTTATAAAAAAATGTTAAACCTTTTTTGTATATTTGTAAATTTATTTCGATCTTAACGAGTGATCACACATTTTGTTTTCTTCAACATGCTTGAAAAATTCACCAAGTAATTTACTTCTTTTTACTTCTGAATGTGAAGAAAAGTTTACTTAATGTCGTAGCTATGATTCTTTTTTTTATAAGGGAACAACTGTAATTTAAAAACGATGTATTATGATCGTTAATGTTTTCTTGTGGGTTCATAGAGTATCTATCGAGATCTAAAATGAGCTACTACTCGGGAAGAACGAACTAAAATTACAAACTTAACCAAACAAAAAAATTTGTAAAAATATGCCCGTGGATTTATTCGTGTAAACTGAGTTATTTTTCTCTGAATTCATTGCTACATTTTTTTTACATTAAATACGAATACTTCAATCCAGATCAGCCTTAGTTTACACTAGTTTCTTCATTAAAACGTATTGAAACAATTTTTGAAATCTCAGTGCTTGATTCTAACGAAAGGTCTACGACATTTAAAAAATGTTTCCATCATCATATCTCGTTACTCGCACGTACGTCGTTATAATTACACGCTTCGCGTAAGCTATTTCATACTCTTGCAATAATATTCTATACAGACTATATGCATTATAGTGAGTTGTAACAGTATACTATAGTGGCAGCAAAAGCAACATCAGTAGTTAAGGGCGTTGTAGAACCGACCGCATGCATCTCGCTGAGCTGCTGGGCATTACACATCCGTTTATGAGAGCTCTATAGTAGCTCCACAACCGCATTAGAGCCATCGTGAGAGACAGAGCGAGGAAACGAGAGAGTGCAACTACAACTTAGTCTTGTAACTTACTGACACGAAGACCAGACATGCATTTACGTTCTTCTATATATATATATTATGTATACGTTGCATTTAATACATAATATAGAGGAAGGAGGGTGCATTTTATATGTACGGGACATTCTAGAGCAATTAGACAGGGTTGTGACTCGTATTTTTTAATATCATTTTTTTTAGTTTGTGTACAATAAACAATACTAAAAAATATTCACTCCAAAATTCAGATTTTTTTGGATAATTGCTCTGATATTACCAAAAATATTATATTCACTTAAAATATGTCGACAATTTTTTTTAATGCTTGCAGCATATTCTTTGTTAAAAAACATATTTTATTTTACTAGCCCGAAGGTTGTCATGAAATTAGGATTGCGACAAAAAAAAATTAAGAACTGAGGTTAGGGATGTAATTTTTCAATTATATTTAAAATTGGAAAAGCCCTAACTCTGAATAATTATCAAAATAAATTAAATTCCTATAATTTTTTCATTGTACCACGTTTTATAAAAGTAACTCGACTTTTAACAAATAACAATATTGAAAATTGAAAGTGGAGAGTTTTTCAAATTGAAACAAGCCAAAAATTATTGTATATGACTGAAAGATTACTTTGCTATCAATATTTTTTTACCTTTTGCTTATTAATATTAAAACTGGATATAACTTTTGATAAAGAAAAAAAGAGCTGAAAATCGGGTAGAGCCATTTGCTTTTGTTTTTTTTTGCTCGAAAACTAATTCTACGCTCATTTCCGGAATACTCTAAAAAAATCTTGTGTTTTAAAATAGAATATACATTTGTACATTTTTGTACACCTGTAAATTTTTTTCTCAATTCGTTGGTGTAGTTTTCGTAAATAACATTTTTTGAAAGTTGGAAGACTATTTTTTTTTCAAATATTGGTGTTTTTTTTTATTTCGCTCTAAAACTTACTAAAAGGAGGAAAAACCCAGTGTGACGACTCTGTTGGTTTGTTATAGAATGCCCCATACATATATTTGTTGCGATATATATATATATATATATGTTACGGGGTTGTGAAGTTTCGAAAGCAGGTCGGTGCCGCGCTTATCCGCTCGTAGTTAGAATGGCCAAGCGAATAGTGAATGGCGCGAAAGTTTTCCGATAAAATTTCATTTAAGCAAAGTAACGGTGATAGCGGGCCATTTAGTATTAGTCCGGGAAAGTCACTGACGCTAAAACCGGTGTCCCACCGGACGGAATGACCGAGAGACGCAAAGGCGTGAAAATAAAAAAATAAAAAAAAAGATTTACACGGGATAGGGTGGACAGGCGAAAAAAGTTTAAATATTCATTCGAGAATACTCGATGAGACTCTGGGGGCGAAATCGATAGAAAAATTTACATTTTGTTTTATTCGTCCGGCTTTAGTATTAGGAACAAAAAGAATAAAACAGGCAGGTCTTTGACTCGGCTAGACGACTATAGAAAATGTATTGTACGAGAACGTACTTTAAATGTCAGAAGAACGTCTTATTATTTAGCTGCAGATGGTAAATAAGTATTAACTGTCATTAAAATTTACTTCCACTACAGGTATTGAATTTAATATACAGTGAGGACCTACAGCCGGCAGTGCATCTCATCCGAGCGGCGACCGTGTCCCCACCCGGCATCCGAAGGGGCCAGTGAGGTTAGTGGTAGGGGCAAGGGAAGCTACCCAAGCTGGTAGGGGAGATGCCAGAAGCCACGAGGGCTATGTGTAACAAATTAGCTCATGGCACTTGGCGAAAGCCTAAAGCCAGGAGGATAAAAGATGAAGAAGAACAAGTTGCAAACACTTCGCGATGGTATAAAAATGTTAAAAAATGCATGCACTTGTTGCACATGCAACAAATCAATGAAACAAAGTGGTTCATCAAATTTCCCGGCAACCCAATTTTTTTTTTATGTGAATGATTCGTTAATTTTTCTGAATACGTATGGATTCTTTCAGATTTTAAAGTTCACTTTGAATTTTGAGTTTTTCCACACATTTGTTCCATATTTTAAAAAATCTAAGTTAAGTTTAAAATGCGGAAAAATTCATACGTCCCTTTGCGTTCAGGGGTTCGCTGAACGACCCACCTGTTACAGCTCAGATTTAAATGCTGTTAACTAATTTCTGACAAAAATTAATGAGTTCTTTTATTTCGGGAACGAAAAATGTATGGCTCAAAGGGTTAAGTGTATAGTCTCCTTTCTCCATAAAAATTTCGATGGTTTATTCAGAAAATCCTTTTTTTTTACGATTGTTAAAACATTTAAATATTATTCTATAGAAAATGTAAATTATTGTTGCTAATCATACCTTTTACAAAATTATACGGTGTATATTTACGAAATAAAATAATGGAGATTTACAACCTAGCTTTTTACTGATACTCACGGAGCACGACGATTTTGCAAAAACGAGTAAGATATTACAAACAGAAAGATTAATTTTCTGCAGGTCATAACAAAAACTACCTTTTCGTAGGCTAAAGTAGACGAAAATCAACAAGGTTTTCCAATAAATTTTGGTTAAAATGGGCAATTTCAGTAAAAATAGTAAATTATGGAAGAAAATAGTAAATTTGAGTAAACGGTCTGTATTTCAGTAAAAAAAAAAAAATCTGAATCTCAAAATAACTTGTAATCTTTAGCAAAAATTCTGTATGCTAGAAAAAAAATGTACTGAAAATTGACGCGGCTGGTAGTGCAGAAGATCAATTTTTGTCTGTGGGGCTTTTCCTGAAACGAAGGTCTACAGTTGTTCATTCATTCTCGAATCCTTCAAGTGTACGATCTCAGTTTTTCATAAAAATGTCGATGGTTCGATATGAAAATCCTTTTTTCGTGGAAAAAAAATGTAAACGTTCCAATATAATTTTATAGAAACAGCAAATTATTATTGCAAAATAATACCTTTTAAGGGAATCATACGTGCAATTATAATATGCAAAAACGAGTAAGCTATAACAATGAAAAAGGTTAATTTTCTGCAGGTCATAATGAACTACCCTTTCGTATGTGAATCAATTGACTAACTGCAATTTGTATTTGATATGCAAAGTCCACGACGGTCTGCGAAAAATGGTGTTATTTAAAATGCTACCGATATTTTTTAAACAGATCTGTAATGATCCGTTCACCCTACAACCCGCTAGTAAAGAAATTTTCAATTTATCGTAATACGTACACAAAATGTGTCCTACAAATCAAAAGTCATCATAAGGCGTCATAAGTTAGCTGTACAGGCGTGCGCTACGTTCATACACACCCCCTCTCCGTTTATTCTTGCCCTGCTCGACTTTGCGGTCTGCACGTTCAGACTGAGAACCGTCGGATTGACACGCGCAAGCGCATTTGGGCTGTCCAGTTTCACGTTGTCCTCACTGTACAAGTGATATATAAAATTAAAGTTTATATATTAAATATTCCGAACATTTGGAAGTTTAATGTTGAAGTTTCACAACTTTATATCAAATAGTATAAAATTAAGAGGGTCAGTTTTAAACGCCCTAACTGGGCGAAACTGGGCAAAATGTAATTAGAATTGTGACCTTAATTAAGCTTCATGTACATATTTACCGTTCTTGTACACTTGTACAACAAACAGATTCCCTTGAAAATGTATACTTTTAGATGTGCAATAATCTCATACATACATAGAAATTTAATATGCCAGGTAGTAATTATGTGAAACATGAAGTATAACTTTGCACATTGCTTTCTCATTATTTTTCATGTTTTGCAATGCCTCTGTATGACGACGTATATGAGGAAGATAAAGTTGATTATGCGAAAAATGGAAAATAATGAAAAAGTAATATTATATTGTGCATTCTTGTTTTAAGAAATTTCAAATTGTAGTTAAAAATTAAATTTAACGAAATTTGAGTGTTCAAGAACTTGAAAAATGTTAAGTGTTTCAAAATCATCTTGCTTCCATATATTTAAGAGAAAAATTTTCGTCGCTGATGAGAACTTGTTGAATAACTGCTATGATACATTTTCGTTCAATTGCTCAAGCCAAGTTTTTGCAAACTGTGGTATTAACATTAAAAATACAATATTTCTATATAATTTTAACGTCTACATCGATTTTGGCCAAGTTTATCAAGAGTTGCGGTAGCGACTGAACGCCAAGTATTAAAATACGTTAAATTGAATAATGTTAAATATTCCTTAACTTTATTGAATATAATTTATATCAAATTCACTTTACTTCTACGTGAATTCACTAAATTCAGTGAAGTTCGTAAATTCAATTAATTCAAACTAAATTATACATAATTTAGTTACGGTGAATTAAATAAATTTTGTAAATTCCTGTATAATTTTAAGTCATATACACGTAAAGCTACCAAATAGTAAGATTTCTTCGAAATGCATCTATCCTGTGAAGTAAATGTGATACTTAAGAAGGAGCGCATAGTCCTTCTCATAGAAGGAAACATTTTTCGTTCTAAAACGTTAAAGAAAAATGTCCTATTCACAAACCTTTTCAGAGTTTTGAAAGTTGTCGTTAGCGGGTAATAACTAACATGAAGCTACACATACTACCTAATTCTATCAAATTAAATTCACTGTCTCACAGATTTACTATTAGACGGAATTGAAAAAAAAATGCTGTAATGCATCAATCTTTATTACTAACTCAGTAATTAATGCTCTAAAAAACGGACAAGTATTTGTTATCACCATGTAACTGCTTTCGCAAAAATAACAAAACTGATCATTCAAAGTTTCTGACATGATATCCATACTGCACGTTATGATATTATTTACGTTCAGCCCATGGAATATGCACATTTATTACCGACTTCATGGCTAGAAATTGATTTTTTCGTTACCTACATTGTACTGTCTTCGGTGTGATGAGTTGTGGCTTCGCAAGAAAAACCACTATAGCAGAAACTCTTCCTCGGTTGGTCTCTCTAGGTGACACCTAGTTTTCCTCCATTAAAGGTCACAACCCACCTGACTCGTCGGCCAAGCCAAATGCCATGTGCAGTCGGACCGAATCCCCGGTGTAATTGAATAGAGTGCTGGGATAACATGGGTTTGGTTTGCGGAGAGAGCGAGAGAGAGAGAGAGAGAGTAAACTGGACGATGGATACTATAAGTTGTCTCTCTGGGAAAGTTTATGTCGAATCTATGATTTATAGAGCATACACCAATACCGGTATCGGTACCAATACATACTACACTATACGTAGAAAGGTGTATCGAAAAATAATTTAATATCTTTGACATCAACTCCGAATCTTGACATTTATTCAAAATGACGCTTCTTACTAGGAACACACTTTATCAGAACATAAAGTTACGTCACACCTTGAAAATAATTGATAAATTACATATCGAGTGAAAACTTCGTGGATAGAACTAACTTACTGTTGATAGTCTAAATTCAATTGGCTTAAAGAAAATTCAAAGTGAAACCAGTAAATCAGTAATTCGCCGAAGCACTTCTCAACTCATATTGTCATACAGGGCCAAAGCTCCATTAATCCCATAAAATCAGTAAATTCTCTGTATTTACTGTACTAAGTGAATTGAAAGTGAATTCTGCAAATTTAGTACATTCAGCAAATTCAAGAAATTCAATAAATGCAGTAACATTTGTACCTATACATTCCGTACATTTTGTACGTTTCTGCAAATTCCGATACAATCAGTAAGTTAATTTAATAAATATAAAATAAATTCAGAAGGCTCAACGTTGTAAAAAATGGGTTGCTGAATTTACCCCTTTTATCATGAATTTATCTGCCGGTAAACCTATTAAAAATCTATTTTATGGTAAACCATTTACCTGGGTGGTGACGTCGAGTGCTGCACTTCAGTCCACTCGGCCTTTGACTTATTAAGAAATATAGATTTTTATTGTCTGCTTGAGATAGATAAAAAGTAAAAACATGTCAAGAACTCGAATGTGGGGTGACAGTGTTCCATTTCGAATTGAATATTTTTTGTTGTGGTCGCCTTTACTGAGCCCATTGGGGCTCTAATATGGAAACCCCACTGTGGATGCCACTTTAAGCCTAACGAGGTCCTCTACTGGCTGCCCTTACTGTGGCTTCTACAAGAATGCCCGTAAAGTTTGTTATGAACGACTTTGTTGGGTTAAGTGGAGCCCAAAAGTGGGTGGCCCTATCATGGGTGCCACGAGTAAGCCTTTATTCTACTTTGCCGGTCCGTCTAAATTTTTGCTCAGGTATGTAGTTCAAATACGTCCACTCGTACTTCTGTGTAAAATCAAAACCGCATTTTTTGTAAGGGCATGTAAGGATTTTCTTCCGATATAGCCTCCCTTCTTTTACTTCTTTCTCTTCATGACTGAATGATTTGCTCTTGCTTCGATGGAAAAATATCGAACTTAAATACCATCAGAAAAACATCACAAAAAGTGCACAAACATAATCTTACGGATGTCCATCATAGACGCTACCCTGTGGCATGTCAACATTTTATACTTTTTTATCTTTTGAAGTAAGCATCTAATTTTCGCTCGCAGCTTTATTAAGGTAGTTATGGTGTGGTATTCCGTTAAAAAAAAAATTCTCACCACGTGTGTTGAAGTTCTTCAGAACCTACGTCTCAAAAACTTGATGTTCAGACTTTACTTGCTGCTTATCTGACCTACTATATTCGAGACAAGGCATGTACAACGAATCGCCGGCACGTATCGAATGTCTTCAACATCCCATTTTATAGCTATAAAAAAATGCTACAGCATGTGGATGGCTTTATTTTATACTTACAACGATAGCCAGGAATGCCAGGTAACGTAGCAAAAATATAATGGTCTTACAACGTATAATTGCGTAGAAAGAAGCCGCTAGTTATAAATCTACTATTGGCTGACGCTGCAGCGGCATGGAATCCACTTTTCGCCTCTACCATTCTTCTGCCGATGGATAAACCACGCGAATTGTCTACTCCCTCAACACTCACCCCCCTCCCTCTGCGATTCCATGGCACTTCGAATACGTTTGTTGGAGCGTGTACATCGCTTCGTAGTTGCACATACCTTTCGGGCGCATCGGGCACTTCTACTCTCTGTGGATGGTGGTGAGTCGTTGATGTGTCCATGTTCGTAGTACGTGTATTCGATGGCACATTGGTGTAGCCCAAGTACGTACGTTCTGAGATCGATTCGAGGGAACGACGAAGCTATACGGATTTTCGATACAGCTCACCCATTCTTCCTTCTGTACCGCAATCGCTTTGTATAGCAGAATATGTTACATGCGTTTGTCGGTGCAGTAGTGTAGGTACACGTTTGTTCAGCCTACGCAAGTCAGACAATGCTCAACGGCAGTAGTAACGGCAGGGAGTAGGTATACATAGGACTGTGTATATAGACGAGGGACGCATATTATTCCGATTGGTGCTACTGTAAAAGAACATCAGGAAATATAGTGGAATACAGAGGAAAATGAGCGCATACGATACACCACTGAGGCAACTTTTATTTTTTACTTAAAGATAAATCTTTAATTCGACATATTTAATAAGGTTTATTGACACGTATACCTGTACGGTTTATAATCGTACAGCTTGACGGTTGAGCAAATGTTAAGGGCCGGTCATTAAAATAAGAACATTAAAGGATCGATTACTAGCATATATAACAATACGTAATAATCCATGCATTGCATACAAGGTCGCAGCTTGCAATGCTAACAAACATAATTAACAGAGGAATATTTTTGGCTTCGAGACACTTTACCAGCACATAAAATTGAGACACGTCTCAATTGAAAAATTTCATATCGTGAGAAAATTTCTTAGATGAAACTAACTGCATTTATGTATTGAGTCGATTAAGTGCTCAAAATAAATTTAGTTGCTTTAGGCTCGAATTTTCAGTCGTAATTTCGAACTTCAAATCAAACTTAACATCGAATTTAAATTTAAACTTATGATTGAGCTTAAAAATACAAATAGATATCACGCGATACGTCTTGACCGATTGTGCTCATTTTTTGCACACAAGCAGGGCATCGCAACCATCTTATTTGGTACTATTTTTGCAATAATTCTTTGATAGTTTCAAATCTTTGAATTTCTTTTAAAGGGCGTGTAATCCTTCAATCCGTTATAAGCAATTAGCTGTCAAGTCGATTATTTCTTTATAATTGCAGATATGATTTATGTTGTTTGGAACAAATTGTACCAAATGAAGTGGTCGCGATGCTCTACAGTTGTTTTAATTATTAAAGGCCAACATCTTAAGAGGAATGAGTCGGCAAAGAAAAAATTATTTTCGGAAAGTTGTATTTTTTATTCCAGCCAACCGATGAATATGAAATTTATATATCACTTAAGGACTGAAACGAAGAATTTTTCTGTCACTGTTGAAACCAATTTGGGTAACCGGTTCCATTGTAAACCAGATTTGTGTTTTTTCAACTCATGATTCAGAATTTACCACTCAAAGGATTTTGCTCGTTGATGTCTCATTTTGTTTGTAACAACATTCTACAGCGGGTAAGCGGAGAGATTTTTTTTAAAGGTCCTCAGGCCAAAGATATCCAATAATTTACAAATTTATACATTTCTACATCTCTAAATTAGTGAATTCAATTTACATAAAAATTAATAATTTTTTATTGGATTTCTAAAATGTTTTTTTTTGCAACTAATTTATTTATAAAGTTTGACAATCATTATTATTCAAAAACAATATTCTTAGTATTTTCAATGACTTTCACTTTTTCCACTTGTCGCAAAGAATTCAATTTACAACGTAATAAAATTTTTGGTTGGTAATATATGTATAATCCTTAAAAATAGTGGGACTACACCATATGGAATTTTCATAATTTCATGAGGTTCGCGTCGTGCCTTATTTTTTTTACTTCAACTCGGCCATTCGGTTCTGGACGAACGTGAGATGAAATAACGCGGTGGAAGTTCTCCCCCATTCACCGGCAAAGCGTATTTTTCTTTGGCTCTCCGTTGTGTCGTCTCGTTGACGAATATTTGTAGGGGAACATATTGTACTTCTCGAGGTTTTCTTTTTGTTCTCCATTCTTCTCGTTTGGCTCCGCGTGCGTTAACGGGGTTTTCGCGCCTCTCTGACAACTGGGTTAATAACGAGGGAGTGCTGTTTGTGCTGGTTTCAACGGGACATTCACTGCTGCGCTCGTAGCTCTTCTCGAGCTCTGCGCCCGGAGAAAAGAGGAGAGATAATTTCGCGGCGGACGTGTCGTCGTCGCCGCCGCCGCCGTCGTCGTCGTCGTCGTCGTCGTCGTCGTCGTCATAGTCGTAGTCATCGTTCTCGTTGCTGTTGTTTTCCTCCTCCTCCTCTGGCTCTTTCTTCAACCCCACGTCGACACCGCGTGTAAACGCGATAAAACAACCGCCGAGTGAGTCTACGCGGTACATGAAGTCTCTCAGAGTTCTCTCGTCCAGCTGCTTCTTGTCTGCACCACCGTGTGCGTCTCCTACCAATGTCCGAACTCATGAAACTTTCTTCCTCGCAGCCGCCACGAAAGAATATTGCAGCTTTTGTAAATGGGTGTCATTGTTTTCGTAGTGACGAAATTAAATTTTTCTTGCTACATAGCTCATTATTCTGATATCAGTGGGAGTATAAACAATGAGAAGAATCACCGTCAAATGTGAATGTATTTTTAAAGATTAATTATAAGAAATTATTTAAAAGATCGAATGTATTTGAAAAAATCTGATAAATCATTTAATACATTTAAAAAAGTTAGAAATAGTGTATATCTCGTAATCCTTAAACGTGACGCTCTCATTACATTGATGTAATTTATGTGAAATTTTGGAATTCCTTAGAATAATTGTAATTAACGTTCCTCGCTAAATCGTCACGTCACGAAATGTGAGACAAAGTCTAATGCGAGTAAACGTGTTCATGAGATGGCGTTGCGTGAAATGGGCATTAATAACTCTCGTGTGTCTCTCATCACGGTCGTATTATTGTTGTCGCAGGTGAATGTATGAATCATATTAATGTTATGGGTCTTGTTTTCTTTTCGGTATACTCTTTATATGAAAGTTATCAGAAGTTATGATACGTAGATTCATATAGGCCGAAAAATATGAATTAATGTTCGTATAAAATACTATGTCATAAATATAAACTATACGTTTATGTGTGTCTAATCTGAACGTCAAATCTGTTCGGTCATCATAATCTTATCACGTCAGACAATCAGTGTATATAATATAATTGTAATATATAGAATAATTATATATAAAAAAGTAATATATAAAGTCGCTCACTCTGTGTTAATGATTTGTTTTTAGTCAGTCTGTAGCATGATCGATATTTCAGTAGATATACACTTTTTAAATTAAAGAATCGTTTAGTTTTATTACATTTGAGTAACTGCATAAGCCTGTCTGTACATCTTACATCAAAGCATAATAGTTTTTCAACCACTCTGTGGATCAAGTATGAATGTTATATCGTTTTTCATTTTTTGTCTTGTTTACATTTTAGGTACAGTATTATTTCGTTTATCTTCATACGAATTAAATGAAATAATAAATGTGAAACGGACCATGATATTTGTAATGCGTTTACTAACTTAATTAAATTTGACCGCAGTGTCGTTGAATAAATGAATACGTTACGGCACCAAAATATTTAATTGTATATTTTTTCTCCATCCGACTAAATTAAATGGCGCACTCTTAATTTCGTGAAAAACTTCTCCGCAATGACAATTTTTTTTTACATAAATGGGACACTATGTGAAAGTGTTGCATACACATTACCATGCTTCAAAGGTAGCGTATATCTTACGCGAAATAAATTCTTTTACTTCATTTTTTCTACCTCATGGAGCAAACTGTTTCTTTTTTGTACACTTCAGGAAATGTTTTTTACTGAAGTCCATGGTAGAGTGCATGCAAAGCAGATACTGTTTTTCCGAGTCTCAATGTACGAGTCTCTACACCGGTCGAAATATCCCGACGGCTAGACCGCGGTATACAGATGGTTGCATGGACGTCGGTCGCAAGAGTCATCGCGTCGTTGCGAGTTCGCTGCACAGTGCGAGAGACGACGGGGACCTGGCCACCTCTATAAAACAGTGAAAGAGCTTTGAATTTTATGAAGCACTAAAGAAGAACGCTTTTGAATGTATATCCCCGTGCGTCTCGGTATCCTTGGCCTCCTTGCTTCTTTCGCGTGTCTAACTCTATCGCTTTTTTTTGTCTTGAGTCTTGAACATATTTTATTTACCTACTGAGCTTTATCGTCTACGGTGTGTTGCGTGTATCACGCATGAATGCTTTTCTAAAGCATCGCGATTCAAAGAAAAACTAAAAAATACATAAATATAATAAACATTAAATTAATCATTTTCTGAGAAATGCAACGAGGGAATTATCTGGGGACGAGTACTAGAAAAGTTTGGTGAATTCGGTTTATTCTGATACCAGTCTAGCAACCATACAGTGTAGTCGATTTTGTCTCGTCTACTTATATATAGTTTTGGTAAACTATGCAAGATGTATACGCAAATCAGTTAACAATTTTACAACGTGAGGTTAACGGCAGTACCGGATGAACAGTGTATGCCAAAGGCCTAAAAAGGAAAGTCTTGACGAGTGTTAAGTGCCTCGAGTCACAAATTTCCTTCATGCCCGTGCCCGGCGACTTATTTTCCGCACAACCTACTGTTAAAGATTCGATTTTTGCAGCCTATGTGTAAAAAGATCCCGACGTATACGCCACTTTTCATGGATTTTTTGGCTCTAGAGCTAAAAAGTCCATGAAAAGTGGATGTGTGCATGCGTCGAGACTTTTTGCTCACAGCTGCAACGGAAAGTGTCTTGTTGCCGTCACATCACATTGTAGACACGAAAAGTCGAATTTTTAGTTTTTATGGTCGTTATAAATATAAATATGAACGCTAAACTTTTGGGTTCGAATTCTCAATTAGTTACTTAAAAAACTCCCGAGCAAGAAGTTTCATCCGATAGTTCTTCCATTTTGGTCCATCATATTGGACCCGCTATCTTGAATTTCTGAATTTCTAGTTCAGATTTATATTTAACGACGGCACAAACCCCTGCACACTAAAACTTCAAGTAAATCGTAGGTAAGATAAAATATATGCTTTAAAATATGATTTATAGTACAATTAAGTTTGCTTTTAATTCATATCTCTCGAATCGTTGTATCCCAAGTTCACTCATGGTTTACAAAAATTCGTATTCTTGCGCATTATTTTGTAATAAAAATTTGAAAAATGATGAACAATATATTTTTAAATCTTGATTTTCAATCTCAAATATTATTTTGAATCCTTCATTATATTTTTTAATTATGAACTATTCTTTTCCAAATAGGCGAAGACGAGACGAAAATGAACGTGCGACCACAGTTGTCGATAAGATTAGTCAGAAACAAAGTATTTTTATTGGAAAAGTATGATTCTGAAATTCACAAAAAGTATCGAAAATGAACGTCTCACGTAAAAATGCTCTAAAACTAAAAAATAAAGTTTGTTTCTGGGTTGATGCGAACATTTGAGCAATGTTTCCATTAAATAAAAAATTGCGAGAGGACAGATATGGTTTCAAAACTGATGAGCTGGATTGCCTCATACATAATTGTCTCCTATCGTTTCAGCGTCCAATGTTGTCGTAGCTTGGAACTACAATTACATGGTGGATCAGCCACTGACGGGATATACGAAGCAGGAGGAAAATCCTGGATGGTTTGGAGCAAGCCGCGATTGGATACGCACTTGCGTGCTCTTCGTTTCTGGCTCGTGAAGAGAGTTCACGGTTTACAGGCGATGCAGTGGCTTCTGCTTCGCAAAACCGCTCACTCATGAAACATTCACGAGGTCCTATCCCGGCAGTTCCGTTTGTATAGCGTCGTTCGCCATGACGCACCTTCCCGTTTTCCAGGGACCTGAAACTAAAAAAAAAACAGCAAATAAAAGGAAGCAACAAATTCGTCGGAGGCTGCGTCACACGGTTCAGTGCCAAAAAAACTTTTCCCATCAAAATTAAATTTCATTCTACAGACGAACTTTTAAATACAAAATCTCCAGTGTATTTTCATAATAAATTAGATGTTAAAAAAACCCCTTCTTAAAGAAAATCAGGGTCACGATTGTATCGAATTAATTTTTACTTACAAGCCATGTCTTGCATCAAGTATCCTGCTCGATTAAGAAATTACATGTTTTGTTTGTTTGTTGACAGATTGAAGTCTGTATAACAAGTTGTTGAAATATTTTTGTCATAAACAATATTTACATTAAAGAAATTCTTCTGTAAATGCATTTAAAACTTGGTGAAAGTCAAGCATTTTCATCCAATTTAAAAAATTTGCGTTTCAGTAGTAATTTCTTTTTACGCTGACCTTTACTTTGGCTTAAACCTGCCGCACATGACAAGGAACAAAAACCTTGTTGAGAATTCAACCAAAGAATAAAGCGTTTTTTTGTCCAGGGGCAAATGCAACAAGGTAGGGAAAGTTGGTTGCATCTGCAACTGGGAGGAATAGCTTGGTTAATATGATTGTAAAACCATTCAAAGCTCTAGGAAAAAATAAACAGACGGCTCTGTTAAAGGTCCAAGGAAGGACGACTTTATAGTACAGGTGAAAAATTTTTACAATTTTTTTGTCATTTAAAGAAAAAAAAGTTTATCAATCGTTTAACCTTAAAAAAAAAAATTTGACAAATTTCTTTTTGTTATTTCTAATTGTACAAAAAAATGTAATTCAATGAATCTAATCGAAATCTAATTTAATCTATTAAATTCAAAGCGGGGTCTATTATTTTAAAAAACGGTAATGTGATTTTACAAAACAAATCTAAATATGCTGTATAAAGTGCGAACACACTTATAGAGTGCGCTCTAATTCTATGCCGATACACGTCTGTCTAATTTCATTTGAAACTCTATCTACGTCTCGAAAACTTATGGTTCAGAGTATGCCCATCTGATCAAGCGTATTCGATACATATTCGCGACTATCTCAACAATTGATTTGGTTTGGTCGAAAATAAATTTTGGAGTGTTTTTGGTGGTCGTTGATTGTGGATATTAATTAACAATTCAGAAAAAATTACGCATTACGCACGAGAAACTAAAAATTACGCACGAGACGACGGAGAGGGTGTGGCACTTCGAAAGAACTTAATTGCTCCTTTGATTGTCCTTGTTAAATTTCAGCTCGACTGATAAAGCCGGTCTTCAGATGTAGAGGTTTTAATTTTGTATATCTCCTACACATGCACACGCATACCTAGATATTTTTAAAACCTCTTTTCTTGAGAAAAAAAAAACTTTCTCTCTGAAGAAGCAAAATTGTAAAAAAAAAAAAAAGAAGTTCTAAAGAGCCGGTTCATAGCGACAAATAAATATTTTCTATCATAATACACTTTTTACATTTAGTTGCAACACTTTCGTCTTAAATTTGCATTTATAAGTTATTGAGGCGTAATGTCTGTCTCTCGCTGTAGTGGAGGTGTTAACTAACGTACCGTGAGCTCAGGAATTAAAGTGTTTAACGTCGTAGAAATTTATCGCGTCTCCTGTAAAATGGCGAGAAAGCTGCCTGGTGGAATTCGCTCCAGTCTAGAGTTGTCTAGAAGTGGTAGTCTGGCAGTCCCGCGGGGATTCCCGAGTCGTCACAGTGCGCTTGATCGAATGCAAAGCAAAGCCTCGCGACGACCAGCAGCAGCACCAACAGCACTTGGGAGAAACTTTCTTCGCCTTCTCCCCCTCCCCCATCGCTTTTCCGCCCTCAGTTCTCATCCTCTTCCTCTTTACCTCATCGAGAATCTCGCGGGGCTTCCATCATCGGCACTACCGGCTGCCAACACACTTTGCCTCTCTTCCAGTTTCTTCCTTGCCTTCTTCCTCCTATTCGCGAATGTTTACCCAAACACCATTTCGAGCGTGATTAACATGCCAACTCTGATGACTATGTATATGTTTAACCCTCCCTAGTGCACGTCTGGCACGATTTCCTACAAATTTCCTTCGTTCTGTTATATTGCTCTCCGTTGCGCACTCTGGCCCTCATTATTCGTCTGGGTTTAACGCTTCCGACCTGTTTACTGTATATATCTGCTTCTACGGATTGTCGAAAAACACCCACCTATGTATTTTTCATTGACATTTGGAAATACAGTTAACTGCTTGAAGGAGGCTTCGACGGTATACAGTCAGGTCAATCGTGTATTTAATTATTTGTACACGTTTTCAATGGAAATTTAGTGTAGAGGAAGATAAATCTAATTAAAATAGGTCAAAGGAAGATTGAGATGAAGTTGAAATTTATAAGTCTAATTCCGTCACTTAAAGACTTAAAAGAGATTGATCTACTGAACAAGACTAATATTTTTTTTTATTAAAAAGAGAAAAAGATGTTTTCAGGGATACTAAATTGCAAAAATTTTTAAATCATGGCGTCCCGAAATTTGTTGTACTGCTATTTATAACTGCTCCCAGACAAAATATACCTAAGATTATCCCTAAATGAAATCTATTTACAGAAAAAAAAAGATTTAAAGTAGAAACTTGTTTTTAAATATTGCAACATTAGCAAATAATATTTTTTTGTTATTCCTAATTTTATACCTATTATTTTCATAAATTCGACAAATTTACAGGACATTTTTATCTGTTTTCAAAATTAACAATAACTCCCGCCTTTTTGCCCCGTGGGAGGTAGTCGGGAGTTAAAAATATCCATAAGATACAAAAAAAAAACTCGGTCAAATTAACAAAAAAGGGTGCAAATGAATTTGCATTTTGCTTCCTCATTTTTCAAGATTGCCCATAGAGCATTGCTCGACGAAGTACATTGATTTGTGTTTGGCTTCCTCATAGAGGAAGCTTTGTAAATTATAAATATCAACAAAATTTCCTTTATGAGAATGCAAAACGAGTAATTTTTTTTGTAGAAGCGTTCCAAAGACTAATCCGTTCAAAGTCCGTTCACATAGAAACGCTTATTAATCATTGAATAACTTCTTCACTCCTGGAAATAATAAACCAGCTGTACAACGCAAACACACTTTTCTTTGAAGATTTAAAAATGTCGTATAAACTGGATTTTTCAACCAATCCTCACCAAATTCTAAATCATACATTTTTTTATGTTAAACTACCACTGGAGAACATCTTAGCCCGAGAACTCAAACTTTGCGAAAGCTAGAGAGCAAACACACGTTTTTTCGAAAATACAAAAAAAAAAACCTTGCGTGACCTCATCTGTTGACCGACTCTCACCAAATTTGGTACCGGAAGTTGTTCGATGTTAGTCCACTTGTATGAGAAATTTCAACCCGACACCTTGAAATTTGCGGCAGCTATAACGCAAACACATTTCTTTTTTAAATTCAAAATGTCATAAGAGGCGTATTTTTCAACCGATCTTCACCATATTCGAACTCATCCATCGTTTGATGTTTGTCTACGATTGGACATTTTTTTAGCCCCATAACTCAATATTTGCGGCAGCTAGAGCGCGAACCAACTTTTCTCGAAAAATTCAGTCTCGTAAAATTTCAACGGGAATCCCAATTATTTTGTAAATTGTCCTAAATGTAGAGACCCAACCACACTACTTGTATGCCAAATTTCAGCCCGATCGGTCTAATCATCCACGGGATAGGGGTTTGAATTTTGGAGGCCTGACACATCCATACACACATACACACACACACACACACACACACACACACACACACACACACACACACATACATCCGGACATTTTTTCTGAATATGTTTTCTAGACGTTTTGGGACATTCTGAACCCGTTTTCATGAAAATCTGGAAAAAAAATTTCACCATTACAAAGCTTCCTCTATGAGGAAGCAAAATGGGGTTTATTGCTTCGAAAACTGGTACTTCCATTTTTGGAAAGAATATTTACTGTCTGCGCTCAACCTTAATATCAAATAGCAAAGTTTATTATTATTAATGAACCGTGAATCAAAAGCTGCTGTACCTCACACTAACAGCAACATACAAGTCCTGAATGTCGTCATATAAATTCAAATGTAGGGAGAATACAAAAAACGAAACAAGTTCTTATAAAAAAAACTAACTGTAGTTCGCCAATTCGGGAACGCTTTTAAATTCGGAACCAATGAGTTATTGGCTGTGATAAATCGTTAAGTAAAGCCGGTTAGTGATGCGGCATGGGACGAGAATTTGTTCGATTTCGTTTGTTTATGCTAGTGATTGTCTTTTCTTTTAATATCTTGTATTGTTTGTTGGACATAAAATAAAATAAAACTGTTACGATTTGAAATGTTTTAAATTAACAAGCAAGGCAAAGTGAGACTTAAATATTCTCGAACAAGCTATTATCTCAGAATATACAAATAATGATTTACTGAGTGCAGTATTCTGTTAATTACAATTTTGTTTCATTATAGAGGAAGCTTTGTTTCTATGGAATTTTCTATTTTTGAGATTTTCATGTCAAGATACGCAGAATAGTCAAAAACAACGAGAAAAGAGGTTAAAAAATATGTTCGTGTGCGTGTGCGTGTGCGAGTGTCGAAAATTCAATCACCTAATAAGTCAACACCCGCCCAAGCGATTGAGCCGAAACTAGGCACACAAGTTAATTAGTCGCCCCCCGTCGATTGTTGTGATTTTATCAAAATGTATGCCAGAGATTTAGCCTTTTTTTAATTAAAAAAGACTCGGTCACTCTAACTTTCAAAAAGTTTTTTGTTTTTTTGTTCGACATAACTACTCATAAAGGGGACTTTGTGCTAGATGCAAAATTATCAGGAAGCTATGTGCAAGGTTCTACTTTGCAAATTTAAACAAATATTTAACCCTTCTTCCCAATCTTCCCGTCAATTAAATGTTCTATTTTCAAGTGCTCAAATAATGAAACATTATTTTATCATTCAAAAGACCCAAGACCCGATGATAGCACAATTTCAATGCATTCAATGGGAAATATATTAATTTTCACTCTTGACACTCATGAACCGAGTTGTTGAACTCGATTGACTTAGAGTTTATAAATATACAGTAAAGAATTATGACTAAACATTACAGTCCGCAATTATTGCATAATTTTCGTAACGTGTTCCAGAATGTAATGAAGTAGTCTCATGTTCGTGTAAAATTAAACTTTAACATTTTGTCAAAGTTTGTTTAACGTTTTTTTTTTTTTTTAAATTATGAAATACCAATATTTCAATATTTTTGTAATTCGAATATCACTCATTATTTTTGTCTTGAACCGGTGATCTGCCGATTAAACATCTGCCGATTAAACATCATTAAACATCTCCAAACGTTTTTTGAAGTTTTGAAACATTTGATCAAAAGTATTTTAGTGAACTGATTAATCTAACCGTCTGAATTGGCTGCGCGATTTTTTTAAATACTATCGTGTCATATGGGCGATTTATGTACTGGCCGGTTTCAAAGTTCCAGAAATGTATTTAACAGAACTTTAACCATCAGCATGATTACTTTAAAATTGCTATCGACAGACGAATCGCTTATAGATGCTTACATAACGTATCATACTGTGGCCTACATTGTGCAATTACAAAAAGTCGACTGAAATTCCCACGTATTCGCAATGAAACTTTTTTTCCCTCTATAACATCCAACCACTCGACAGTTTCTCCATTCTCAGCGGCGCCCTCACGTCTCAAAACGAAGGGTCAACTCTGACGTTGCATAACGAACTTATAAACTGCCTCCCCGAGCACTTTAATTAATCTCTCGCTCCATTATTATAACAGTTGGCTAGCAAGAGAGCTGCCACACTCGTGTCCTCGACGTTATCCTCAAAATTAACCAGGCTAAGTCTTACCCAAACTCACACACACGCACACACATACAAACACTCTTACATTAATGTCCTCACTGTACGAAAACTTTCTTTTTATCTCCTCACATCTCCCACTTGTACTTTGTAAGGTATATCGTAATAAGATCCCACGGCTCATTTGTTTGTGGAATAATTGTAAGGGGAATAAACTTGACTACTATTATCTTTGAAATGTAACCTTCAACCTCATGCGAATTATATACGAGGGCGTTTTACAACTAAATTTACCAAACATGATATGGATTGCGTAGGTTATGTATACATTAAGATATGTAATAAACATACAGATATGATTATAAACTGGTATAGCAGGCTGCTATAAACGTAGATATATTATGAGATGTGTAGACTTTCACAGTACAATTAATAATACTATCTTCTCTCGAGCTGTATACCTGTAGTCAGTTATGGTTTGTGCGCTACTGGAGGCAAGGCAAATGCATTTGTGTACACATTGCATGTTCACTTTGCAGGTAACTATCGCACTGTACTGTTGCTGGTCTAGTGTTTGACTTCCAGGTCCAAAGCCACTGTGCAAACATAACAGGCTGTCGATCCTCTGAGGGACGACTACTATTACGAGCTACGCAGTATTATGAAGATCAGCTGTGCTAGAATATTATACAACATTAAAAGCCTGTAAGCCCATGCATGTCTGTAGGGGATTATAAATACGGTTATGTACCTAATGCCAATGAGTTAGGCATTTGGATTTGTCGTTTTTATGGTATCCTCGAAAAAAAAAAGAATTCCTCCTCCTTCCTCTTCTATTTTTTGAAATTAAAAAAAAGGAACATTTGCTTTGATTCCATGTTATTTTCATGTCACACACCGAATGGCGTTTGCTCGACTGGTTGCTTTGCTGAAAATTTTAAATTGTCCAATCACTTTATGGTAGATTCTAGCAGGTCTAGAATGCGTTCCAATAAGACTTTCTTTCCTGACGCATCTTCTTATACTGACCGAACAACTTATTTTAGCCATATTTAGATCAACCACAATCTATTATTCACCCAGTTTTTTTAACCATAAGGTTTTATCACATGTTTTTATTAATAGCTTTATCTTATAGGCCTTAATTGAAAACTCTTCGATTTCACCCTGAAGGTTTTGTCTTCTTGTAGAATAATTGTTTACATTTTTCAGAATTGTCAGACTTCATAATAATATTCCCTTCTTCTTCTAGATCCCTTCTTTTTCGATGGGTTCCTAAGACTTTTCTAAATATTTTTCTATAATCTTTTTGTCGCATTACTGTCTTATGATTATCACTGCTAAGAGCCGAGCTGAGTGCTATTGGTAAGCTTTGTCATTGGTGATGCTCTTTCAATAGATTAGCGATAGTAGTCTATTAAAAATTAATGGAATTTCGTAGTCACTTGGGCAAAACAGCATCTGCAATGAGAATTTTTCCTAAAGGATTAGCTAAAAATACAATACCGCATCACCAGTCGAAAGCCTAAAACTTGTTCTGGGATCGAATAAGC
Source organism: Perithous albicinctus (assembly GCA_964016905.1). Classification (NCBI taxonomy): domain Eukaryota; kingdom Metazoa; phylum Arthropoda; class Insecta; order Hymenoptera; family Ichneumonidae; genus Perithous; species Perithous albicinctus. The sequence continues at coordinate 19,738,478 of OZ024692.1, forward strand.
ATTATTGGGATCAAATCAGAACAATGTGCAATATGTTCAAAATTAAATCAGCTAAAGATAACAATTTTAAAAAAATTTCATATTTAATATTAAATCTAAAACTCCATAAATGTTTAGTTCGTGTAAATAAATGTTAAATCTTTTCACCCATCATTCGGTTCATCGGATAAAAATATTTTTACATGAGAAAAAATGTCATTTTCCTGACTGAAAATTAATTTGAACTTTCGAGATCGCTATTGAACCAGTCAATCTATTTTCTCAAGGTTAAATTTTCATATGCAGTTTTTTTATGACGTTTTAGAAGGCGCGGGCAAGTTGAACAGAAAATGTTCTTAAATTCTCTTACAAAACATTTGAAGGACTCGAAATGTAAAAATGACATTCACCCAATTTAGTTGATTCATTGGAATCATTGTTGAAATTTTTTAAATTCTTACCAAAACTGACGCCCCAAAAATCCGAATATAACACAAAATTGATAGGAATTTAGCAATAGAAAATAAATGAAGTAAATATATAGTGAAAGCAAACATGCCGGGAAAGACTACTCAAATATGAATATGATAATAAAATTGAATACATATAAAGTAGGAAGGTGCCGTGATACAAGTATTATAGTTAACTGATTTATAGGTAACTGTATACACGTAGAAGGAGGTAAAGTGCAGGATGGAATGAGGATTTAATGCTCGCCGTGAGCCGCAGTAGCAGCACGGTGAGAATCCTGGCAGGCGGATGGGATGAGGGAGGGATCATAAACAGGATAATCGGTGGTATCGGTTCGACGTGTTCACCATACGAATGAGCTACCTTTCTCTAGCAACGATTTATCGCCACTCTGTCTCCTGTATTTCCCGTCTCTCTGCGGTTTTCTCTTATTCTCAGTTATATATTATCAGTTATTTACTCTCTCTCTCTCTCTCTCTCTCTCTCTCTCTCTCTCTCTCTCTCTCTCTTAATAATCCGCGAATATTTCCAAACGTACTTGACCGACCAGTACTAGCACCAATAAAAATCTCATCAATCAATTGAAATGAAAAGTTAAAAATATTTAATTTAGGTTTATAAAAAACTCCACCTTTCTTGAAGCTGTAGACATTTTGGTAATTATCTATAGTATCGCGGCATTTCCAAATTTTACAAATTCTGGATTTTTTTTTTGGAATGTGTCCATTTTGTCTTCACACTTTAATGGGAGTGAATCAAGTCGAATATACAGATATTCAAAGACTAACGTACTTGGCCGCTAGTGCTTCTTTTTATGTACTGTTGACCTTTTTAACAAGGGACATTGTGTCAGGTGGCAAAAAATGCGGTTATTGGGGGTCACCTACAACCATTTTTTGTTTGTTTTTTAACACTCATATCTTTGTCTTTGAATATTCGTGAAATTGAACTGACTCCCTCCTCTTAAAGACCCAAAGGTAAGAAGATGGAAAACCATGTGACACCTTTTTTTTCAATGATTTTTTGTTGTTTTTAAATATTTGTGACAGAAATGAATTTTCTTTTAATTAAGAGGGATATAAAGCAAAAAGCCAACAGAAGAAAACATTCAATTTCGATATTTTTACAAACAAGAAATTTGTATATTTTACAAAAAAAGATTTCCAAATCTAACGGATTTACATTTTTTTCTTACTTTTTTTGTTTTTACTTCTAATTATTAAAAAATAGAAAGATGCAAATATTTTTTTGTTTAATTGGACAACGGATTTATTACTTATGCGCAACTAATATTTATTCAAGAAAATTAGCACTCAGATTTTACATAATTATTTTTCACCATCTAATCTTCTTTTTCCACGATTATATCTTGACTCGTTATATCGTATTTCCAGTCTCTTTACGGCTTTCGTCTATTGTCAGTTGTGAACTTTCCGTTAATTATTAGTAAAAATTTTCGCTCTTGAACCGCACAATAAAAAAAATCGTTTTTGTAAATTAATTCGATGTAAATTGGAAAATAAACTTTAGAAAAGATACCGTTTCTTCCAGTTATCATTGGCTAAGTAAAAAATAATCTGCTTCAATAATATTCCCTTGATTAAAATGTAGCTTAACATGTACATCGTTTTACCTTCCTCATAGAGAAAGCTTTGATTTTCGTAAAAAAAAATTTTCAACATTTTCATGTCAGCGTACTTAGAATGGTCTAAGACGTCGAGAAAAATGGTTTGGAAAAAAATGTCTGTATGTGGGTGTATGTTCTAGGACAGAAAATTCAATCGTCCATAACTCACGAACGACACGATGGATCGAGCTCAAATTTGGCACGCAAGTAGAGCAGTAACTCCTCTTCAATTGGTGTAATTTTTTAACAAAATGTATCGATATATACAGATTTTCTAAAATTTTTAAATTTTTGAAAAAATTGCGTGATTACTCTAACTTTCGTAAAAGTTCGACGATTTAGCTAAATAGTTCTTCATAACTGAAGATATCAGGTTCAATGTTGTTTGGTATTGAATTTCGACGAAATCGGTAAAGCGGTTCGGATTTTATGGAATTTTGAATTTTTCGAAAAAAAATAATTTTGCTTTAAATCACGTCGAATCTCAACAAATCAACTGAAATGTTCTGCAGACGAAAAATAACATACAGCGCTGCTACGTACCAAATATGGTTATGATCGGTAAGGTCATTCGGATTTTACGCCATTTTGATTTTTTCAACAAACTTAAATTTTCGCTCCAACTTCCGCAAAAATTAAGAATGTAAGTCAAATAATACAGTACATACCTAATAACATCACAATCAAAATTAGTCGAATGACTGATTCACCATACATATTAATCAATCAAGGGACATGAATTATATATTAAAAAGGGAAAATAAATAAATACAATTTTTATCGACAATATCTAATGTTCGATATTTCAACTATTTCCTATTATATTCTTTGATACACGTATATTTATTAAAATTATTTTTTGATACAATACAAATACCTTCACTCTTGAATAACAATACAATATTAATTCGAATTCTTTGATACAAGTACTTAATACCATTTATGCCACGCAGTGCGTGAAACGCGGTTTCATTTTCGCACCTTGTCAAATAAAATTTTGTACGATACTCGACGGAAAACCTATTTCTCAGCTCGTGTGATTGTAACACTCGCCTTCGGCTCGTGCTGCAACCTCACACTCGTGAGAAAAAAATTTTCCGCACTCGTATCGTAATGTACTTTTAACTAATATATTTCCTGTGAAACCAAATCCTTTGCGGTTGTTAGTAATGTTATTTTACTCGGTACGATATTAAAAGTTTTGTACAAAATTCGTTGGAAAAACTTTTTTTTAACTCATGTGATTGCAACACTTGCCTCGAGCTCGTGCTGCGTACTCTCACTCGTCAGAAAAAGTTTTTACCGCACTTGTATCATAATATACTGATTACTGTGAGTGGTATTTTTTTATATAATTTTTTTTCTAACCACTCTCACTGTAACTAACAGTGGCATTTTGTAATTACTTTTTTTTAATGTGGCCGCAGACACTTTTCGTTTTTTTTGTTGTTGTTTTTATTCTGCACCACAGATCTGAAATAATAAAGATTCGGAAGATTCTCAGCATACGGAACCGAAACGTAACCAATAAACGACTCATTTTCTTCAATACTCCGATCTTGAAGTTGGCCGACACATAGTCATATCCCTCTACTACTTTGTTACGCGACCACATATTTTCTCTAATCATTAAAATTCTGTGTAACCAGAAAACGATCTAAAACTGAAACTTTGATAATGTCTATCTCGAGTAGTGTTGTTCATATCGAATTCACGAAAGTTGCAAAATACTTGTGGAAGAAACTCATGAGGTTGATTTTTTAAAATTTTTATAAAATTCGAAATTGGATAAAGCCTGAGGAAAATATATATTTTATAGTTCTCATAAATCGTTTCACCATAAATCATTTAAATTAAACGTAGAAAAGACCAATCGTTTTTTAATCTTAATTCGAAACCGCTTTAATCAATCTAAATAAACTGTTGAAAATTGCTTAAACCATTCTATAAAACTCCATGTTTTCCGAAAACTGCGCATTTTTTATTCCAAGTCCTAAATAAACAAATAAGGAAAACCAATAAAATATATTAAAGTCACAACAGTTGATAAAATAAAGTGAAAAATAATAACAATCCGTATAATGCGCGATGTCCACAAAAGCAAATGAATTAATTGCCTGTGTATGTACACATAGTGAGATAAGCAGAAGATTATACCCTATCAGGAAGATAGTAATCCGAATCTCGCGTCACTTTTACACAGCCACATATAGAGTTTCGTTTCAATCGCATTAGAGCCAGTGTACCAGTCTGTGTGTACAGAAGCGCGTGAGAGTGAACGCAACGAGTATTACCTGTGAGACTCCGTGAGCTTTCAATGTTTTCGCATTTCGTTTTATTTTCTACAGTTTTTTTTCACGCTCTCTCTCTCTCTCTCTTTCTCTCTCTGTAGCAACAAGACCGCGAGCAGCCGAGACGGGTGCGCGCGGAATCTCGCGAAAATTAAGGATATTTAATTAAAATTAATGAAACGCTGACGTCAGCCTCGGGAGTCTCGTCGGTCTGGTGCGGCGCTGCTACGGGACTATAACCCGAGTTGGGTTCGTAATTGGAGAGGTCTCTCTCGGTCTACTCACTTCCTCGCCGCCCCATTTTTTTCCTCATAATTATTATTATTCTCTACCGTTTTTTTTTTCTTTTATTCGTGCACACCGTTATTATATCCGATCGCCGGTGAACTAGAAGGAAGCCCTCTAGTCCTGATTAGAATATAACTGAATTTCACGACTGATCGGGGCTCCGGGCAGTTGAAAAGAAAAAATTGTTGTGGCGTAGCTATCGCGGTTCGCTCAGATATTCGTTTGCTCGAAGCGCGACCCTTTAAGCCAGACGGCTTTTCTATGGTCTCAACCTGCAGCCGTATTGTGTATGGGGTGGAAGCGAGGGTGGCCGGGAGAGAGAGAGAGAGAGAGAGAGAGAGAGAGAGAGAAAGAGAGAGAGAGTGAGAGACAGAGCGAGAGAGAGAGAGAGAGAAAGATTGAGAGTGCAAAGTGCACTGAGAGAGCACATTGGGTTTCCCCTCCATCGGCTAGCGAACAAGTTATATATGAGGCTTTTCAGGCCAAATCCGACAGAAAATCCGACATTCGGATTTAAAAAAATATTATTTCTTTTTCATAGGAGAAGCTTTGTTTTTGTAAAAAATAACAACAAAAATATCGAGATTTTTAGGTCAGGATGTATCTTTGAATTTGCGCGAAAATTAATATACCTGTAGAGATTTTATTCTAATTTTTTGCTTCCTCGGTTGAATCGTACAGCATATAGTATACAATATAGTATTTTGAATATATTCAAGAAATTATTTTCACGCTATAACTTTTGGTAATTCCTATATATCTGGCTGAAATTTTTATACACAACTGGAGCAATATTAAAACATGACAGATGATAAATTTGGCATAGATCGATCGAGCGGTTCCAATTTTATGACAATTTCATTATTCTATACTTTTGACGGAACTTCCTCTATGAGGAAGCTAAAATTAATCAACATGCTTCCTCATAGAGGTGATGGCTTCGTCAAAGATGTAAAATAATGAGGAAACAATTTGCAGGGTTCTACTTTGCGGGCTTGTTTTTATCTTTATTACTTTGGCCATAATCACAAGAAATGCTAGTTCTTAGATTATTGTCATCGATTTTTGAAAAATATTCATAGAAACTAAACTAAGAAAGTAAAGAACTAAGTAGAAACTAAGAAACTAAAATAACATAAATTTAAAATTGTGACTTCCAATTTTTAAGTATCTCCCCTTTGTTCACAAAAAAAAAGTAGCGAAATTGGACATTTATTTTACAGTTACATGTAATAATTTTATGATTTGTTTTCAAGTTTTGAAAATACTCAACTTTTAATTTTCAATATTTCTTTATAATATTCGCAATAATAGAGTACTTACTAACCTTAGTAATTATTCAATACCGGGGCTATTCCAATATCCAAAATTTAAACAGAAACTAAGATTTAAATGTTACGATATGTCAGTGTTGGTTGTACATTGTACTACGTATTCGTTGTACAAACGCATAACACACCTTTTAGCAAAGGAAAATATTCACAATCGAAAGTTGTGAATTATTTCAAATTAAAAAACCTACAAAAATGACATCTTAAAAATAAAATTTCAATCCATGTTATCTCAGCCTGCACCCCATCAGACGTTATTCATATTGACGACTGAATACATACCTTGAAAAAAAACCACCAATACTTGATAATTAGAAAATCGCCACATTCTCACTACTCATTATTTAATGTTTTGCTGCTATTCTAATTTCCCGTACATATTAGAAGTGATCTTGACAATTTAATTTTTTGACCAACCAAAAGTTGGTGTTATTCTGCCCTACAAAATACTAAACGCAGAAAAAAAATGGATGCAACATTCAAATTAAGTTTTTAACAAAAAAACAATGTGTAATAAATAAAAAAATCACTGACTCAGTGTTGAATATTTTTACTCAAATTTGATCATAAGATCATATTAAGTTAAAAAATTCGACCCTTTGTCTGTTGAGTAATTAAAATTTATAGTAATACTAACAAATTTTCCAAAAAAGCAAAAAAAAAACAGATGAGTTTCTCTATACCGTTCTACAAAATACTAAAACGGGGAAAATTTTTTAAAATGCAGTGTTGATATTTGCGTTTTAACAGAGTTATACCAGTTATACTGCGTTTTTTCATAGTAATTAAAATAAAAACAATTTGCAAATACCAATGGAAACAGAAAAAAATGCAAGTTTCACGACCGTGTCAATTTGGTCCGGAATGTCCCATGTACACCCACACCTATAAACAGTTTTCTCGCTCCATCCGACAGAGAACTTTTTCTCTGTGGTGCTATCTCCCTCAGTCTTTCGTCCCATCGGGTTTCTACCTTCTTTCCCTCTCTCTCTCTCTCTCTCTCTCTCTCTCTCTCTCATACTATCTCTATTTTTTCACGTTTCTTTTTTTATTTTTTACGAGGGTTCCAACTCACACTGGCGAGTAAGCGCGCGCGGGTTATCCACAAAGCCCAGAGCGTTTGCAAACGCTGATGCAGTGCAGTGCACAAACGCAGCAGCAGCAGCAGCATGCTCTGTAGCGAGACCCGACGGTGCATACTGCACAGCGCACACAGTGTGCACTCGGCGATGCTGGGATATATAGAGAGCTTGGTGCAACGCTTCAGCTGCGTATATAGAATCCGGCGTGCCGTTGCGATGCTGGCCGAGGGAAACGCTCTCTCGCGCGCGCTCAGGGAGAGCAGGAAGCAGGGAAGAGTGAAGAGGGCGAACCGAGAGGGTTGAAGCGAAAAGGAGAAGGGGTCTGCAGACACCCCCGCCCACGCCATGATCAATATTACGTCCCAGAGCCAGGACGGCATCCAAACGCCGCCGACCCCGAGACGGACTTCTTCCTCCTTCTCTACTTTTGCCTCTCTCTTTCTCTCTCTGTCTCTCTCTCTCTGTCTCTATGTCTAACTATACACTTTCAAGCCTCTCTCCGGCATCTACTGCAGACTCTCGTCTCGCGTTTCCAAGTTTCCTCTTCTCTTCTCCTCGGCTCGCAACCTCCATTTCCTGCTACCTCCTCCAGCACCCCTCTTCTTCCACTACGTACGACTTTAGACACCGTGGAAACCTCAAACTCCTCGTGAAACGAGAAATTACGGGTATATCGTCGCTTCGGGGTTCGGCCGACACGAGTCAACTTTGCGAGGTTATGAAATATTCAAATTATTATAGAAATGTATCGCTTGTAAAGAGAAAAGTTTGTTGAGCATTGGAGCCTACGATTGCCGCTAATTAATATGATGTTTAATTAAACATATATAGTTTGTTTAATTGATGTCTAATTAGATTAGATTTTTTTTTTTTTTTCATGTTTTAGGATTTTTGGCGGGACTTTTCAGGATTTTATTCTAACCAAGATTAATGAATTTTGTCGTTTACAAAATTGACATATTCTAACCTGGATTACGCCTCATGTTTGTTTTAACATTTGACACAAACAAAGAGATTCAGTGTATGAATTAGTCCCGGTCCCAGTGTGTCTGACGACAGCGACGGTCTATGACAGGACGAATAACACGATGACAATGATTCGATTAAATCTCGTTGATCATGAACTCATTGGGGGAGGAATAAAGAAGATCGAATTATTGTACATAAAATTGCTATTAATTATAAGGCTAAAAGGTGACTTTCAAGAAGAAAAATAGAATGTTTTAAAAATTGTTAACAGAACCCTTTCGTAAAGTTCAATGTAAAAAAATAATGTTTATTTACACGATTGCTACAATATTTGTACAATAATGTTAACAGGTTTGAAAATATTTTGGCATTGTTGCCATATTTCAATATTTTATTTCGATACTACGTGAACATATTTTAAAGAGTGAACACTAGGGACGGTGCTTAATTTTCACCTTCAAATTTTTTTTTTTTTTATTTCCCAACTCAGAAGGTAGTGTCAAGTATATAAAAATAAATTCTCCTAAATCATTAATACGTTAAATTAAGTCAATTTTGTAACTTTTCATGTTCAGGTTGGTTTAGATGAAATTTAATATTAATATATTTCTTTACCATCTAAAACAACGGTGATAAATACTCAAATAATCAGTTAATATTTCTTGCAAATTCATTACTGTTAATATTTTTCTGAATTAAACACACATGCAGAAATACAAATCACCCTCAACTACTGTAGACTAATGTACACAAAACTTTGCAAAAACGTAGCATTGATCTGACTTGTGAAACCAGCGGTTCTGACGCTTAAGGCGGAGAATTAAAAAAAAAAAAAAACAAAATGATGCAGCAAGTTCATTGAATTCATCAATTCTGAATAAAACCAAAAGCTTTTATCAACAAAAAGTTGTTCACTTAAAAATTTACCAAACTTACAGAAAATTAAATAATGCAACAAAAAAATGTGTATTGATCGATTAATCCAACTTTCATCCGAAATATCCAGCTTTCATATATCACTCTGCCTCTCCAGGAGATAATCTAAACAAAGAGAAGCAACTCCATCGAGCAGCGGCGAATCGCCGATGAAGTGCAGAAAGAGAAGCATATCCCAAGTGGTAAAAAAAAAACGCTTTCCTCAATCGATAAAACAAAAATGAGAGCCTCTGCCAACAGCGATGCGTAATGATAGAGGGATCGAGGGTGGCTTCGCTCCTTCGTGGCCCACGCCGGGATATTTGTATTTGTATTTGTACAAGTAGTAATATTGGGCTTTGGTCTGGCCCTTCGCTGCCAGATATTCCGATTGCACGACTCCCCCGCTGTTGCCGTTACTACGTCTGTTGGTACTTTGCGGAACGAGGGTTTTGAGGATATATCCAGTAGGCGCCGGGACCGATCGTTCGTGTCACGTATAGTCGAAACGAGAGACGAAACTGAATGGCGAAAAAGAGCGATGTGCGAGAGAAAAAGAATCAAAATATCCATACACGTAATACTCGCTGTATATTGTTGTATGAGCTATTCCAGGTCAATCCAACAACCTCCACGTGGTAGAAAATTGACACTTTTTCATGTGTTAACTTGAAAGTGACAAAAAAAAAAAACAATTACAGAGTAGAACCTCGTACGCAGCTTTCTGATATTTTTTTATCTCGCACAAAATATCCTTTATGCGGAAGTATACAAGGTTTCTACTTTGCAAGTCTCTTTTACATTTCACGAGATTCTTCTTCTGTATTTTTGACAAGCTTTATTCCGAAGTTTTGATAGAAATCTGACCGGTTCGCATATATTTATAGAGAAACTTCAAAAGATATGTAATGTACACTATTTTATTTTCTCATCAAATTGTGGTTGCATTGCTCCGGTGCATGATTCTTAATGCAGAGGCCTTCCATTTTTGGAAACAATATCAAATAGAAAAAAAAATTCAAAGCCTCATGAAATTTAAATCCCTTTACCGATTTTGGAATTCAATTCCAGAATCCGATATTGAATTTCACCAAAAGCATATCTGCGCTTAGGAACTATTTGGCAGAATAGCCAAAACTTTACAAAAGTTCGAACGACCGCGCACTAGTTTTTTTTAATTCGAAAAGACAACATCTAAATGTCTGCATATCCTCAACGACAACGTGTGACGTTGACGTTGCTCGTTGTAAACGAGAAACGTCACTAAAAAATATAAATAAAGTGGCATATTTTGCCGACACTTTGCAAAAGGGAATGTGTAGAGCAATATGCGATATATATTTTTTTTCTTGTCGATTATAAGATAGTTGTCAACGAGTATGACCTCCTAAAGGCCTCCATAAACACATGAAAAATATAACCGCATTCAGTACAATACACAAAAAGTTCAGAACAATCCAGAGTCCTGCGTTCTAACACGGGTGGTGGAATTGACCTGGAATAATGCCTCGTATAAGCTGTAAAATATCTCGTGACGTGACTGTACCATCGCCGGCGAGAGTCGTTGAGACTGTACGTCTGCCTCTCCAATCTGCAGGCTATTGTGACACTCCTCCACTTCTCCTGTACTCCCTGCTACTGTTACTCTATAGCAACCCTCACTCCCTTACTCCCACTTTTTCTTCCATCGTCCTATGTTTTCCTCTACCTCTGTCCCTTTCACTCACTCTTTTACTTTCTTCCACCCCCTCTCTTCCCTTCATTTCAACAGGAAAAAAAGGAAAGAACTTTAGCCCTTTCTCCCTTACACTCGAGGCAAGGGAGACACCGTCTGGATCTGGTGCGCGTAGAAGAAGAGAGATATGCACCGGCGAAAACCCAACTACAGTGTAGCAGACGACGTGGCAGCCCCGAGCGCAGCATCTCTGGCGTTCTTTTCTTCTCCGAAGAAACGGACGGTAGCACGCGAGTCGCGTTCCCTGTCCCACGTCCCTCAGGACGTAGTCACTCTTGAGAGAACGGGAGAATGAGAGACTCCCGAGAGGGGATGAAGAATGCTAGAAAGAACGTCTGCGAAGAGTGAGTGGGCTTAAGACGATGTGAAGCGTGTATGGGTGCAACGGAGAGTAATAGAACCAATAACCCTGATGCTAGATTGAGAGAGAAAGACATTCTGAGAATATGCTTCACATCGTCTTAAAACGCAATCCGTCGAAGGTCGAAGTGGAGAACTTAGGAATAAGTAGGAGTACTCTGGATAGAAATCTTCTCCTACTGCACGAGAGAACAGAAAGGGAGAGTGTTTCACCCGATCTCTTCAAGCTGGTACTTGGGATTGGCATGTAAATCGGGGTTTAATGTCGCGAATATTATTAGTTTATGATTTTGAATCATAGATCCATTATTTTCTTTTTGTCTTTACGTGTAACCGAGATTCATTGGGAGACCGGCACACACGTTTTTGTTGATATTATATTACGCTGTAATCTGAATAGTGTACGCACATTGTTGAAAGTTTTTGAAAATGTTATTTAAAGGCACACCGGTTATGTTTTTAAATGTAGAAGTATTTTGTAAAATTACAGTAATTTTATGTTACATTTTTTAATTTCCTCGAATTTATACTTGCATTTGAAGCTTCAGAATAAAAATGTCCACTACCGGTATAAAAAATTTAATGAAAATACGAAAGTAATATTTTTCTACATTCTATAAAAATCATGCACAGTGTATTTTGTTGCACATACCGACTTTCGGAGTTTTTTTTCGAGAGATTAGTTTGGATTAGCTGCAATTCCTATTACCGGATTATTATATGCCAAACTAAAAATTTTCATACCAAAATGTCAAATAAGAATTGTATTTCCAATTTTTGCAACTACATATATCTGAATGCGATTTGAGTACCTTATTAAGATTTAAAAATCCAATAGTATACATTGTAACCAACATGACTATGAAGATCTGTGACATGATTTATATAATAATTATATTTAACATATATACATGAAAAATATATAGTTTCTTATGGGATTGCAACATGTTCATAAGTTATAGCAGTTTGATTTTTTTTTTCTCAAATAAATATCCGTTTTTCAAAGTCGAGACTCACTATCGGCAATGTCAATTGTTTCATCGTGGTCCACGTAGAGACCTATATTTTGGATAAAGGCCGATTGATATGGACAGAATCTTCGAAATTTTATAACAAAATAATAATGTCAAAATAATTTTAACGTTAAACTGTTAAACTGCCAAAAAATAACGTCAAGAAAACGTTAACGTTAAACTGCTATAATATTCCGGGCAGTGATATTTCTATCATTTTTTATTATTTATTGGATACAGAAGTAATGTATTTGAAATATACAACTTTTCAGCAAAATATATGTACATATATAAAATGTAAGTAAAATATATTTCAAATGTAGTTTTGCGTATATTTTGTCAAATAATTATTTCCATCGAGTATGGTCATAACAAAATTATGGGCCTCTCGGTACTTTGAAATTATAAGTCAGGGATAATGTAAAGAATATTTAGTAAAAGTAAAAAAAAAAAAAAAAAAATAACTTATTGGTTAAAAAAATCTATAATATAGCCTCTCTTTAATGGCTACTGAACCAGTGATAATGTGTTCTTTGACTTTAATGAAATCTGCAATATTCTAAGATAATTGTTCATTTCTCGTTCAGTATATCGATGATTGGTACAATGGCTTACGCAATAAAGATCTAGTTAGCGAAGTAATACGCCGAGAAAAGATTTGTGGAGAAAAGAGCCATTGCTCTTTCTTTTTCTGCAATCATTTCTCCTGTTGTTTACTTTTTTTTCTCTTTCTTTAACCGATTTATTTATTACTATCTACCCAGCCTTCCGGTCTCTATCCTTCGTTGGCTCGGCTACGAGGTAGGAAGATCTCTCGAGCAACGAGTACTTCCATCACCTCTTTGTAATTGAATCTAATAACTCTTGCAAGACGAGGGGGTACGTGACCAAGCCAACTATCATTGGCTCTGGTATTATTCGCCGTTTCGTTAAACACATATTTATCTGGGGTATTACGTTTCAAAGCTGTATTAGCAGTGAGTTATTTATACATTAAAAAAAGATGGGAATGGCGTGATCGGCTTAAAGAAAAAAAAATTCGGCTTCATGAAAAGGTCGTTTTTCTTTAAACAAAAAAGTAGTATATAATTTTTTTTTTCAGTGAAAAAATCAATGTTATAAAATCTATAAATCCATTAAAATATTTTATCTGAAATTTTAATACAAAATATTTGATATCAACATTTTATTACTGATATTTTTTGAGATACGTTCACTTGAAAAACATGCGACATTTTCTGAAATGTTGGATTTAAAATTTTGAAAATAAAAAGAATCGGCAGAAATTACTCTTGAATAGTATTAAACTCCAGACCTGTAAGCCTCCGTTACTTCGTGGAATGAATATTTATTGTATAATTCATTTCATTATTATTATTATTTCATAACAGTAACCAACAATGCTTATAAAGAAAAGTTCAAATACCTTCGAATAACTTCTAAGAAAAAGCATTTTTGATAACATTTGACAAAATATTCTACGACAAAAATGTGACGGCCCTGCACTACATTGCATATAAGAGGACGATTGGAATAACAGAAACATCTACGGGACATTAGCGCAGCGATACTTCGTCTGGCCGTCCTCACTACCAATCTACACTCTTCCCCCAAATCTCCGCTTGGTCGTTACAAAAATATGGTAGCACTTAACTCCATTTATATTTCAATGCATCAAGTCCATTTTGTCATTTTTTCAATACATTTTCTGTAAAATATTATGATCTCAAAATTAAATATCTTCCTGCCTATACAATTTCTAGAGTTTAACGTATGGTGCAAATAATTGTAGACAGAAAAAAAATTAATGTTGTGGTTATAAATAGATCTACGCTTTTAGTTTTATTCACTGGCATAGCATTTCATAGGAATTTCAAATGAACCTATCGAACTGTGGTCCAGAAATCTGTGCATGAAAACTTTCGATAACTTTGAAATGAACCAAACTTACCAAGAAGTAGTAAGCAGCCGACTGGTTAAACTCTTGAAGTAACCGAAGTAGTCAGCAGGGTGTCTGCGCCCCTTCCGAACTATCAGGTTATGACTAGGCGGTCATAGCACCATAGCGCTGCATAGTAATCGTAACTCAAATTTGCACACTTGAAAAAAATTAACCTTTCACTTAACCGGTTGAACTCTGCCGAAGTAAAAGTCGATAAGAGCAGGAAAATCATTATCAAAATTTTTATAAAAATAATTGATCGTCATCTGAAACATGGCGGCATAGATACTGGAAAATTACTGGATTCTAATAAACCATGCCACTTTTTTCTACACCGTTGAGAGTATATTTAAGTAGATTATTCTTTAAATCAGGGACATTCGTCGATTTTTAAAATAAAACTAAAGATGACTTAATTTCGTATGACCAAAATAATAACTGCTATATCAATAATAGAGACAACCGTTCTGAAGTCTGGCTAATTAGTAGAAAATATTTAAGTTGGTCCGAAAAAAGTGGCTAAATTGACAGAGATTATTGCATATACGTCTGTCAGCTTTCACTCCATAGTTCGTCGCGCAAAATTAATCTTCACGTCGATTAATTGCAATGAAACTGTGAGGGACAAGCACGGGATGAAAAATACTATATTTTAGGAATACGAACGTGGGTTCACGCGAATATAGTATAGTAATAGTTGAACCAAGGGGTAAACAGATAGGTCGTTGGGTTTTCGACAAAGTTCACGAGCGGTGGGATGACCTAGTCCCGTGAGAGTTCAGAAAAAAAAAACCTTGTTCACCGTCCAAATTCACAGCTCACTCGTGTTTCCCTCGGGACTCATTCCCGGAACGATAATACGCGACCGACCTGCCGCTGGAATTACATGTTCCGTCGGTACGCCTCTAGCTATCGCGAGATATACGCCAGAATCGTGTCATAAAATAAAACTGGTTTTCGACACTTCCTTATCCCGAAATGTTCGTGGAATTTTATTTATTTCGTCACGTGCTTCAAGTCAGAAGAGTGTTTTCAAAGCCCGCCATGTAGTATTTGAGAATAATAGTGCCATAAGGTGGTGTCGTCGCGATTTTACCGACAATATAGATTTGTAGATTTATTTATTATGATACTTCATTGTTTGGTACTTTGAGCAGAAATCATTAAATTTAAATCTACCTTTTCATACTTTCATTAATGAGACATGAGACAGGCGAAGATACAAAGTACACGTAGACAAGTAGATGAAGTTCTTATTGATCGCAGGAAGTGCAGAATCATTAGCCACTCTGATCCCACTGTCTTTCGCTCGTCAGCTCGAGTTTTCGAACGTGAAAGACATGAAAGTTTAATCATCAATTCCTCCCGATCGGCTCTCGCTCTTCCACTCAGAGTACTTCTCTCTTACAATGTGCTTCCATCGGTGCCAACCTTCGGCGAAGTTTCCACAAGAGAACCTGCGGTAAAGACCACGCATCAGCACTGGTGGCACGGTATAGAAACTTCAAGATTTATAAGTCGATCGTTTGTCCTTATTTGTCGAATCGTGAGAAAGGAGCGCCGAACGAACTAACCCAACTAACTGAGGATTCGTTACATTCGCTGGCGCATTTCTATCATTTGTCCTCATAAAGTTACAATACCGAATTCCCGCAGTGATTTATCATCGTTTGAAACGACGAAGATTTTGGATGATAATTTGAAACGCTAAATCACTTTATTTGATCCCTTAAATTATCTGAATGTCCATTGAAATTTGAACACTGTGCAAGATTTCTTAAACATTCCCCTTAAGAGCATTGAGTCACTTTAAAAAAAAATGCTAAAGAATTACATCATGAGAGCTCTGAAATTATCCCAAGTTTATTGAAAATTGGGCGGGACATCGTTTCTACAGGATTGTAATTACATACAGTCCCGATTGTACAAACGAATTGGCGGACACAAGCATAATATGACACACATCCAACTTTACACATGCAAATTAGACATAATGAAAGCTGCACACGCACGAAACTGGACATAGCAAAGTTGTACATGCACCAAACTGGTCATAGCGACACTGGAAACGATCCGAACTCGACAAAGACAAACATTACACTCTGCGAACTGGAAACAGCGAAATTGCACGTCCACCGATCTGGACACAGCTGAGCTGTACTCATGCCGGATTGGACACAGTGAAACTATATAAAATTGTAGTGACTTCGAAGTGTTGATATACTAATAAATGGGGCATACCATATCAATTCGACCTTATCAATTCGGATTTTTTACGTTATAGCTGCAGCTCTAAGAGGGGATGAGAATTGTTATTAGTTTCTTTTTTAATCATTTTGATATACTTATATTTGATTATTTAAAACGAACATATCGATTGTCGTCATGTTCAAATCTGAAGAAATTTCAAAAAATATTTATAAGCATGGATCCAAAGTGGGCCGGACCTCGCTTCTTCGATGTGTTGGCTTTCAATAATAATAAGTATGTCAAATTTTTTAAAAGTCTAATCAAAATTCTGGTTACCTCTTCGAGTTGAAGTAATAACATTTAAAAATATGGATCAAATCCAAAAGATTGATGTCAGACTCAGGATGAATCGTTATGGAATGCCCCGCATACTAATAATTACTTACTTTTCCTTTTATTTTGCTATTTCCTTCACGGATGACTTTCTGTAAATCGAGCTAATTTCAATCGCCGCTTTTATTTCGCCCCTAGCAAGATTCCTGATACCTTTTCACCGCTAGAAAGTTAAGAACTTACGAGTAGCCATCTTCTTTCATTGTTTTCCCTCCTTCGTCCCCTCTCTTTCGCAGTTCATTTTTCGCCGAGATTCGCTCAAGATTCACCGAGAGTGCCTAATAATAAGTTCATCGCGTTATGCCGTGGAAATCCGAGCTCTCCCAAGCTGACGAAGCCGCCAGCGATATAGCCAGAAGCTACCAATTGAGCTAGCTGCTAGAGAAGAACGAGGGAAAATTATAGTGCATTCCCCCGCACCTCTCCTTTCACGGTGGTACGCAGATTATGTTTTCAAATTAACTCTTCCCACCTTTCAGACCACTCGGATTTCTCGGGATTAGGAGAAGGATGGAGAAAGAAGACCACTTGTCTTGTTCTCGTGATGCTTCTTTCTCTCGTAGCTCGACTTACTCCCTCAGAACGCCCAGCATTCTCCTTCCCCTCGTAATTACGTATAAATCCAGAGGATGGTTGAACCCCCTCGAAAAAAAGAAGCATCATGAGGAGGATAAACCGAGCGACGAGAAAACACAAACTCTTGGCCTTAAGGGAGAGTAGAACAAGGCAAAAAACCGAGTCAGCGAGATTTTTTTTCTTTAGTGGGTTTAAAATCAGATTAACCTGAGGACGTCCCTCTCGACTCTTCCGAGCTTGGAATTGAGTATGTAAAAAGCGTTGCTGCTGTTTCACGAACTTGGGAAAATGGTTCTTGGCTGACAAACACGGGGTTTGCACTATGAAAAACTTGAACGCTTTTTTTCGTCACTTTCTACTTAAGTTTTTTAGGTTTCTGATGCGACTCTTGTGTTTATATGCATATGTTATATGAACCGCCTAAGAGTCATATGCCCTTAGAGTTTTCTATGTTCTTTTTTAATATAATTAATGTCCGCAAAAAATGAGAATTAAAAATTTCAATGTTGAACACTAGAGTCATTAGAGTGACGTAAGAATGTTTGTTTTTGCATCTTTTTATTTTTAGAATCTTATAAAAATAATGTTTACATTTTTTTGGCGACCTTGGACGGCAACGTCATCCAGAACTATTTTTGTGGGAGAATTATATTATCTATAAAAAGTTTCGTATGAGAATTTACGCCATCTTGCATAAAGTCGATCGGCAATCATCTGTTCTGATTCTTTTTAAATTCTTAAGCGGAGGTAAAACATGACCGTGAGAATTAATTCGAGCGTAAAAAAATTGCGTAAAACGAACAATTTGATGACGTGTGTGTTGTCACGCACGCTTTTCGACATAGTTTTAATTTTTTAATTTCTTACCCTTGTCAAGATTTTTCTACGTGATTAGTACGTTTTTTCGAGGTTACTTACCCTTACAATGTCTAAAAATGCTAAAGCATACAACTTCTTCAACTTCTAGTATCGGATTTTCCCGATTTTCAATAGTCGATCCAGAAATATTTTTCATAGCTGGAATGATTCTTGAATTATATGCGATTGAATTTTCGAAGATGCATAAATGAAGCTGTATTTCTATATGTGATTTCTGGGTATTTTGGTACGTTTTTAACTCACCGGTATGGAAATATTGTAAAAACAAATTTTTAACATGACAAAGTTTTCTCTATACCTGCAAAAAGTTGTGAATTATGGGCAATGTGTCATTTCTATAATACAAGGGACCTTTAATAGATTTTTATAGGTATAACAAAATTAGGTAATTTTGTTAGTTAGATAGGTCTGCTTTTTGGACATACTAAAATATTATTAGAAAATGTGTTATGTCAGTTATTGTAATTTTTGCTTGTATTGTTTTTAGCAGTAATAAATATTTTAGAGCGATGTCATTTTGAAGTGTCACTATGATGAAGGTGATTGAAATGCGTATAAAAACTATGATAAACTTGCATACACAATGCTGGTGAAATTGTGACTCATACGACGTCTTTGCAGTGCATCGTTGTGCAAAAAAAGTTGCCTGCAAGATGAACGCTCACGCCTCGCAATAGTGCAGACCCGTATACTATATTTTTATCATCGCTTTACCTCAGAATAGCTGTAAAGTATAATGTTTGGGATCTTAACCATCTCTCCCAGCTTCTCCCTGTATTTTCTATAAACCTACTTACTCCCCGAGGAATTTTACGGAGGAGGCGCAAGTGGCCTTTCCGTGAAAAGCCACGTTCAGGAAGCCGAGATAGGTACACAGCGAGTGAGAAAACTGCGAAAAGTACATCAGTGCTATTGTATATTTTATCGACGACTCGATGAAAGAAGTTTTCAGACGTCGTTCTTCATTTTTTTTCTTTTCTTTTTTCTTTTTTTTTTTTTATAGTCCTTCGCCTTTTTCAATTTACAATGGGGGCAGCCAAGCATAAAAGAGGGTATTCTATTGTGTAAAATTTCATCATATAGGAATGACGATAAAAAAATGATTCGAAAGATATTTCAGGACATATAATTACAAGTAATTATTCGAATAAAAAACAAACTAAAAAGTATGTACAAACAAATCTGCCAAGTAGACCCTTGCAATTGAGGAAGTATCACTCTAGGAGGAAGTATGTTAATCAATTTTGGTTTCCTCACAGAGGATGCTTTGTAAAAAAACAAAGCTGTATTTTGTCCACGGATTTACTTTTTATGGGCTTTCATTCTGCGATTATCTTCCCGTTGTTTTTTTTTTTTTCATAGATAATTTGTCCTGGATTGAAATCCTGCAAAAATCAATCGACTGATTATTGCAATACATAAATTATAAATAATTGTTTAAAAAATAAAACATCATAATTTTCGAATTAAACAAAAAATTGTTGAGAACGAAAATTACATTAACTGAATTAATACGTGAAATAATAATTTAAGAGTTATTATTATTATCCTTTTAGAAATAATAGTTATTTCGTCAGAACTTTAATATAAATTTTCACATATAGAACGGTTTTGCTCTAAACATTTTTTCAATCTGTTCTCATTTGTATTTTACTGGTATACGTTCCCCTGACTATAACCGTCAGTTTTTTTTTTTGCTTCATTTTACCTGAAAAATATCATTTCTCTGTTTATGACTGTTGTTTTCTGTTACCAGTGGTCTCGGTGATAACCAGCATAAATCTAATGTCTTGTTATCAAGCTCGGAGTGCATTCTCTGAGCGTGGACGCGCGATATTATAGGCTGTTACCCGAGTGTCAGAGGGAGGCACTCTCGACCCGGCCTTAATTGCCGTAGACTCGCTGCTAATTAGTTTACATTACACTCTCGGGGTGTCCTCTAGGTCCTAGAGGAAAGGCTTTGCAGCATCACTCTGTCTCTGTTCTGTACTATGTGGATCCTTCTTCAATGGCAGCTCTCTCGCCTACTCTAGCACCTGCTCTTTCCATCGATGATGCCTAGGCCACTTAGATGTATAGTCACCGCGTATTCCTTCGTGTGCAACATCACCAATATGTCACCATGTATGGAGCATCTCAAGGACGTCGTGATAGCATCAGAAGCCTGCATATGCATCTGCCGTAATATATAATACATGTATAGGGTATTCTATGCCAAAAGTTACCCAACCTGACCGAACTTCTTAATATTATAATTTTGCTTCTTCATAGGGGAAGTGAAAAGTTATTCATTGAAATGTTTTAAGTCCAGTTGAGAGACGTATCATTTTAAATAATTCCAAAGGGTTTTAAGAGCATTTGATAATCCAACATACAGCATGAATAATACATCTAGTGTCGTAATTGACATTCCCATAACAGCACTGGTAACGCGCTTCTTTTAATAGACATATATTTCCGTAATACTACGCCTCCCGACTGGAGTTATAAAATTTCAATGAATTATAAGAAATTATAATTATTTTTACGATGGATGGTGCTACGAATATCAAATGGATAGAATAAAGCTGTTTTCGAGCGAGTTCGAATTGAGATTGAAGTGTATTAGGAATTATTTCATTATTCTTCCATTTTTTGCTTCCTAATAGAGGAAGCTTTTGGGATTGTAGTTGACGCCAAACGGATGGAAAATTCAAATTTTATAGCATCTCGAAAATTTTGAAAAAATCGTTTTCACGCTGTAACTTTTGCAATTTTTTTATTTTACTGAAAAAAAAAAAACCAAAACATGCGACAGCAGTCGCGAAATTTTTTATTTATTTTTCAGCAGATTTAAATCAACTTTGGTACATATGTGGATTGTCGCAGAACAAAGTTCGAGTATAAATTTAAAGCGAACCGGTCGAACGGTTCAGAATTTATAATATTTTTTATTTTTTGAAAATTGCTCTTCGCGCAATAACTTGTGCAAATTACAAGATACCGGGTCCAAACTTGGTTCACATATGTATTACCATAGAACAAGGTATGAATAAAAATTTGATGCAAATCCATCGAACGGTTCTAAGTTTGCGACATGTTGGATTTTGTTGAAAAATGTTTTTACAGCTCAAACAAGCCTGCAACGTAGAACCTTGCAAATTGCTTCCTAATTATTTAGTATTTAGGCGGACCCGCTTATTATAAAAACGAAAAAAAACGTAAAAACGAATATGTATTATGTAAATGCAGCCGGTAATACAGCGTTTCTACAGAACTCGATTCTACACATCAACGACTCTACACCAATATGACTGCACACAACAGCAATTCTACACATGCCTCAACTACATGCAGTCATTACAATCCCATCTCTACATAAGAATAAATTCAGTACACTGCTAACAAATGCAGCATGGGACTGCGGTGAATTTGTCGGTGTACTGTTTTGCCTGCGTAAAATCTTGCCATTGTGAATTTGGCTCGTGACAGTTTTGGCGGCTGTGTAAAAATCGAGTTGCTTATCTAGAGATGCGATTGTATAGAGTTATGGTGTAGTCGGCGATGTATAGACTCGGGTTCTTTGGAACCGCTGTATTGTTGTTTAGCCTAAGACTAAATACTCTACAGCTATATTCAAGCACTCTACTGCGAATGCCGTGAAATGAGCTAAAGAATAGCACAATTTTGGCAGCCATCTTGCGATATTTTAACATATTCAGATAGGTTATTTGTAAAATTCATTCTTTCACACCAGAAAGGCAGCCGGGTGTTAAAAATTAAGGCCCAGAGCGGTCACATCGGGGATCTTCGAAAAATAAGGTCCTCGGGGGAGTCTAACGAGGATGCGATGTGCCCGTGTCATAATAACCTGCTAGTGTTCTATAATATTCAAACACCTGTATCGATTTTCATCAAATTTCATAAGAAATATTCATAAACATATATGTATAATTACGTATATGTTTAATGTTTTAACATGTTTCATAAGATATTTCGAAAATACAAGTAGATAAATAAATAAATAGAAATTAAATATTTTTTTTCGACACGACGTTTCAAGTTATGTCACCCCATTTTGAGTATCCTGATATAAAAATTTAGAAACACGAATATCACAAAACGGAAGATTCCTCCATGAGAAAGCAAAGAAGGCTACCCTCTATAATTTTCAGATATCTTCGAAAGTCTATTTGACAATATGCATTCTTAAAACACCAAGAACTTCAATTTTGTTTTAATGTTTTTAACATTCATTTGTATATAAAACCTAAAATAGTGCTACGTAATATTTATATATTTTCGATAGTGTATTGCTGTGTATCTTGACGTTTATGTGCTGCGTCTATTGGCGAACCTTTTATTAAGATACAGTTTCTGCAAATCACAAATCGGGTCTGAGTCACTACCGCCAAGATTTCAGCGTTATCGATTATCCCATGAAAAAGAATTCCCAAAGAGTTCGTATCGCTGATTTTATTCACTGATTGCTTTACCAATTCGTTATAAATTAATGAATCAATCACACTGGACAATTTTTTATAATTAAGATAATCGTGAAAAAGTTGTTATATTTTAACAATAATTTTATTCCGTAAGCTTCAAGAAAATGAATAGACATTGGTACTGAACTAATTCGCCACCAATAGAATTTTAAAACAAATCGAAAAGTTGGGGATGAGCATTTTTTTCAATTTTATTACATAGTCACCCAACATTTAATTGAAAAAGATGAGTTTTTGATGGACAGTTTTTTTTTGGTCTGGAATGCCTTATATAGAACGGACTTGTCTCATCAAACGTCTCTAGAAATTCGATTCCACACCGCATCTCCGCCGCTGCTCGAGAGAGAGAGAGAGAGAGAGAGAGAGAGAGAGAGAGAGAGAGAGAGAGAGAGAGAGAAATGGGAGGTGCTGGAGATAGATACGTCGCGCCCGGTGCATCGTGCACTGTACCGGTGCATCGCCCAAGCGAAATTCACCCGTGCTGTCTCCGGCACGACCCGCCAGCGCGGCTTCTCTCCCAAACGATAATTCAATAAAGCTCCACATGCGAGCGCACACTACATCGCGTCCACGCTACGATGCATCGAAGATTTAACAGCAGTCAATTAACCGCTCTCTATCGAATTATTTAGTTCTGTATGGAATACGCTATGTGCACGTCCAGTGAAAAGATCGTCAAGATTCGTAAATGCAAATTGGAGTTTTGAAAAAATGATAATTGAGGACTCACCGATATGGGAAGTGATCAATTAAAGTGAATTCTAGTTCATTGAAATACTCAAAACAGTGATACTTTCTTTTATAACAATTTCTACAATCTTCTGATGGTATTTTGATTGTCTGTTTTGGAGGATAATTTCATACAGTTTAATTCCTATAATAATTATGTAATCTAAATAAATTTGATCGATTTTCGCCAATTTCCGAAGTGGAGGTTTTTCATCTAGTTTTTTTTTATTAAAGAATAAATCATAGTATTGGTTCGATTATATTTAGTTATTGTTTTAACAATGTTTTGACGTTACAGCAAGGCCAATTGTATACTAAGATGTCGAAAAATGTTTGTACACTTTTAAAGGGAAATTAGTATAGACGAAGATACATATAAATGAAAATAATCCTACTTAATGTAGGACAGATGTGTAGTAGTTCATTAGAAAATTATATTTTTATGTAGTTGTATGGAATTCAAATTTGTAATCTTAGTTGGGATTCACGAGTAAGAGCGCGTTTCGTTTTTTGAAAGAGATACAATATGAATTCACCGATAAATATTTTTTTAACTAAATTTATTTTAACGAACAAAAATATCGTTATTCATAAAAATAGAATCAATATTACAAATTTAGTTGTATGTGTAAATAGGACAACGTCATATTATCACACGTTAATTCAACAGGATAACACAACTTGGCAAATAACATATGGAGAATACTGATATCGTTAGGAAGAGGCTATAGGGATCCCCGATATAACAAGACCCGATAAAAAATTCACAGAATAATCCAAATCAACCTAAATGAGTCCTAGAGACTCCTAAAGAACTCTATAAATCTCTATAGTGCACTAAAGAACCCTAAATAACCCAAATTGTGATCTGGGAATTTGCTTCTTATCGTGGGTACTTTCTCTTGGACTATTTGTTTGGGTACCGTGTGTAGAGTTCATTTCAGTTACGACTTTTTAATTTGAATTAGCAGTTCTTTCAACCCCGTGTAAAAGTTGAAATCTGTTAGATGATAGTCCATCTAAAGTTTAGTTCAATGCATTCATAGTTTATTACGTATACACTTTTGTCCAGAGTCTAGTGAAATAAAAGTTGATTCAAATGGTAGTCCCATGCAATAAAAATCTCTTATTTACTGTCATTGTGCAGACAACTGTGTTGAGTCAGACAACAACAGACTGCAGAGTCAGACAACAGACAATTAAAATTTGGCAGTTGATTTTTTTTTGTTGCAATACTTTCTCTTTTATATACTCTGTATATGATGAGAAATGTAAAATGTAGGAACTAAAAAACCAAACGACGTCCCACAAGTTTTAGCTTGCTTGCTTATGCTTTGCGAAAGCTAGAGCGAAAACGTTAATTTTTGGGTAAGCTAAAAATTACGTAAAGTGTGAATCGCTTTATCGATCTTGTCCAAATTCAATACCAAACAACATCGTACCCCCACTTATAAAGAACTATTTGGCTATACAAACAAAGTTTTACGAATGGTTAAGCGATTACACCCTTTTTTAAAAAGTACAAAATTACATCATATCTAAGTGGCCGCACATATTTTGACAAAAGTCGCAATATTCAAAGAGGAATAACGTCTTCACTTGCGTACCACATTTGAGTCCGGTCGCTTTAACGATTACTGAGTAAGTGGAGATTGAATTGTCGAAGTCCTGCAAGCACACACACGCCCACGCACATACATACGGACATTTTTTTCTATACCACTTTTCTCGACACTTTGCACCATTCTAAAAAATTCTTTCACGAAAGCGAAGGTTCCTCTACGAGGAAGCAAAAACTTCGATGTCACAGAGCAAATGTGATAAAGCAAAATGAAGAAACAGGAGAACACGATCGTGGAGTGAAGAGTTGTGTGACCAAGTAAGGGGGTACGATCCTGCTTTGAGGATTCAAGTCGTATAAATCTGTAGGGAAGTTATACGTGCGCGCTCCAGCTGCCAGAGAGCAAGCTGCTCTTATCACCTGTTGCCAGGCTGGTTTATCCCTTGTGAGGATAAGAGGGGAGTCTGAGAGATAAAGAAAAAAAAAACTAAAGAAAGAGATATTTCTCGTTTCGTCCCGATGCTGCCACCAGAATCCTTCGTGTCTCGTTTCGTCCACCTCACCGCCTCAGTGAAGTCCAAGCACTCTTAACGTATACTGTCCAATGTTATTTTCTCGTCACTTTCATTGCTTTTTAAATACATTCTCCTATAACCACTGGAGCTTTCTTTACGGAAAACAGTGACTCAATGGTTTCATCCTGAGGTCACACGTCGCGAAACTGTGTTTAATACTTAATTCCCGACGGGAACGGTAGTTTCTTCAACCATTTTTTTTCTCTGTAATCATCGGTCGTTTGGAATCCACCCTCAATCGTAGATTTTCTTGAAATTTTACCACAGGGAAAGCTGGGGATAGTCAAACAAATTTTACGATATTTTTTTATTATTTCTAATTTAGCAAATAAAAACTTATAAATTTGATACATTTATTTTATTATAAGTTGACGAAAATATCTTTGTACGTTTGCCAACTTTAGCGACAATTTAATGCATAAGTGTTGTAACAAATTGCTCAATTATTTGTCAAGTTACATTTCTTTCATTCTGTGAGCTATAACAATAATAAAAGTACAACATTCCATATAATTTGAACGCCTTCAGATTATATAAATACTACGGAAAAGCTAAACAATATCCATCGGAAATTAGTCTTTCAGTTCACTGGAGATATTTTAGATTTTTTTATACTTAAAAAATTCCCAACTATAAGTAAAAAAAAAATATATTCTTCGCCAAAAACTCTGTTTACTCGTTTCTTTTTACAACATTTGTGATACACTGAAAAAATAGTTTAATTTCAATTTATTATGTTAATAATTCGGAATTAAAGGGTTCCCCATTTTTCAAATTCACTAAAAAAAAATTAAGTTATTTCTCAGAGTCAAGTCTAATTAAATCATATCTTTCTACCTACAGTTTCCTCTATATTAGATTCAGGATAATCGACTACAGACTTATCTACATTCGTCATTAGGATTCGCTACGTTAGTTCGTCGTCTCCAGACGGATTTATCAAATTTTCATAATATACTAGACACACTAATTCGATTAAGAATGGTTCAATACCACGCGAGAGAATTCACGGAAATATTCAGGATATTGTAGTAATAGATTCAAATTTAAATAAGAAATGCGCGAAAAAGAAAGTCTAGAGAGCGCTAGAATCGGCAATAATAATTACAAAAATTTGGCTTTACGAGGGTTACGAGATCCGAGAATCGCTAACGCTCGCTCTCTTCTCTCCGAACAGTCGTAACGTACAGACGTACAGTCTAGTTGCTAGCTTCTATATTTTCACAAAATCTGCCACGTGTATACAGGTAGAAAAAGATTGAAGATTTATTTAAAACTTTAATGATATCAAGAAAATCATCATCCCTGGATGTCAAATGGTACTGAGGACCTGAGAAGCAACACCATCACCAGTTAAAAAATAAAGATAAGTTTTTGGAGAGTAAAATAATACGGCTAATATATATTTTTCTTTAATGAGAGAGATGGAGCACATTATAGTCAAAGTCTATCGTAATAATTATCGTTATATCAATTTTTTTTATATGCAAAGTTCCGTCCAATTTAACTTCAAGGTCATTTTCAGAATTTATCTAACCAAATAATTTGTTCCCTACAATAAAAGTTCGTAATTGTTTGAAACAATATTAATAAAGATATAAAATAAAAAAAAAAGAATTATTATAATCTCCAATCTCGTTCGTCGATATTCCATGAGAGGATTTAAAGGATTTTCCAGATTTTCCGGAAAGAGTGTTGGAAAGTGTGAAAGAATCGTGGGGATCTTTGCGGAAAGAGAACGTGAACGATAGCACGTTTCTCTTGCTTCTCCTGTTGCCTCTGATGCTACTACTCCGAATAGTGTGAAAAGGTTAGGGGTCAGAGTCGTCCTTGTGTACCTGTTGCGAAAACCCGATTGGACCTATGGCCTCTTCCGGGTCCTCTCGCCTTCGGGTTCAAAGTTCGCGGTTACTCCGCACACGCTTCGGCCCCACATTCAACCAACCCCTATCTCGCGTTCATTTCGTGAATTACCCTGTTGCTCACTTTATTACAAAATAGTTCATGCACTCATGCACTCTGTTCCAACCAACCATGCCCTTTGAAGTATCATTGGTCACAGCATAGTACTCTTGCACTAAACCTAATGAACTGCGTGAACTTTTCTTCATGATGCTTTCTATATTTAACTTCCAACGACCCCCTCCCGTAGACAAACAGATGGCATTTATGCATTCAGTGTCGATCAGTGAATCTCACCTCGATTGTTTGTAATTGATTGTTGTAGAAATGACGAAAACTCTGTTGATAGATTTTGGTACAATACATCTAGGAACCGGAAAATCGAATTTAGTCCATGAATTTTCGACATTTGCTATATTTTCGCAGAGACATATCATATTTAAAAAAACGATAAAAATTCGTTTTTAAATGCCACTACTATTATGCAAAAAAAACCGTATACGTGTGTGTGTGTCTAACTGCTCTCGACAGAGGGTTTCATAACAGCGAGTTACATATTTATTACACTCGTCGCCGTGAGGTGCAATGTTACTTTGTTACTTACTGTTTGAACAGAATGAAAAACAATTGATTATGCAATAAATAAATTTATGTTGTGGCACAGTTATCATCCAATTTTGCTATTTCGAATGTCGTTGCTGAATTACATTACATTGGTTAACAATCATTTAAAAAAAAAAGTTCATTGCAGTATAATAAGTAAACAACTCAAGTTCATGTTGTTTACTTTACCACTTATTTCAACTTTTTGTAAATAAATATAGGTGACTGACCATCGAAGACTCCTTAAATTATTGCAATACTTTTTAATAGGACACCATTTTCATTAGTTATAAATATGTAATTTTTGTTACTGCATAGAATTAGTTTCATAATTTCATTTGATAGTAAAAGATTCAACGTATAAATGCGAGATGATAATAATTTCGGAGTAAACATAAAAGAGTTTCAAAAAGTTATTCTGTATCATGCTAATTGTAAGTATAAAATAAAATCTCTAGAAATCCTATAGAGAACATCAATTGCCAATATTGGTGGAGTTTTTAGTAGAAATTCGTAAATAGCCTCGGCGTCTACAAATGTTGGTGGCACTGCGCTCGATATATTTCTAGTTATGATATGTCTAGAAGTTATGTAAAATCGATTTAGCAGTTTGTTCGGAAGTATGCGCAGAGTTGAAAAAGTTTAAATGTGGTTTATTAGAGGATCGGATAACCAAATTGGTTTTAACACTGATAGAAAAATTCTTCATTATAGTCCTTAAATGATAGATAAATTTGATATCTATCGGTTGACTGGAATGAAAAATATAAATCTCTGTAAATAATTGTTTTCTGGCTGACTCAGTCTCCTTAAGCTTACTTCAAGCCAACAAAATGGTTTTTCCTCAGAGTATAATCATACATTCTGATACCTCGTGACTCAAGACTCGGACTCCTCAATCCAGCGAGATTATAGAGGTCTACTTTTTCGCACCCAAAATCCGACTTCTCCAACCCCTATACTGAGAAAAAAATTTGCTTGATTCAAATAAATGTATTTTGTTGATTGGAAATTTTGTTAAGTCAACAAAGGTTTGCTCAAATTACATATGCCATAGTCCAGTCAACAAAATGAACAGTGTTGGCTCACCCATCCGCGTTGACTAAACCAATTATTGGAAAAAACACTCACATGTTTGATTAACTTGAACAATAATTCGTCAATTCAAACATATGGTTTTCTTGATTTCATCTAACCACCAATTGAGTTTGTTCCTTTTATTTGACAAAATATTTTGTTGTAATGAACTTGAATATAAATTGGGATATAGTTCGGATTTTGTTGAACCATGTAACGATTTTTAAAAATATTCGATAGTATTGAACTCAATTATTCTGTGTATGAAAGTGTATATTCGTTCGGATGAAAGAGATTCCGTGTTAAGGAGACCGAAAAAGTTCTTCCGAAATTTTCGTGCGTCAATTAAATGTTTAGTTGTTTCGAAGCCTCCCGTAGTTTGAAAAAAAAAATATATCAAATTATATTAACATATTATTTTGTCGAATACAAGGTGGGTAGAACGCTGAAATTCATGCTATTTGCTATCAGTAATCTAAATAATTTATCTTTTTCAAGTGAAAATCCGTTTAGTTAGGATAAAGTTAATCGTCTTCTCAAAAAGTCTTAATTCAGAGAATCATATGTAGTGTGTACTCAAATATCTCGCAACATTAAATCAACTAAATTTTATTTGTTTCAACGTTGAGCCGTTTAGTTCATCCATTAAATTGCTTATTTCAGAAAATATTTTGACATCCTCGAAGCCACCCGCAATAGGGCGACCCGTTAAAAATTAAGGCATTAATGAATAAGCTTCAAACCCTTTCCAGTTAAGTGCACAAAATATTTTTTTTTCTCTGACTAAAAAACTACAAATAATTTAGTTAAATCAATCGATTTTTTTTTCCGAGCCAACCGAATTTCTTTTCAATGCATGAACGAAATATCTTGCTATTATTACATCCACCTTTAGTTGATGGCATCGGATCGCACCATTTTGTTGAGTCAAATAATTTTTTGTTCGTTCAACAACTTTTTTTTTCTCAGTGTACACCGAGAACTACCTACAACTACCTACTACCAAATACCTACAACTACCCAAAATACGTATGTATTGCTAATACGATTTCCATTTATCCGGAATTATCTATATCGGCTAAGAATGACGACCGTACTGATAATTTTTAATCTTTGGGCGAGATATTAACAATAATAGTGTCGGCGTTTGGTCGGCTTTACTAATCTTGTGAATTGGCAATACCAATCGGGACTGCCCAAGTGAAAATGTGGAACCTCCAAATACCCTTCATTGCCTTCAAATGGATAAAATATGTCACATTCAGAGGTTTACCGAAGGGTCTAGAATCCTCGACTTACTCCTCAGAACCAAATCGCAAGTTAATACATAACAATTTCACCCTGTGATACTCTCTGTTTACTCCAATTGGATTATAAATGCCATTTCAGGAGCCTTTGCGAAGGATTCTATCACTTGGCTTATCGTAAACTTGGGGTGAATAGAGGGTCTAAATTTCAGCTTAGATGGTCGATTTTACCAATCGTTCGTTTGGCAATGAGTCGATTCGTCGGCTTTATCAATCGTTTTAAGCTCACGGTGAACATGAATTAAAACTATATTGTGAAACATGTTATATTCATTTAGTTCTTAATGATCCATTGACATTCCACGCGACGCAAACTAACACATTAATCCACCGAGATTACAGAAGTCCAAATACTCGTATCAAAAATCTGACTTCACCAATCCTTCCATCGATACACCAGCCATTAGCATCCGAAGATTACATCGTCTCTACATGACAAAAGTATTCGTCGACATTGAATACCGCCCCAACAATCCAAAAAGCGCGTATCATGTGACGAGCATTGTGCGTACGATTTCCGTACGTCCCAACTCACCCTTTTCGCGCCGGTTTCCAGGATTGGCTATATCGGCCAAGAATCACGACTCTACTGTTATTACGTGTGTACGTCTGTGTAGAGAGCGGAATGGATGCGCGCGCCCGTTGCGCGCCGGCCGTCGTCACCGGCCACGTACTCTTCAGTGTCGCGTCTGCCCCCGGCCCCGCTGCACCACGTACATTAAACATCATCCAGGTCCAGCTACCTACTTACCTGCTCTCTCTCTTTCTCTCCGTAAACTCTCTGAATATAATATTAACCAAACCAACACAACGCTTATATATATATATACATATATATAGATATAAAATATATATATATACCAAACCTCCCAATACATACATGTATGTACCAATCCATTAATTAATCCACACAATTAATATCCACACCTTTCCCTCATTATAACCTAATAAAAAAAAAAAAAAACAATAACGAGACCACCGGTCATTAAAAAAAAGAAATTGAGAAAGAGAGAGTGAAAGAGAGACCGACAAAATAAAGTTTCACGACTATCTAACTGTAAGTCAGTTGTAAATCGGATAATAAACGGTATTCCGGGTGAATCCAAATCTTTGAAGCTTGCGAACCCACTTCCACCACCACAAGCGACCGTTCAACCACCGAGAACCACCACCACCACCACCACCACAACCACCACCACCTGGATCTCCGTCCCGCACACCCGAGTTCTATTACTCGCCGGTCCCCAGTCAACGATACGCCAAGAGAGCATCAGCCACATCATTCCAGTGTCGATTCAACTGCCGTCGCTTTTCTGGATACTTCTCCACCGGCAAGTTCTTCCTTTAATTCTCACTGTTCACAATCTCTGTCTCTCTCTCTCTCTTTCTCTCTTTTTTTTCCTTCTGGTCTCGATGTTGATGTAATGATTTTTTAAGTACTACGATGGATCGTGGTCGTCTCTAAATCTGTCGCCGGTTTCTTTATGAGTACCTAAAATCTGTGTACATGCCGTGTTGCACAACGAAATTTCGTGGCACTGTATAAAGAATATTGTGACGCACGTGCTACTCGATCGATTCGCAACTGGATTTAGACGTCTATGCGCGTTCAATACAATACAACAGCCAATCACACTTTTTCCTCACCTTCTATCAAGCTTACCTTACCGATTTAATGTACAAGTATTGGCCTTGCAGCGACGAACGCTCGTGTGGAAAATCCGGGTTTAGTGTGGACCACGCGGATAATCCGTTTTACAACGCTACGAACGCATCATATACATGCACACGTGAAGGATTTTATGCCGGCATATTGACACATTTCCTGACATATGAAACCGCCAAATTCCGTCAATTTCTATGGGGATTTGCATTAGAAAAAGGCTATTTTTTTTAAAGAAAGGAATGAAACGTCGAATTTGTGCACTGAGAAAAACTTGAATCTAGTAAATTCGCAGTCCCGGATTGTAAAATAGTTATTTTGTTTAATTAATCAAATATTTTGTTTGTCACTAATTTATTAGATTGACGTTATTCTGTTCTCCCGGTGTGTAGAACTTTTTCATGTGTGACATTACGTGACAGCACTCGTCAGTAATTAATTCGCAATCCTAGCAATGGTTTTATCTTGAATAATTACGATTAATTAATTGGTACATAAGGCAGAGTCGTTTTATACGCACACTGTAAGAGGATGATTAATTATTTAGCAGGTGCTCGGGAATATCAACCCGGGGACTTTAGTACTTGTTCGTTCTTTGGATAAAGATATAATCAGCCACTGGGGAACTCGACAAGCTTCTTATCACTTTTTATTCGTCGACTTTTCATGCTTTCGGCTGCTAATTGTTACTTTCTGTTCGATATAGATATCCAGATTTGTTGTTCAACTTCAGAGAATAGTAAATAAACGTTCGTACAGAAATGGAGTAATTCTTTGTTAAAAATTAGTCGTTGAAAATTAAACCGTCGCGTTTCAATCTGTATTCTAACTTTGAAAGTTTCACAGTATTTTACTTAAAAATAGATCAATTAATTCAATTAATAAAATATGTTAAGCACTTTGAAGTCGAAGAGAAATAATTTCTAACGTATAAACTCTTATTATTAACACGAAATTGTCTAATGCTCATAAAAAACCAACAGGCTGGATTTTTTTAGCTGTTACCAAACAACCGTAAATTAAAAAAAAAACGTTTGTATGAAGACGCTGGTAATTATTTTCAAGTGATACAATCAAACGATTCCCAATCTGATTGACAATTTTGTTGACACTGTTGTTCCGAAAACCGGGAGGTTTTCGGAAAAAAGAATTGAACCCTTTAAGGACTTGCACTTAAGACCGAAACTCTGAAGCACAGGTGGTCTTAAGACCAAGTAAAGCATGTTCTGTCTTCTTCATTCCATGCCTTAAGCTCCATTTCTCTTGCGCATGTACGCGTCTTTCACTTAGCCTTAAAATCTCCAAGTTTAGAAAATTCTTTGGTAAAGTTGTCCGCTGTGGCAAGCCGAAGTATCTGCGTGAGGTATTTAGCGGACATCTCGAGGAGAAGGAGTTACCTCTTCTCGTTGGATCGTTAGAACGCATAGCCGCCGCGATGAAGAGAAGCAGGAAGAAGCTTGCAAGAACTTTCGTAAGATTGTACGCGCACCTTTCCTCCAGAGCTCATGTCGATCCGTGATCCAATTTAAAGTTTATAGCCTCGGGTTAAAGGCGTTACAGTGAGCGGTACAAGTATCAGCAGCAACGATCCCCTACAGCCCCGTCTTTGACGAGAAGATTCGAAGGACTTACGTTGATTCATGTTAAAGCTCCATTTTTCAATTTCCGATAAACTTAAACACCCAAAGGGTCACCAAGTTTCAGAGAGACATCTATACATCGAGTGTGTATTCACCAAAGTGCGAAATAAAGTGCGAGACGCGATAATGCTTCGTTTGAAAGATAAATTGGCTGTTAATCTATTATTATATTTGCGACACAAGAGGCGTATGTAACTTCAAGTGGGAAGCTCTGAATACTGCAAGTTTTCGCGCCACAGGAATGTCTTTCTCGTGCCATTCGTTATTATTATTATTGTTTGGAGACAATTCGAGGTCTCAGAGTGTGACATATGTAAGTGCATCGTGTCTCCGCATCACGAGGCCTCCAACTGAATTTACATAGTAAGGCATCGGCCCGCCATGGGCCTCTGTCTCAGCGAAATGAAGAAAGGGAGAAGAGACGATGCTAATAACTCGTCCGCGAGTGTTGTTAAAATAGAATTGCTTGGTATGAGTGTACCCTTCGGGTTGTAGGAATTAATGATATACCTCATGTACAGTAGAACCTCGTTTGGATTTTACTACTGAGTCCTGATCTGCCTCTTTCAGATTTTGCCGCGACGTGAAATCCTGAATGGACTAATACATCGTTGAAGAGAATTGAATTTATGCGAGGTTCTACTGTATGTGTGCAGTTAGTTGAATTAGGCACTGCGATCACTAAGTTTCCCTGTCACTCAGATAAAAGGAAAGCCACGAACTATCAGAGTTGAAGAATGGCGACAAGTGTAGCTCTATAAGTTACGAGGATTTTGACTATGTGCTTTTTTATTCGAAGTCGACAGAACTATCCCTTCGAGGCTCTTGCATGAAAATGAAGTATTTGCTACGTAGTCTATTATTAGTGACTTTATAAGAGGCTTGACTATGGTAATCTGAAGAGAGAATTAGGTTGAATGTTTCTATCTCGTAGTTTCTTAGGGCGCCGATCTAATAGGAAGACCCTATCATATGCCAGCTGTTGGAGACGAAGAGTGGGGAAAACTGCAGAATTTATTCGAAGTATTACCGTACGTGTGCAAATAAACATTGGAGAGTGAGTTGGAGATCTTCCAGCTCCTTACTAACTTGAAAACAAAGTTTCATATGCAGGCCTTTACGGATTCAGGTTTGAGAAAGTTGCTGGGAGAGCCTTATGACAGGTATGACTGTACACATGTGGTATGAACGGTGAATTGAGATAAACTTTAAGACCCTTCATTTTCTCAATCTCTCGCCAAATGGCTTACGTAACGTCTTAATATTCCAAAAGCCCAATATTGAAATTGTATGGTAGAGTATGGTATTGTTTGGAGGGCATGATTATTCGATGAAGGCTGTCCTATCCACTCCCCCTCATTGTACTCGTCCTGCGTCTTAGCCGTCCCTCTCATGCTAGCCGAGCGTACTTAATAAAGGATTTTTAAAAAAAATCAGGCTTCTCCGAAAGAAACAGTTGATTTCACTAGGCATAAATAAATATGCACCTGGGCTCTTAAAAATCAGAAAGTATTATTAAAAACGAAGTGGAGTTTGCGACTTTACCATTACGCGACGTTTGACTACACACATTATGTAAGCAGAGAACAGACTAAGACTTATATTACCTCTTAATATCCCGAACTTTCAACAACCGGTAAACATAATTCGAAACGCCGGATATGTCTTTGATGATCGACACGCGGGGTTCGACTATCCATGCATGCTGTAAACAGGATGTTGACTTAGACATCTATTACCTCTCAACATACCGTATACGCATGCAAATGACAAAATGTCACATTTGAATCAAAGAAGGGGATCACGACGTTGTCGGTCATTTCCCGAGGTTCGACTGCACGCACTTGCCTTAAATAGAGAACTCGCTTAGTCCGTTATTACCTTTAAATATCACTGGCTCCCACAGAATCGACAAAAAGTCTCACTAAAGACAAAGTAGAAAACCGTAACGTTATCGATTTTTATGCAATGTTCGACTGTATACAAAGAACTGATCTAAACAAAGAATTGACTTTACCAACAATTACATCTAAATATCACAAATAACTACAGAAAGTCTCATCAACAAACAAAGAATGTAATTCGCGATATTATCAATCGTTATACTAAACTCTACTAATAGTAAGCACAGGACCAACTTGCCCTATAATATTATCTCTCAATAACCACACACACCCACAAAACCTACCGAAACTCTCATTAGTATCAAAGAAGTTGTTCGCAATATTGTCCATCATTACGCGAGCATCAACCGTATATACATTACGTAAACAGTAAACAGACGCACGCGTATTACTTTTCAGTTTCTCAATCACTCACGAAAAAGGGGTGTTGAGTATGGAGTGCATAGCATGCTCGAAGGGCTAAACAAAGGCGCCTATATGAGCGAGAGGCATCTGGACAGTTATAGGAGTGACTATGTCGGTGAAGAAAAACGTGAAAAAAGAAAGGAAAAATGTCGGTCGGCCCAAGAGCGTTATTGTTACCTATCTCGCACACGCGGCCATAGTTCTCGCGCGCGCGGAACATCTATATGTATACATGTATACAGCTATGTATTCTGCTGTGCTGGGGTACATAACGTCCGACATAGCTCTATACTGCACAATATATATATCTATCTCAACATAACTGGCGCATATATATTACATGGTGTATATATATGCTATTGGTAACAACCCTGTACGAGGAACTTATGTGCATGCTGGTTCGCTGCTCTTGCTACTCTCGGCCGTTTGCGCGAGTGAGCGAGCGCCGTGGATACCTGCACTCTCTATGTGGAGGGATCGATGGGCAAGCGGGAACGCGTTCGTGTAACTCGCTATAGATCACCTCTTCTCTCTCTCTCTCGCTCTCTCTCTCTCTGTCTCTCTTTAGAACGCGAGCTTCGGCCCGCGGCGAAAATTATTCTAGGCATACCTTCGACACATACCTATCCAACCGTATCCCATCGACCTACACCCTATGCTGCTATCAGGCTGCACACAACGACGCAGAACCGTCTACTACCAAGACAACAACTGCTACAGTATCTGTACTACACCGCCGAACCGCATAATTCAAATAGTATTCGACGTTCAGGTGTCGTCGTCCAACCGACTGCGAGAGAGATCGATCTATTATTGTTCGCTCACTGGCTCCACGAGTTCAGATCGTATTTCCTAGTGCTGGGTGCTACTAACTAATAGACTTTGTCTTGTAAACTTGAACACCCTTGTTTCCACGATTTATGGATAAAGTTCATTGTTCTTTTTATCATACTGTTCGAGTGAGAATTATCGTAACCGTTGCCGAAAACTTTTAAATAAACACAGTAGAATGTATAACTATAAATGTAGTGAATGCTATTTTTGGAAGATTGTTCGAAGATATTTTCATTTTATATTCAGAACGACTTTAATATAATTTCGTGGATTCTGATATTTAAATGGTTATTATTTTTAAGGATTTTTGGTTCGTTGTAGGAAATTAATAAATTGAGATATATGAATTCTGCTATAAAAATAGTCAAAAAGTTAACCGACACTGGTGGTTTTGCGGTCGGTGTGCGGCTTCGGCGATCCCCCGAGTTAAGCAGCTTTTCTTGCTGCCATTACTCGGATGGGTGACTGCTTAGCTGTGCATCGACTGGCACATCAAAAAATGGGCGTGATGTGTTTTTTCTGGGCCTCTGGTGTCTTCAATTAAGTAACATTGTTATCTTCGTGCATACACCAAAGAATCAAAGAAATATAGTGCCGCCTGTACCGTCACGGATCTTTCGTAGTTTCCCCGTGCTCACGGCGAATACGATACAGTGTAGCTAGGTCGGCTGCGGGGACGCATCGGAAGTTAGGTTAGCTTAGCGAAGTGCGGGTAGGGAGTGATCGGTGACAAAGGGTGGTAGAAACCCGAGAGGGTATACGCTGGAGAACACGGGTAGTGAAATCTAAAATAAAAATCTAGTAAAAAAGTTAATTTTTTGCTCGTAACTCACCTTCGAGTTTAAAAAATTACTGCTGCCTCTCACAAAACGGTTACTCCATGTCAATTAAATTTAAAGGGTTCAATGCACAAAGGACACAATGATCTTCACTTAATTGAGTGTTGCTATTGATCACGAGAACTCTCTTTTGTGAGATGAAGCGCC
Source organism: Perithous albicinctus (assembly GCA_964016905.1). Classification (NCBI taxonomy): domain Eukaryota; kingdom Metazoa; phylum Arthropoda; class Insecta; order Hymenoptera; family Ichneumonidae; genus Perithous; species Perithous albicinctus. Next base: position 19,776,189 of record OZ024692.1, read on the forward strand.
AAATTATTTCCTATTTTACTCGAGTATGTGGGAGGCCAAATCTTTGTTTTCATTTTTCATCAAATTTATTAGCAATTAAAAATAAATAAAATTCACATTATTTTCATTTAATTTGATTGATATTCATTTGATAACTGCAAGCCAGTGCAGTTTAATGAAAATTCAATCCCTCGCTGGAGCAGTAGCTTCATTTGCCATTCATTGGCAAATGAAGCTGGATAAATAAAGTCAACCTTTTTATAATGCATATAATTAGTCCTCAACTGCATGAAATGAACGAATTAAAAAAAAAAAACATTGTGAACAAAATGCCGTAAGCACACTTGATCAAGAGACGCAGTAACGTCTCGAAACCTTACTATCATACCGACTGACAACACGCTCCAAGGCTCCTTTACCGCAGCAAACTCATTTTAGCCACATTTTCAACAGGTTATATCGTTATATACACGAATTTCGAGTACTCTGCGAATACTTCATGCTGCAGTTAGATGCACATTAGCCTAAATATTACAATTGAGACTAAAGATCTTGCATCTACATACATTATGGTTCTAATAAAACAAAAATTCTAACAACAAAAATTTAATTCTCTAAAATTCTACAACCAAAAAAATGCGTACACGAAAACAGCGCTTCCATCGTGAAACACTAACACCATTTAAATTTCCAAAACATTTTTTTTAACTATGTTGGTGTATTTATCCTTTTTTATCTAAAAAAAATCAATCTTCAAACACCGTTAATTTTTTTTTACGGGAAATGATCTCGTCTGTTATTTCCTACTACGGGGAACTCCCAAATATCTGCAGTCTGTCAATATAGCCGGCAAATGGTCAGTGCCACATCCAACGTTCAAACATTGTATCTCATGTGCATTTTACCACGGCGATGAGCGTGACATGTTGCGAACCAAGGAGAAAGCGAGAGATGAGTGGAGAAAGGGCGATAGTAAAGCAGAAACGTCAGAGAACCGGGCGTAAAGGTGTGTGAGAAGGATGAAAGGGTGGTGGGAGGTGGAGGAAGCTCGGTACTGTCAGAGAAGTGCCAGCGTTGTTACTATATACTGTGAGGAAAGCCTTTGCTATATGTAGCGTGTGTTCGCTATAACAGAGCAAGGGGGGCGTAATTCCGCTATCTCTGTCTGTCCGGGAGAGCGGTGCAACGTCGATTTGTTTGTCCGTTTCTCTGGTGCGCAGCGAGCAACGGAATGGAGAAACGCGTTTGGCACTAGTGATGTCTGGTGTCTCGCTCAGCGCAGTATATTGTACTCTATACGAACAGAGAGAAGTGTAGCATCGTCTATCGGCTCGAGACAGACGCCCACGGGGCTTTGTGGGACCCGCGTGTGTCTGTCCGCACGTCGGAAGGGAGCAAAGAGCAGATATACGTATAGTATATGCCATCATCCAACTTGCGGTATCTCACTCTATCACCCAATGCTTCCACTGGCTGGACCTGGATCTGACAGATTCCTCGGTTTCGTATGTTTTGATTTGATTGCGGAGCAATGCCATCCCGTGTTTACGAGAACTGCCGAACAAAATACACAGGAAACAATAGTTATCCCAACTGTTTCTCCATCTCCTTTGGAATAGTTAAGAGCAGAGTGCAATGGCTTTTGGAATCTCCACGTGTTTCAAGCATTTTTCAATAAACTTACACGTACTTTTTCTGATAGAGGAAGTTTTGTCTAAAATGTAAAAAAAAAAAAACGTTCTTTCCACAATCTCAATTTGGAGCTGAGATATCCATTGGTTTAGTATGTTTTGATTTGATTGTGGGGAAAGAATCTATGAAAAAATGGCCGGGAAAAAAGGCCGTGGAAAGAAAACCATATAAAAATGTTTTGAATAAGTACTTCATTCTTTATTCTCAACATTTATAGAAAGATGTACAAAACAAATATATCATTTTCTTTTTAATAATAATTTTCTACAAATTATATTACAAAAAAAAATTTTACTGTAGATAGACCTCCCCCCCCCCCCCCTCCGCCTAACGAGGAGTTCCAACCTTCGACCCCGACAGGGGCTGTTCCCCGGACCCCTTGCCCTCTATTACCCTATATTCGTCACTGTTTTTCGCTCCTTTACACAAAACAATATTGGGATGGAGTGATGACATGCTGACATTTAGAGGACATGCTGATATGTCAACTTCATCAGTCACAACTCTGAATTAGCTGTTTTATCTACATTCATCCTACATAAATGTTGCTGCAGGCCTTTGTTGCACCGGCCTTGCCTTTCCAGTCATTTATTCCGCGACCTATTTTTCCACGGTTACTTTTTCACCAATACCCTTTACGGGATCTGCTGAACCAAATGCACAAGATATAATAGTTTTCCCAACTGTTTTTTTTTTCAATTTTCTTGCAATAGTTTAAGGTGAGACTGTGTAATGGCCTTTTGTGAACATTCTACGCCTCTCAAATATTTTGGACCAAACTCAGGATATACAGTCTAAAACGTCCATAAAAGTGTTTTATGTCTGTATGTGCTGAATCTCCGAAATATAAACGTGTATATGTCGGGTATGACTAAAGCAATCAACCTGAAATTTGAAACCCGTGAAAATCAGATATTCAGATTTTATACCGTTTTGAATCATTGGTTCAATCAATTATGTAAATACAATTTTATTTGATACGTTAACCATTGAAATATCGTTGCTCGTCTAAACGTGTTATGAAGAACAGAATTAAAAATTGTAGAATAACCTTAACACATTCTTACTTTCATGGTCAAATATTAAAATGTACCTCTCCATTTTGTGAATTGTTTTTATAACCAATAAAAGTGAAGGTTTTTTTTTGTTGCCAGACGAGCGTCTCCAGAAATTGAAGGGGAAACTGAATTGAAGAGAGCTATTTTAAATAATTACTTAATAATTGCTCACAGCTGGGCTTGTGAGAAAAGTTTTGATCGTTACTCTACGACAGTTAAGCCTCAAATACACCTAGTAAATTAGAAGGCCGGCCAATTATCTATAATTAACGATAGGCAATGGCACGTGCGGGAAAAACAATCCTTATTTCATGATGTATTAGGGCGGGATGCGCGTGTTCCACACTAAGGATCGACGAGGTAATTGGGCTCATTGCCAGAAGTTGAGAGTTCTCCTGAGAACGCCGATTCCCATCGCATTTTCACACACTAGAACGTTTTAACGACCACCGAAGTGTCATTTAATCGCTCTCGATGGGATTAAAGTGTGTATATCTTTCGTCCTTTACCTCTACTTGTATAATCATAATTTACATTTTGTAGAAACTATTCAATTCACGTTTTCAAGAGTCTACTCGACAAATCGGTTCTAACGGATGTGAGATTTGGTGCATAAATAGTTTTCACTAAATTTTACTCTTAACGAGAATTTAAGGGACTTGGCAATTCATGTTTATACGGTAGAAAAACTCATGTTTTGTTTGTCCTTGCGATGCTCTATGTTGCTGAAAGGCAATTAGTTTTATTAAAAATTTAAATACATAATTATTTTTTACAAGCATATAAATCTCACTTTTCTTTTAATATCGAAATAGCTGTAGTTAAGAATAATACAAAAATCTGCTTTCTGGCAAAATGGCATATTATGAAGCTGTTTTAATCCTTAAATTAAAAAAAAAAAAATGTTTCTCTCGTCTCCTACGATGCGGACTGATTCGATCGTCGGAAAAAACTGGCCAGGAAATCAGACTTTATTAATCTCAAGTTCTTAAATCATAAACGGAAAAAGGATTAAATACCTTTAAAAAAAACATTATGTCAAAATCCTTTCCCAATTGTTAAGGAGTTTCAACATTGGATGAAACATTGAATTTTGGATTAGTCCAATGGATCCAAATACGCGTCTTTATTGGTCCATCAAAATCTCGAAGGAATTTAAATCTACCGTCGCATCACATTTGACTCAAAGCCTCCTTCATTTTGCCCCTACTTGTAAAAAATACACGACATGCCGAATTCTAAAGAAAATTGTTCGAAAGAAAAACACATTTCTTTTTACACTAGTGTATCGCACTAAGTTCTGGAGTTCATATTACTGATTCTCAAAAAACAAGGGATGTTATTTGAGCTGGAGAGAACGCTTCTTGCTACTATAACTCATATTGGCAGGTGTAAGAGTCAGATCCTGGTCCAATTAACCTGAAATGCCCCATACGTACAAACCCCCACCTCTTTAAGTATCCCAACATTCAAATCTCGGACATTTCATTTTTCCATTGAGCTATCAAAAACGTAGCATTATTTAATGTTACATGTTCAGTGTTTGATCTATTAACAATTATTATATCCTAATAGTATACTTTCAATCCATGATAAAGCTTTCAGTAAGATCGTTAATAGATGTAAAAAATTGTTGGCGATATTAGTAAATTTAAGGGGTAACCTTGTAAATATTTCCGCCCAACACAAGGTCTTGTGTAAAATCGGTGCATGTTTTTCTGTATTCCACGTAATTTTCTGTTAAATTTGAAAAGCGTCATAAAGATTATGTTAATTTGGTGAATTTATAAATATATTTTTATGTAAGATTAAAACTGATACATTTTTAAATGTCAAAACGACATAAAATATTTGTGTATCTTTTCCTGTTAAACTAGAAACAGACAGAAAAATTGGTGTTACATTAACGCAAAGTTCTTGTAAGCGTCTGTGGGTGCAATCTTTTTGTTAAAGCTACACAATTTTTATTTTTTATACTGCGTGCGTAGTGCTCCTATACTACCATAAGAGAAGAAACAAATTCGAGTAACCAATACAAAATATTATTTCTGGCAAAGCAGTAAGTCATAACGGTATCTAGAGTTACTAGTAGTTCGAGCGAAGGAATGGTCAGACGAGAGTAGAGAAAGACCCTGCAATCGTGCAGGTTGGGTTTTCTCTGGTTCTATATAGGCTGCATGAGCTCCAGTAGGACTGTGAGTGCGAGAAGAAAGAAAAAGGATGTAGTCAGAGCGAGGCCGAAAGGCTTGGCGATAGGGTGAGTTGAGAGTTATGACTTGGCTCGATGCTTTTGTCTCTCGACAATGGCCAACTTTGGCCTCTTTCTCTTACTCTCCGGTCTTTTCTCGATTCTCGGTTTACCGTTGAAATCTTGGCGGGCTTGGGCCTCTTGCCCACACCGTCTACGAATTTCTCCGGGCTCTGGGCAGCGCGTTCCTCTTTCACTCGGATTTCACTCGAATCCGATTGCCGAATGAGAAGGGAATCGAGAGAACGAAACTCCCGACCTCAAACGACCATCCGGATGCATCGCAGTGGATGAGCTTTCCTAACTCCCCTCGCTTCTTTCCTGCTTCAGTGTGATCGATCGTCTTGCCTTTACACTCTAAAATCGTCATACTCTCGGATTTCTCACTCAAACACACAGAGCTAGGAATTCGATAAAATAAAACTATTCACTAGGAAAAGATCAATGAAAGGACACACAATCAGAGAAAGTGTAGCGTTCTCTTAATAGTTGCGAAGTCATGACGCATATTAAAGTGTAACAACTATTAATTGAATATCGGTACGACTGTTATTATAGTTATTTTAAAAGTTACAAATCATTAAAGTTGGTTACGGTAACAATGGTTTATGTAACTTTGAAAATAATTGCATAAATTAAACATTAGTAGTTATTACTTTGTAGCACTTAAAGAACATTAATTTGAAATAATAATAATAGGAATGGTAAAAAATTATTGATAGATTACTAAAAAAAAATGATCTAACAAAGTCGGTAAAAAAAAATAACTTTTCATATGAAATGAATAGTATGATTTTTAAAAGAAGTTTATGAAAATTGTTCTTTTTTTTAAGTTGGTTGAGAAATTGCGAACCCTAGTAAGGTTTGCGTATAAAGGTTCCATATAATACAAAATAAATTGCAAGGTCATTCAAGGAACAGTTTCATAATAAAAACAGACTGAAACATTTCTGGAAGACTGAAATTTCACAATTGCAAATGAATTCTAAAAAAAGGAAAAGATCATATGTATTTGAAAAAATCATTAAATTTATTTCATATAAAAAAAAAAGTTTTCTATGGAATTTGTTAAACAAGTTTTTAAAAATTAAATTATGAATAAGTTCATGGTATTAGTATTATTATTATTATTATTATTATTATCATTATTAATAATCAATCTTCTTTGTATTTTCAATCACATTGATCTTTTTAGATTTTACATTCGCTTAAAAGTACTCACATTCTAATCGAATTACGCTTTGCTTAGGAATGTATATGCGATTGTTAAGGAGCTCAACTCACCTGAAGATCATGAAAATAAAATAGCAATTACACCTATGACATTTTGCAGCATCATACAAAAACCCACTTGACAAGTACAAAAAATAAATAAATATTTTCATGTGTAAACATTTTTTTATTCATTAATTGTTTCCTCGTGGAGCCTTTAATATGTGAAATCTATATGCACTCTCCGACAAGGTGAAAATTAATATAACACTTACATATAATAGTTGCAAGATTTCACATCGTCAAAACAATTATATTTTCACGATTTTTAGATGACTGTCAGTGTACTAAAAAATTCTCTCCGTTCCCAAAATAAATACAAACGAAAGTCAATAAAAACAAGAAGAAAAGAATGCAGAAAAGCTGTTGTGAAAAATCCCAGCTTCAGTGTCGAGCCTTTTGGTGAGGAGTAAATTTAATTTTCTCACGTATAGCAAAGGTGAACGGTCCAGACGGAAGCGTGCTCGACACCGAGAATCTGATACGTGGCCAGTCGTACCAGCACGTTGCTCCAGGGGACGAGAAAAATAGCACGAGAAAAGGAAGAAAAAGAAAATCCTAATATCATGGCGAAAAAAACACACCAAGGAAAAATATAAAAATAAATAAAACCGAGCTCATAATATAATTTGAACACTTGTTTTACGTTATTTGTCCAAAAATCCAAAGCAAAGATCACCTCTTGTCTCTTCTCTGATCGTCTCTTGTTGGATATATATATATTTTTTTTCTAATCTCGCATGGTTTCGGTTCCATAATTCGGTTGCATAACACGTTTGTGTTGCAAGCAATATAGAGAAAAGTAATCGAAGATGTACGTTCTCGTGTTTTGCGGCTAGGTTAAATGATGAGAAGCAAGGGACGAGAGAATGGGCAACATCGCTGCGAGAATAACCCAGTTTAGTTGTATACGCTGTAGCGAAACTCCATTTCAACCCCTTCCCCCTGTGTTGAGTACTTATATGCACGGGTATATGGGGCTTTCTATGGCAAATCGACAGGGTGGTGACCTGCGTATTCTTTTTCTTTTTTTTCATTAGCCAGCATCCTGCGGGCTTCGCGTTACAAACCCCCGTGTCCTACAGTATAGCTAGTCACAATATAAATGTAATTTTTCCTTAGGGATTTAAAAAAGGGCCCTTGAGGAATTAAAAATTATCCGGGCTTGAGGCGCACTTGAGGATCTTAGAAAAATTCGAGCCCGGCCTTGGGTTCCCCTTCCTCCTTCCTCCTCCGCTGGTATATTGAAAACAATTACAGAATTTTAATTTATTTTCTTTACTGATTGCGTAAAAAACTCGACTTATGGTGCCTCCAAAATCTAATCGCAAGAAAAACACTTTCTAAAACACTGAGCTATACGTAAACAGTCCCGACGCATGCGCACATCTCTTGGATGAAAGCGCACCAGTCGATTTTTTTTACATAAAAAAGAATTGAGATCCGATATTTCTTTGGTGTCCCAAGTAAGTTGTACAAAGTAAGCTTTAAAAAAAAAGTACAACACTGAAAGTTGGCAGCTTTTTCAATAGAAAAAAAAAAACATATAAAAATAACAGAAAAATTATTTATAAATGAATATTTTTTTACATTACACAAGAATACAACTGTTCGCAAAATAATAAGGGTCGTAACTTGAAAATATGGAAATTCTATTTTAAATATACCTATTTTTAAATATTTTTCATCTGATCTCATATTTACCCATCTTTCGAGTTGTCTCAAAAAATCTTATGTTCTTCAGCAAAGAATAAACGGTAAATTTTTTTTTAATTGTCAATGTAGTTTCGGGAAATAACATTTTTTGTAATTTTGACCAAATAAAATTTCGAAAAAGTCTACAAATTGGTATGGAGTGTTTTTTTTATACCGGAATACAACATACTACAAGGAAATTGTTTTTTTTTTTTTTACATAGGAGAAGCACGAACTTGTCGATTTGACCTAGAATATCCCATATAGAATCCTTTTACCAGTATCTTGGCAAGATAGGACAGCGTGGTGCGCTCTTACCGCCTCTCGCCCAACTCCGCTACATGAATATTAGTGGCTCTCACCAGACGCAAAAGTTTCCCCTCCCCCAACAGCCACCATCTGGGCCCTATCTCGGAGCTAAACGTTTATTCCGCCTCTCGGTAAAAACATATTTTCTCGGTCTACTGTGTCGATGGCACAATTCATAGCGGAAATTAATTCCTCAGTGTGTAAAATAATTATGAAACGTTTAACTAAAATTGCAGTTTATTATTCCCTACATTGTTAGGTCTCTTACCAGTTAAGAGATTTCAGGAGAAAAAACTAGGCTGCTTATTTGAAAGTCACGACTTGATAATAAATATTTTATAAAAGTGTCGTGCAGTTTTTATAATTGGATGCAGGATTTTTTAAGAGCACACAGAGTCATTGAAATTGATTTTTTTTCTGCGTATAGTTGACAATTTTTTATCGTAAACTATATGTTACGTATAATTTAAGTCGTATTTTTACGTAATTTCTAGTTTCCCGCGATTAATAATTTCCACTAAAATAATGATAAAAGTTTCATAAAATTTCGCACGATTTTAATTATTTTTTAACTCAGAAAACGTTGATTTCTCACTCTGGCATTTTATTTATAAAGCCGAAAAAAAGTATAAAGATTCTGTATACATTTTACAGCTAAATGAAAGTGAACGTGAAAAAGAAAAATCATTTTCTTTTTGTAAAAAAAATGAACCTTACCACGTTGATATTTTTTTTTTTGTCATTGAAAAGAGGTAATATAAAATGATAGCTATTTCTCTAACTCGTGGTCTTTGACATGTTGATTTAAAAGAGTGAATCCAATTATGAGAATTATGTGAGAGGTTAAAAAAAAACAGACTTCATAAGTATCCTCGAGTATAGTTTGATTTACAGGGGCAAACGAAAAAGTATGCGAAATAGAACTTTGCAAACTGCTTCCTCATTATTCTGGAATGTACCATCATTATTTTGCAAAGCTACCTCTATGAGGAAGTATGTTTATGTAATTTCGTTTCCTCACGGAAGAAACTTGGTAAAAATTCCAAAATAATGAGGAAGTAGTGTATAATTTACAAGGATGTAATTTTACTTTGTATCCTTGTTGTTGATTTAAAAAGTATCTTATATTAATGTATTATTTCGTGTTCACTGCCGACACTTCTTTTTGAATAAAACTTTTTTATATCTTTAAAATTAACATCCAATTGATGTGAATACAAAAATGTAAACTTTTATAAAATTCAGACCACGTTGCCGATTTTCACCAAATTTGTTACAAAATATTTCCGCATGTTATTTTGTTATTACACACGTGTCTGAAGTTTTAGTCCGTTTTGTCAGATGTTTCGAAAGTAGAGGCGATTAAAACATTAATAAAGCCTATAAAATACGAACCTCTTTACCAATTATCACCAATTTGGTACGTAACACCGCTAAATATTATTTTTAGTCTGTGCAAAATATCAGTTGATTTGGCGGGAGTCGACATGAGTTAGAGTGAAACGTACAATTTTTTGAAAAATTCAAAATCCCATAAAAACCGAAATTACTCATAGATTTGTCTGATATTCAATACCGATCATCCTATAACACAGCACTTGTAGTTTTACTTGTAAAACACTGATTAGTTCGATAACTAAAGATTTGTGGCAGCTGAAGCACACGCACATTTTTCGAAAAATTAAAAATCGCATTAAATCTGAACAGGTGTTTCAATTGTTTTCAAAATTATTACAATGAAAAGTGTTTGACCATAATCTACGTGATCAAATTTTAACTACATTCATGCGACTGCAACTGCAATCCACTGTTCTCGGTGTTGTCGAAAACATTTAGAGTGTCCTGACATCAAAATCTCGAGAAAAAGAAAAATCACGAAAAAAATGTTTCCTCTATGCAGAATTAATTATTGCATATCAGTTTTTTTTTTTAGAAAATGTGACTAACAATAAGATACTAACCGATCATCACTTTTTTTCGTTAAATTCGATTTTAACATTTCTTCATATTTAATACAAAATTGAACGAAATGAAATTTCGATATATAGATATGAATTTTAGAAAAACAGTGATTCATCAAAAAATTAATTTTAACGCATGGCACAAGCGAAGTAAAAAAAATTATATTCGAAACTATAACAAGATTGCGGTCCTATTTGATTAAAGAACCACGAGCCATATCAATAAAACGAATATAAAAAAGCCGTTATCTCGATCTAGTGAGGTTTGGTACAAGTTACGAGCACTAAAGCCAATCTGTACAATTCCAAGCACGGTTGCAGGTGCGTAAAAGCCAAAACGTAAAGTTACGGTTAGAGCTCTCTTTGCTCGCGCGAGCTATAATAGAGTAAGCCAAAGTGTTCGGCGGTTTTTTACTCTCGCACAATAAGTGGCCGAAGCGGTATCTCCATTAGCCCAAAAAGCGTAAAAATTAAATTACTTCAAATAACAAAAAAATAAAATAAAAAAATTAAAACTTTCGCGTAAATGAAAAAAATTGGTTCGAAATTCGTATGGTTTGCCTTTTACTTTCCGCGTAGCACGCCGACCTAGAAATCCTTTAACGCTAGAGTGCGACAATTTGTTTTTACTTTATTCCTTTTTGTCGTTTTAACTCTTGAAACTTTATCGCTGATTCGACTGCTTAATTCGTTAGTCTCGTCGTCGGGCAGGACGTCGGATAATGCTCGCTCACAATCTTTTTCCTCCCATTTTCGCCGACTTTGCAAAGTCAACGGACTCTTCGAACTTAATATTTCTCTTCATTCCTCAGTTCATTCTTCGCTCCGCAACGGTATGTCGAGGAAATAATCTAGTTATTTTTTTTTTTTTTTTTTTTTTAATTCAAAGTTTTATTTTAACGCCGGGTGAAACTTTACCTCAGTCTCATTCCTCTTTATTTCTTCGTGAACTAAAGTAACTGTGTGGCTGTGCTCATTTCCTTTTATCAGTCTTTTTTCTCCTCCTTTTTTCGAAATTAGTCGACGTCCTCGTCGTCATCGTCGTCGTTGGGTTTGTAGTACTTGAGGCGTGCTGGGAGAACAAGGAAGGAATTCGTCGTGTTCTTTCCGACTCAACCGCTCGATTCTCGAAGTTAATGTTTCAGCGTGTTCACTTCTCTCTGCTCGTTCGTACTCTCCACAATAAAAATAAAAGTAGGTTTTTTCAGCATTTAATAAGAACTTTGTTTGGCTACAAACATCAACAATTTCTTTATTTAAAAATACGTTTGTAATTTTGAAAGATTGAAACTTAACCTTAGAACCCTGTCGTTATTTTCAGCACCCGTAAACCCTGAACATGTGTCGTTCGTGTTGGTCGCTTATTTGACTATGTCGTATTGTGTAAGAAAAAAAATCTTTAAAAATTCATAGGTCTTCTTTGGACTCTTAACTGTACGATAAAATTCTTACCGTCCCTGAAAATCCCTTTTTCAATAAACATTTTCGTCAAAATTCGGAGGTATGTAGGCTGTTTACATTAAAATGTACGGACACAAACAACACATGTTCAGGATTTTATGGTTAATAAAGTTCAAAACGTTGAGAAAAGGGTTGTTAAAAAAATGTCACTAAATCACGCTAAATCTCCGCATTACCATAAAATGTGTATAGAAACAATTTTTGAGATCTTATAGTGCTCGATTGACTTGACTCTACCAAAAGGGCCGCATCTTGAAGTAACAAAATAGTTTTGCTTGTTTAAGATTTTTTTTTTTTACAAAACGTTGCGTTCCGATCTTACATTTTTTGTTGTCTATTTGAATTACCTGAGGTAGCTGTCGTGAGTTCACGGATAGCAAAATTCCGAGGATGCTCGGTGCGCGGGAGGATGTGACGTAGGTCGAGAATGGTAGTGTTATATATATATATATATATAGATATATATTGCGATGGAACGCGTTCTCTCGAGGTCACCATAGTAGTTGGTTTCCTCTTGTCTCTATGTGTAGGAAATTCTCGGTGCGGATCCCTTCGCTTACGCTAGATAATCTTTCAGGGAAGATCCGGGACAACGTTGACTCCCGACACGTCCCACTCCGTCTCGTCTACATGGATATACCGTAGGAAAGCAGCGTGCCAGAGTGAGGATGTCGTACTACTATCCATAGCACGGAAAGCTCGCCCTTTAACCCAACGCCAAACCCACACACAATATATACAGTACATGGATATACTCTCACGGTGGGATATTTCGTCCACGTAGTCAATTTAGTTTGCGAAATTGCTCTACCTTCTGTATATAGCTACTACTGGTTGCGATGCTTTCAGTCGCTTGATGGATTCTGCTGCGATATACATGGGACATAGAAACTATTGTTGGCTATCCGTCTAGTCCGCGCTGTCTGTCTTGCAAAATATAATTTTCATGTTCTCCTATTCTGTTGGCTTTTACACGGTAGCTCAAATCAACTTTTTTTTAGTGTTAACAGATAGCTTCTGATTTTACGAAAAAAAAAGTACAAAAGCATTTTGTCGAGGATTATGTATTTTCATTTTATGAAATATTTTTGTCATTGCTACAAATATATATATATATATATGTCGAGAATGAACTTTTTTCGCATCTTTCCACTCCCATCACTCAATCAACCGTCGTATGATTTTTTTGGAGGTTGCTCAACGGGGTTTTCATATTTCCATGTATTAATCATATGGGGAAATTTCGTCAAATTCATATGGGGAATTATAAAACCTCGTTGTTATTATTTATTAAATAATAACAACGTATATTAGTTATTATTAATTAAAAAAAATGTGTTACCCCGTTTTATTTCGTAAATATGATCAATCTGTTTGGTCACTCAAAATTTGACAAAAAAAAAATTGTTTTACAATTTCGACAAATTTATTAACAAATAATTCGCAAAAAAAAAAATATGTCAAATTTATAAAACGTTACTTTAAAAGCAGGTACTCCGATTTTATGAAAGAAAAAAAAATTACTCTGTGAGGCATATTCTCTGTGGTCTTCAAGTTAAAAGTAATTAGTAGTTAAACGGAATTTATTGAGATTTTTTTTTATTTGGAATTTTTTAATAGTTTTTGTTTTACCCCAAGGGCCAATACTCAGGGGGTGGAAATGTACAACAGCATTTCAAATTACCGCCCCGAGCTAGCAAACGACATTTACGGCTCGGTACCGTAACCATTATTCAATTTCACAATCTGGGAGTGAAAGGGGTTTGCTCGGTAGGAGCGTCAGTTAGTGAACACCTGCTGATCTGTATACAGTTATATGTCATTTGGGGTACACTTTGTACCCCTCGGAATAGTTCGTTTCAGTCTTTTGCGTAGGTGTTTATTATTACACTTTTTTAAAAGCACAGCTAGAATATTTTACGAATAATTACGTGCAATAAAGACTTTTTTTTTTAATGTTCGAATTTATATATAGTCGTAAGTTCGACCTCAATTCTGAATTTAAATTCGAACATAACTTAACATTAATCTTCAGTTCGAACTTGAATTAAATGTGATACTTTAGATCGACCTTAATTTAAGTAAATCTTATCCTGAGTATAGTTTAAACTTAAGTTCGAACGTTAACTGATTTTTACTGTAGAAATGTCAATTCAGCCTATGATTCAGTAAGATTGATGAAATTTATATTGCATTATATGTACTAAATAAAGTTGCTGGAACTCTATTTATATTAGTAGATATAATGTATTTTTTGGAATGGTCATTTTTTTAATTTTCACATTATATATATATATTTAAACAAAAACGAAATTTTTTCGTTTTTCGTCCGTTCAAATTCTTCCAAGTTTTTAAAATGAAACTTACATTTTTTTAATGTAAAAGCTGGAAGGTTTCCAGTTTAATTTACAACGATTGCGAATAAAAAAATGTAATATTTTATAAAATTCAAACTATGTTTCCAATTTTCACCAAAATTGGTACAAAATATTTCTGTATATCATTATGCACGGGTTTAAAGTTTCAGTCCGTTTTGTCAGATCTTTCAGAAGTAGAAGCAGACAAACAATTTGTACAACAAGTAGCACCGCTGAAGATTATTTACTGTACATAATTTTCAATTTAATTAATAAATTTTGTAAAGATTACACTAAGGATTAGGAACCTTCAGGATCTCCATTAGGTAGATTGAAACAAGTTTACTAATCCATAGATACTTGTAGAGCCTTCCTTTTGGATGGTTTGGAAGGTGGGGGCATTTATATACACGCGGTTAAGGTTGCCCTAAACTGGACGTAAATTACAGTCCGAACGAGCCACCTGCTGAGCCGCATCTTGCCATAGTGTAGTGGCTCAGCAGTGGTAGGTAGAAGTTATCGCGAGAAAGCAGTAGAAGCGACAGGGAAGTATAGTATACCGAAGTAGAGAAGGCTGCGGCGCGGTGTACCTCGCCTCTGGCAAATTGAAGAGGGATCGTGCCGACCCCTAGGAGCTGTGCCCGAACGTGACGTGGTGACGGATACTCTCTCATTTCCCCCCTCGTTCTACCCCACCACCTCACTCTGTCTCTTTTCACTGGTGGCGTTAACGTTATACCAAGCGCACAGATTTCACGAAAATGATCGCTGCTATTTTTCCACTCGAGGGCTCGAATATAAATCGTGTAATGTTCAACGACGAACAACGGAAACATATTTTATGGGTTACTGCTGCTGCTGCCCCGTATATATAAGCGACTGACGAGTGCTGAGTTTTCCATTTTTCTTCGATTGCCAAATAAATCGCAATTTTTACCAAGTTTTCTGTAAATTATATCCATCCATCTTTCGTTAGATATTAATGGATATAATATGTAGAATCGTCAAAATTCAAATTTTTTCACCCCTCGCGACATCTTTTTTTCAGTTACCTAAGCTTCTTTCTTTGGGGCATGTGTAGAATTGCGTGGAGTCTTAGTATAGAGTCTGGTACTCTGTATTTTTAGAACCTCTGTATTTTTTATTTGAGCGACATTTTGTTGTTTTTCTTGTTTATTAACGTTAATCTTTACAGAAATCGAAGATCGTGTATATTTTTTTACAGGATTGTTTACACACAGTTTTTAGATCACTTAATAACTGATTTTTTTCATTTCACATTTCAACAGAGATACTTCCTACATTGTGCTATTCATCAGGAAATAAACATTTTATTTTTTCTTAATTACTAACTGCCAGTTTTTAATGTTTATCCATTTCGTGAATTTGATAGCATTTTTTTTTTTTTTTGTATTATACGAACTTTTTGTTTTGTTGAATTTTAAAAGTGACAAAAAAGTTTTGAAAATTTAGCAAATTCTCAAATATTTTTTCGACAGAAGTGACAAACAAAGTATTGTCAAACTAACATACATTTTTTTTGGTTGAAAACGTAAAAAATATTTCGTTAATTAAAAATACAATATTTTAAACAAATTATTTTTTTACTTTTTTTTTAAGACGAGTAATTGTCAAAAAAAAACGATGCCAAACTAACAAAAAGTTTCCGAGGACGTTTGTGGATAAAAACGTTTTTGCTAAAACTACATACACAAATTTGAACTTAGTTTGTGATGTGTGAAAAAGTTTTAAAGGTGTTTTACATTTGAATTTGAGAAACGTATAAAACATGTGATATAAAATATTGGAAAGATGATTCGTGTTGAAAGTCGTGTCTATTGTATTGTCACTTGGCGTCGAGTCTCTACCGCGATGCTTGATATCATTTTCGACATTTGGTTTTTTTTCAAGAATTCTAAATCTTCGCTTTGGGCTTATAGTCACGAAGGAATCTCTCGTGCTTGAAGTTACGTGCATAGGGCAGCTTTCTAAGTTTCGCTCTCACAAGACGCAGCCAATGCATTGCCGAGAGGGCTTCGCCTTATTGGATGATGCCATAGCGATGTCCCTAATTGTAAAATCGATTTAAGCTCTCGTGACTAACCTCAGGCTACGAGCATTTGACTCGTATCACTTCGTCGTAGACAACCGCAGCGATATCCCCCAAACGGATTCTTTACGAATCTTCTCAAAAGATTTTAACACATTTATTTATACGTCGACCCAATTTTACAAGGGACTTCATTGCAAACTATATGTTCGAGGGAAATCGGAATATGCACAGATTCAACTTTTAAACTGGTGAAATAAAAGTAAAAAAAAATCATATATATATATATATATATATTTTTTGAATTTAGTCATTTCAATAAAGTAGAATTCCAATACAGTGGAATCGATTACCCAAACTAATTGGGACCGACTCGAATATAATTGAGAATGAATATTCGATCATTCAAAAAAACTTTTAATGTTTTTTATATAAAACAAAAATAAAATTATTTCTGGTAAGTTAAAAAAAAAAAATTCATAAAAATTCATTTATATCTTTTGTGATCTTTTACAAAAATGATATGATTTTTATTTTATATTGAACGTGAAATATTTTATCCGTCTCAACAAATTTAGCCTATACAAGTACAATTGAATTTATAAAAACTTCAGTATTATTGTTCAACAAAAAAGGATACACAGTAGAACCTTGCTCATGGCTTCCTCGTATTTTTCACCTTGCACAAAGTCCCTATGCGGAAGTATATCGATCAATTTTGGCTTCCTCATAGAGGAAGCTTTGTGAGTCAAAAATATATATATATTCAATAAAAATCAATTATTTAAGTTTCTGTCTATGTTTCACATAAACTTAAAACTTCAGATTAAAAAATCTGAAATAATAGTATACTTATATCTTGGTAGTCTAAACCACTCACAAGAAAATAATGAACTTCTTTTTTCGACAAGTGTGGCCCACTTCGTGTGGAAAATGGTTCATGTACACTTCGTTATATTATTAAATACCAAAATACTAATAATATTAACAGCAGAAATACCAAATTTTATATCCCAAACATTGCATTTTTCGGTGCAAATATGTTTAATATAAATATTATGTATTTATCAACATATTTCCGAATGTACTTTATTTCCATGAAAGCTTCTTCAGTAAAGAAGTAAAAAAATATCAACATTTAAAAAATAGGTCATGGTTATCTTAAAGAGGTCGATGATACTCCGAAGCTACCTCAAAGAAATAGAGACCGACAGAACCGAATTGGTAGGAGGTGAGATTTGAAGGGTACAAGAAATCGGGATAAAGGGATGAAAGTTGCTTGTTCGCTGACTCGACTCAGTGCAAAGGATCGATCAGTGACGCTCCACTCGTTCTCTCTCTCTCTGTGGAAGTATTATGTAGCGATATATACGCAGAGGGTAATAGGTACATGTAGTCGAGGCTTTCATGTCGTCCCCGATAGCTAAGTTGACGTTTTCTTCTACGTATACTCGGTGGCCTCACTCCTCTCTTGTATATGCCTGTTCTGTGCCTTCCTCGTCTTCTCTTCGTCCCTCAACGCCGTACCGCTTTCACCCCCGGAAATCTTAAAAGTTTCATCGCCAAGCACGCAACAAAGTCCCATGTTGTCGCGCTCTCGAAACAATCTTTCGCGAAGGTAGTCGTGGCACAGGCACTTCAACGATTTTCACGGAGTCTACACGAGCCAAAGATCTAAAAAAAACAGGGTGAGAGGCTCGGCAGGTATGAGACGAGATACTTCGAAGAAGCGGAGACGAAGCTGTGTTCTCGACGAGGTTACTTTGCTAGCATATTACCAGTCAAGGAATATACACGCTCTTTGTAAACAGGAAACCACGAGCGTTGATATATACTTTGAGTCAGTCACGGTGAGTCTTAAAGTAACAAAGTTATCGTTACAACAGCGAGTGGAAATAAGGTAGAAGGGCGAGGACACAAGGACTTCGTAACACTCGTCGACATTGCGAACCGCACCATCACATCCATTGTACAAACTCCGTTATAACAGCTTTCCAACAATTTACTTTAAAGACGGGAAAGGTTGCAAGCAGGAAAAGGATTGTGTGTATAGGAAAACCACGGCAATATGACGTTAAAGTCGCGTGGCAGACGTTTAAACTATCAGAAAACTTCAAGGAGATCTTGTACGGAATCCGTGGAGTATAATGAAATCTATTTTCAAAGGTTGGATCCAAATGTTAAATGGAGTTGACAATACGCTGATGAAGTATGGAGTACATCTTAGAGTGTTAGTAAAGATTTTTTTTTTATTAAACAATCGTTGGTGGTCTCGAATAAAGTGTCATACAAGTTACGCAATGGGTAATAAACCTCAGAGACGGAAATGTCGACTTGTACTACATAATTCGTCCAAGGCTGTTCGTATATGTTATTTCAAACAAGCCTATTTTTTTGCTTTGAGTTGTTTGTTATAATCAATTGATTCAGGACACATCAATATAATTATTCATATTTTTGTCTGTATTACAAAAATTCTACAGCCTCCGCGTACTAAACGGTACCGCAGATTGTATGTTCGAGGAGTGTAGCTACTGAGGTCCCGGAGTGGCTGCATTCTCTGATTATTAGCCGAATTCTCAGAGTATGTCATTAATAATCTTTGCAAAATTTAATACCGAAAATCTTATCCATATTAAATTTAATGCACATTATAGACTTTTATATAAAAATCAAAGACTAGATTCTCAGAACAGCGGAACAGCTAAATTCCCGGTGTGGCTAAAATTCTAGATTGACTGCAGTCTCTGAGAAACTATACAATCTTAGAGTAGCTAATCACTTTAAAGTGGCTGTAGTACTGGGCAGGTATAATGAATAATAAAGTCTTGGAGGTAGTAAGTGCGGACTTATTATGCCTACTATTCAGCGACGAGGAAGGGTAGAGATCAAATAAGGTAATCGGAACGGAACATAAAAAATGGCCAGGCGAAATAAACATCAAGGAAAGAAAAGACGATCAGAGAAATGAAAAAAAAAACAACGTTTGATAAAACGAGAGAGGTAAAAGCAGATAATAGAGTAAATAAATGAAGTTCGGCTAAACAAGCAACAAGCAGGCGAATCGAATATGAGATAGTTTTGGAAAGGGAGGCTAATTGGTGGAGAACCATGGGTTGTATACATGGCGAAGCCTCCCTTACTTCTTCGATAAAAATATTGAACCGTTAAATAAAGAGGGTCCCTTTGTATTTAAAGGGGTCGTATAGAGCTGAAAGCTTCGATATACATTGGAAAATATCCTCCTCGATATTGCCAATACTTCACACAAAATGGACAGCCCTCTCACCCCTTATATTAACCTATAAAACAAATGATTATCAGAAAATAAATCCCGTTGGCACACACATAAAAAACACCACAATACGCGCACAGATTTAACC
This sequence comes from Perithous albicinctus, assembly GCA_964016905.1. Taxonomy (NCBI): domain Eukaryota; kingdom Metazoa; phylum Arthropoda; class Insecta; order Hymenoptera; family Ichneumonidae; genus Perithous; species Perithous albicinctus. The sequence continues at coordinate 19,795,654 of OZ024692.1, forward strand.
AAGTTAAATTACTGACGGAAAACAATTGTATCCAAACTCCATCACAATGCAGCTCTGTACCAGATAACAATGTTAACTGGCGATAAACATTCTTCAATTTCGTCCAAGGTGGGTAAAATCCAAATGGATAAAATTCCATTGGTAAAATTCTAGTCTGGTAGACCTGTAATAGAGTGACTGATACGACAATAGAGATGTTCCCGGAGGCGTGTACTCTGGTAGAGATTAAACGTGGTAGAGTTATAAGCTACTACTCGATCTGGTTGAGATGTAATGCGGTAGATTTTAAAGTTACTGTCCGACCTGGTACTATTGTCATCTGTCATCTCCAACTCAAGGTCTACGTAGATCTAGATAGATTTGCCTACAATTACTACACGATAAACGGTGTACCAAGGACGATTTGGTAGAGAATGTACCAAAGTCATTCGTGGATGTTATTTTTATCCCTCTAACAGTTTAACAAAATGAACGAGTTAATCAGTAATGCCATAACGTATTTTTTATACAACTTCACTGTGAATATCACCGCCATATTGTCTCTGCGATCCAGATACGGCATCCGTTAGTACGCTGTAGAACTATACTGAGCTTAACTCTATTGCTATCTACACGAGATTCGTAGTGTCATGAGCAGACATCTGCACGAGTATTTCGAGGTATTCATGCGCACGTAAGCGCATGGATGAGTTACTCTATCGGGCGACTAGGAATAGTGCGCGTACCTGTAAAGAAGTGAGTGGAGACTGTCAGGATCAACGTCGGTGGATCTGGATGCTCCTGTGGAAGCTCACATACGCACGGACGGTTAAGCACAGCTGGTGGTCCCATATCGAAGACCATCGCAGTTCACCGGTGCACACAGAGGCTATGTACATAGATACAGCCTGGTCCCCCGAGTTCCCGTACTCGCTCACTATGGGCTCCATGGCTCCAGGGGTCCTTTTACAGCCGGAACAATCATCTCCCCACTCTGAATAGTGGCACACTGCTGCAGTGCCAACGGGAAAATTGTGGAGCAGCATCTCCCGCACTGATGCCACTTGGTCCTTCTCCTCTACTCTATATATATACATATATATTCTGGTACACGTATATATACCTATGTAGAAATTCTCTTTCCTTTCTGATGCTCTGACCGAAGAGAGAGAGAGAGATAGAACAGGAGAATGAGGAAGACTCGAAAGCGTCTCTTCTATATCCAAAGCTCTCGTCGTTCTCGAAGCAACCATCCAGCAACTCGATAACTGTGTGCTCGTTCGCTGCCAATTACAGGCTAATTGAAACGGAATGACAATCGGGAAAATTTTAGCTTCAACGTCAACGCATATACTTCTCGTCTCTTCTCGTTTATCCATTTCCATCGTTCTCGTTTAGTTTGGACTTCGTTGAAAGCCGTTTTTAGACACTTCTTTTTACTACCTGGCAGAAAGTTTAACAAACAAAAAAATTCGAATTGTGACAATGTCAGGTTGCGTTTAGTTAAGTAAACCGTAGAAAGAAAAGTGTTTGGGAAATTCCACGCTCAGCACCAATTAAATTGCAGTCGGGACATTTTTCAGTGAAAGTGTGTACAATTGATTAAAGTTTTTCTTCTTTTCTTAATTAAAGCGCCTTTTACCAGCTATCTTCCGAATTTTTTACTATAAAAGTTAAGGGAGTTCAGAATTGAGGTAATAAATTCGTAAAATAAAGATCCTCAAATTTATTTTTCAACAAAGTTTCTTAAGTGGACACTCAAAGCGCCCAGAAATGTTCGATTTCGGTCAAAATCTGTATTTTTATAATCAACAAAGTGTGACGGTTTCGTTCTTATTCTCAAGTTTTATGTAAATGAAATTTTAAAAATCACTGCACTTCTTCTTACCCTTTTCGCGGCACATCAAATCGTATAAATAGTAAGGAAACAAAATGTGTTAAAAAATATATGCAAAATTGACAGAATGTGATATAAAATATATGCAGCCAGAAAACAGAGGGTTTCTGAGATTTAGACATTCTTAAAGTGGAATCTATATGGAAGAACAAGTTTTTAGCATACTCAACAGTCGTGGTCAGTGAAGATTGATTTTTTTAAAAGATTTAGAAAAGAATGTTAGGCGTATATTAGAAAATTGGAATTGCAGATACTTTTAAAACTTCACTTTCTTCGTGCAATTGTCTTGGTATTTAAAAAAAATGTATACCATTATCTTAAAATATGGTAAAAAGTTTACTTTCAATTCTTGCGATTTTACATCACATTGTTTGGATTTATGATTAACGATCATATTCTAGATTGACAGCCTTGAAGACTCACACTCAAATTAATTGGCGTTCGATTAAACCGAAGTATTGCGCTTTTCATGGTTGATAAATAATTCAGGTTTGGTAAAACTGTGCTTAATATTATATGTAAAAAATTGCGTCTTCGTTTTCATCAGGCGTATACGACTAAAGTATAAAATTCATTCTTGTGGTTGTGATATCACGTTTTATGTGGGAAGAAGAAATTAAGAATCAACGGTCAAATTTCATCCCCCTTTTTATCTCTTTTTATCGCCGTACATTGAAAAATCTAGTTATGAAAAAAAATCCATTTCGCTGGTTTCATTTCATGAACGGGACGTAGCCGTTTATGAGGCTGATGGAACGCGCCACAGAGATTTACGGTTGCGAACGGGCTAACCAATGACTTCGGTAACGCGTGCGATGGTTTAATTATACACTTTCGTTTGGATCATATACGTCGCGGTGTTGAAGAGTTCAAGCAAGCGGGTGTGGATGTTATAGGGTAAAGGCTGGATTCCCACAGTGTTCTCGATGCATCCAACGATTTTATAGACTGTCATAAATTTCGGTTACTCGTTAAAAGCTGAACGTAAGGTCGATAAATTCGGATCTGCAGCTGATGTATCTAACTGCCATCTATATACAGATATTGACAGTGGGTATCGATGTACACTTGAAGTAAAGAATCGTCGTGCACATTTTGCTCGTCGAAGAAATGGGGTGTAATTTGTGGAAAACAACGACAGAAGGAAGTGTGTACGTGACTCGACTACGAGAAAAAAAATGTGTTCCACTATCTATATACTGTATATGGGACATTCCAAATCAGAGTCGGGAAGACTCTGATGCTAAAAAGTGTCCTCTATTAGAATGTTATAAAATATTAGGGAAAAAGCGGCAGAATGTATTTATTTTTTTAATTTACTTTATTTATATTCAAACTTAGAGCGACAACGTCCATCTTTTCTGTTATCTTAATTCAGTTGTATTTTTAAACAATTGGCTCATGGCGCGATCGCAACACGTGACTTTCTCATCACGATTGATACTGGCGTGATAATGCCGTTGTAATGATACCTGGTATTGGGAATGAATACAATCATTTGTTATTTAAAGATGACATCAAGATAAAACAAAATTGAAATAATCCGGAACTGAGGGTAACGTGATAATTTTTACGCCCCATAGTATTACAGTAAATAGTAAAAATAAAAGTAACATTTATCCACATACAAAAAAAAATGATCCACAATTTTTTTTTAGATATAGAAATAGATTTTATGATATAAGTGGGTGTAAAATGTATGAATTCAGAAACATGACTATAACACACCATTTTTTTGTTACTTCACTAGTTTAACAAAAAAACATCGTCAATCACAAATGAGGTGTGTCAAAGTAAGAAGCTGACTTGTTACTTATATTCATATACTACGATATATATATTTTTTTTTTTCGAAAGTATGCATACCGATTTTCCAAAATTATGGTTTACTGTGTAAAATAAAGTATGAGAGCCGTGTGGACTTGACTTGAAATGCCAAATGTATACGCGGTGTAACCACGTGAACGAGAGACCGAGAAAGTGTAACCTCTTTTTCCCCCAATGTTTCCTGATACCATATAGCTCTTATATACTTCTTCATGTCGCCTTTCTTCCACCCTCCGAGTTGGCGAAAAATATGCGCATAACTTTTGTGACAAGGTGTCATTCTAGGTAAGCGTTATATTACCATGAAATGCCCTTCGCGATATGCTGTCCGATAAATTCGGTCACGCGAGAGCAAAACGTGTTTGCTGAAAAATTATGCCATTTGTTCTTTCATTTGAATATATTGGCAGAGACGGAGGATGCGAGCACGATTGGAAAACGTGTCCTGCGCTGGGAAATCTGTATGAGCTTGCCTCTGGTTGTAAAATCTATAAAGGCGTACCGGAAGATTATCCGCGGTGGTAGATAGCAAGTATTATTACTGCCTGGATAACGGAGGGTCTGTACGCGCCGGCTGACTACGCTGGAAGTTGGCAATTAGGACGATAACGAGTTTTCTCTCTGGGCTATCTGAACGGAAGTGGCGTCGCGACGCGCCTCCGCCTTCCATTCCAATTTCAGTCATCCCAGTCCGCTCTCCTCGGAAGCCTCATCGCTTCTACCCTTCGTACATCCTCCGGCGACGTTGCGACGTCGAGAACTTGTTCGTAGCACACAATTTTCCTCGAATTCTATCGAATGGTATTGATAGAAAATCTCCTGCTCATTCGCACCCGCGAAACTTATACAGCGGCCATAAGATTTGGTGTCTACCTCAGAAATATTCTAATATCCGTTTCCTGAATTTGAGACTGAAACGAGTTAAAAAAGAGAGTAGAAAGATGAATAATCAATCTCGTCATTAAAATAAAATGTAAAAATTTGCGTAGAATAAACTTTCTCGTGGCTTCCTAATTTTTTACCATTGTTCACAAAGCCACGTCTACGCGAATAAGAAAACCAAAACAACCAAAAACACAGTTCTTGGTTGTATTTCCGACAGTTCTTACAATATGTGGTGTTGCAGTGTATACATTTCAAATGTCACCCTCGCGACTTTGACCATCAGCTACTACCAACCTAATTCCAACTGGTTGGTTTGTGCAAAAACAAAACCAATCCGTAACCAACGGTATTTCAACCATTAAATAGCGAGACCAAATTGAATGGACGTTTATGGTTTAAGGCAAAACAACCATCGCACAGTAGATCTGGTCACCGTAAAATTGGCGATTGGTACTACAAAAATCAACCAAAAGTTCCAAGCATTACACAGTGAAACCAAACTTGTATATTGACGTTTGGTTTTAAGAAAACTATCCGAGTTCCAACCACCACACGACAGCGCTCGCAGCAGGTTTGACGGTTCATTTTACCGAAACCAATCGACTTCAAACTATTACAAAGCGAGCCCAAAGTTGCTTGTCTACTGTGAGCTCTGTTGTGTGGTCGATGTCAATTGGTTTTCGCAAAACTAAAACCGTCAATCCAACTTGGTCTCGCTATTTTTTGGTTGAAACACAATTGTCTACGGTTTGTTTACTTTTGCACAAAATAAACAGTTGGAATTCGGTTAATATTAGGTTATCCAATTCGAAACCCGTAAAAAATTGACAAGCATTATCCTTTTTTTCGAGCCTACCAAAATCCAATTGAAACCCAACCAATGTAACAGTAGGATCAATCCGCGAGGTCGCGTTGTTTTAAATATTACTAATTGTCATATGCGTTCTTGTAAATCTTCTTAAACACCTTGCTAATTATACTTAACGGATCAGGATAGTTCAGATGCTCTCTATTGGCGCACTTATTGGATCAAATGTGATGCGCACGCAGATTTAAATTCTCTCCAGACGTTATTGGACGAATAAAGACGCACAATCAGATCCAATGAACTAGTATAAAATTCACCACTAGATGTCATATTGATCTACTCGAGTTTCCAATACAAGCATCGTTACAGTTATATACGCAGTTATATTTAAAAACGATGCTTGCAATCGGTTCAATCGGTTAGATTAAAAAAATTTCTTAAATGTTTTTGAATAAATGTATTCGGATGACAACAAAATATGTGGGCCTGACTTTCAACGTTACAGCTGTGAGAAATATGAAAATTTTAAATCTCTACATGTCATCATAACGATCATGTCCGATCCTAGAAAATTCCGGAAGCTGGGGCTTCACTGACATCTTTTTTTTATAACAAATTCTATTAAGTCTGAGCCGTTGTAAGGATTGCTACAAAAATTACAGTGAATAGCGGGGTTGCGTTTTACTGGTCTGTTGAATTTAAGAGCTACTGTTCAAGCGGCTCTCGATTATTAAATGTTTAAAATTTGCAGGGTCACTACCTGCACATACGGGCTTGTTTTGAAAATGTGATTTCTATACTTTTTTATACATATTTTTCATAAATACAGGTCTTAATTGAACAACTGATAAAAATATTGCCATCGCAAAGCTTCATGTACGAGAAATCAAATGCTGATCTCGTCTAAAGTTGTACTAAAAAATATAGCAATTATACGTTTTCCGCGGGTGGTAAAAACCTCCGCAAAACGAGATTTAAAAAGTAAAATTTTACGAGAAATTTAATTAACGCATGCTGAACGGAAGCGCTCAAGAGATATGCGAGTATGCAGCTTCACTTTTTACTGAATAAAATATATTTAAAAAAAAAAAAATTAATCGGTAAATTAAACTAATTAAAATCTGTAATTAAATTGAACTGAAATGAAAAATATATATAACATTTTGACTTTATATTAGTTAAATACAACTGCCGACTGCTGAAACTACTTTCTTCAGCGGTCTTTAATTTTTTAGCAGAATCAAGACGATCCAAATACTCTGCAAAATAAATATAATAAAATATGTTTAAAATCTGTTTTTTAATTCTACTATCACTTTTCTCTTATTTCTATTAGTTTATTCTCTTTAGATTTCAGCAGTATATCAGTTACGTTGATGTTAATCTTACAGCTACCGCTGACACGCTGAGTGCGGTATATACCTGTCGGATCGGCGGGCTGACGTCATGGCCTCACTACTGTCCCTCATTCATAATGAGGAAGCAATGTGTAAAATTCTACTTTCCATCCTCGTTTGTAAAATCAGCGGGAACTTCATATCGTGAGGTTATAGAAAAGACGAAGATACGGTTTGGCCTGTTTTTTGTTTTCTTTTCTATTAAATCACACTTTATATTTTACAATTGTTCCCAACTATCGAAATGTCGTTACTTTCACTGACCTGAATTAAAAAAATAAATGAAGTAAAAATTATCTGAATAAATCTGAGAACGATGACGACCATGTGTTGAAAATAAAAGGAAAGAAAAATTGCAAAGGATTTTAAAGTAGAGTGGAGATGAAGAAAGAGAGGGAAATCGCAACGACGCAAGTAGTGCGCACAATCACGTGACCCAAGTACGGAAAAGCGAATTGGCATTAAAAGCTTTGACGGCCTCGTTGTGCTTCGAGCTCTCGAGTACTTGGAGATCGAGAGTGTAGCGTACTCGGGACATAACTCTCTCTCTCTCTTTCTCTCGCTAGAGCGTACGAGCAGCACGTACCGGCCGTGCGCGAGCATTAACAGCGGTATACGTACACGGTATAGCAGAGGGGTTCGAGCGATGCTGTTAACGCAGTTAGTTACCAGGCGTTATTCTATTTTATCCTTTATGACGTAGTAGAAGCTAGCAGAGGATATTGCGTTATACCACCACAGCGATTCCCGGATGCTGCCTACACCCAGATGCCAACATACCATCAGGCATCGGCTGCATCCCACAAAATATACCCGGTGCAATTTATTCTCCCGTTTAGCCTGGAGAATTTTTCCAGAACACAAAAAAAGAAGTGTGCTGGATCCATATGGCGAAAATTTCATCGCCCTTTAAATATTACGCGTATATCTGCTTGGGCATTAATTAAGCTTCCATTGAATGGCAGAAGCCTTGTGGAAAAAAAAGACGTTGGAGCTCGACTGAACTCCACAGATTCGCCTCTCGGGTTTCGCACGAATGGACCTCTGTAAACGAGATTGAAGTTTTTCTTTTTTTCGTTTTTAACCGCAGTTTATCTGCGTTCACATGAAAATCCACAAAGTTTTAGAGTTGTAAATACTGAACTGCTGTATATTGCACGATAAGCGAAAGCCGCGGCATGGCAAGAAAATGCTTTATTTCTTGTATGATCTATGCTATTAATTGCAATTTTTGTTTTACCTTGTTACATAAATTACAGGTTTACACAAAAAGCGTTGAATTTATTTTTACTAGTTACGCGCTATAAGCGTTTTTGTATACATTCCTTATGACAAAACTAATATTACTGAAGAATTCAAAGACTTTGAGTGGTTTTTTTTTTTTTCTTTTTGCTTACGTCTTTTTTTATCGATAACAACAAACCAGATTTCGCAATACAAACACTTTGGAATCATCGAATAAGCGACTGTTGATCCACAATTTTATTCACGGCTCTTTCTGTATACTCCATGGTTTGATGTTTAAAGTAAAGTTTTATATTCTATTGGCAATAAAAAAGTTCCATAGAAATATCAGTCGCTACCAATTAATATAGTTGTCACTTTCAATTGTCAGAATAATCGCGATTTTTCTCAGCGTAGCAAACGACATTTATGTGCTTTGACTTGACTGTTGCAAAAACAATATTACAGCAGAACTATCGGTTACTGGCTCACTGGTCTATGGACTGCTGGTTACGCCTTATCAAACATTTAATCATACAGATAGGATTTAAGTTACGGTACATAATTCAGAAACGCGCAATTTCCTCACAGACTTCGTGCCGGATTGACGGAGAGTATATTATATTGGCCCCGAGACGCCTCTTGATAGATATACGTTCAGGAGAGTGCGAATGTATATACATATACATAAGGAATAGCTGTTGGAGCGGATATTCGGAGAATTTACGGACTTGGATGATACAGTGTTTATCGACGATTGGCGAACTCAAATAGACTCTTGAAGGATACTAGAGGGAGAGTGAGAACAACGCAAAGGAGCCCGACGACCGTGATTAATCCTCTCCCGTCCGCTTTTCGTAATTCGAGATGCTTGACTACTTCTCCCACTTAAGGCGGAACAAAGCTGAAAAGCCGTATGTCGAAATAGCGTTGACGAACAATTTTTGATATTAAAAAAGAAAAAAAAATTAATTTAAAAAGCTCCCGGCTGCAAAGAAATGACACACATAAACAAAAATATTGAAAAAATAATTAAATAATTCCTAATACACTTTGATCTCAAGATGAACTCCCTCGTATGCAGTTTTTAATATTATAAATGTTATAAACATAGTCGGGAGGCGTATCACAAGGGAAGTATGTGGTAATAAAAACCCTTTGGGCTTTGTGTAAAATCTTATGATTTATTCTTTTCAGAAACTAAACATAAAAAACATCTCGACAGTTACCCGCGTAAAAATGATGAAGATTCCAGGATGGACTCCAGGGTAAAATCCATTATGGAGTCTGGTATAGTCCCGGATGGTGTCCTGGCAATCCAGTATGGAATCCAAGATGGGCAACGGGATGACATCTTATTCTCCATCCTCGACTACTCAGGCTCCATCCGGGACTGTCCAGATTCTCTCAAATCGTGGGTGTACATGTATTTATATGTAAGGAAATAGAGTGACATTCATTATTCAGAATAGTTGAACTACCAAAAAATCTGGAAATTCTTTTAAATTTTTACCACTGATTAGACTAGTGTAAAGCTGCAAAGCGCTATCCACAACCTCCTTATAGTTAAATGTTGCCAACAAATTTCTACGGTCCGTGCTACATATAAAAAGCGTCTACGAAGTGAGTCGTATATTGCCGTGAGTACCTTTTAAAATATCCCGAAGGGACATTTTATATTGTTAGGGGATTTTCGGGGGACAGATCTCCCCATCCAACGGAGCGCGAAGCGTGACGCTTAGTTACCATCATAAAAAAACTCTCCCGATGGGATTTTTTGGGGGATCGGAAACCTCCCAAAATGCCGCAAACGATTTGTTTTATTTTTCTACCGCGAGCGTACATTTTTCGGCATCAATTGAACCATATAAAACGTGTTGTAACCGTCCTGCTTAACAGATTAACACTAGCTATATAGTTACTCACAACGAAACTGTTGTTTTTCTAAAAGATATGAAAAAAAATAATTGTTAAATTATTTTTAAAAACTACTGTAAAAAGCCTTCGGCAATATGAACGAAAGTTTTGCGAGAGTATTTTGCCACAAACAAAAGCAGACTTCGCAGCAGCCCGTGATCATAAAAAGCTCTTTATAAATTATTAATGTTACATAATACTTGTACATACCATTTAATATACGGGTATTAAAAATAACATAGTGGTACATAAATCTGCATAACACTTAAAAAATCTATTCTTTAGGGTTGTGGCTTTTAAATGTCCCTGTGGGATTAAACTCCTACTCGTTAAAATTCTCTAATTTTTAAAATTATTATTATACTATATACCAGTGGGGTTACGTTCTCACCAACTGGTTAAGAACGTAAATTCCTCCTTCCCTCTGACTTTAAACTTTCTGCTCGACTAACCCGATAATAATAATTTCAGTAAGAACTAATTATTTACGAATTCCCTTACTATAACAATAATAACAATCATTTTGCTAGTTTATCTCGCTAAACATATTTTCATTGCTTAAGAACAGCAGTATAACCATACTGCGAAGACGGGTTCCTATGGGTTACACAACAATGAAAATACCGACAAATTGAAACATTGACAAATCAACATAACGACTACAAAATGTCGAATCAAATTAAATTTATAAATACAATTAAAATAATTTGGGTCGTAGATGGGGAGTTCCCCCTCATCCCCTAACAGCTGCGACTGCGTCTCCGGTCCATCTCGTCCATCGTCTTCGTCACTGCTTTACGTTTATTCACATAACAAGATTTGGGTGGAGCCACAATATACATAAAGACAGTAAATAATAAACAGTTCAACACACAGCACATAGTTAGTCGGTTACTAATACTGTTAATCTACTGTTATTACTGTCGGTATTTTGATTTGTTGGTTTTCTGTTGTGTCGGTCGTATATATACCGGGTTATTCATAAAAACTTCCGATGGGTGTATATTAGTTTCCTAAATATTTTTAACAGGGCAAATAATACTTTTTTTTTTTATAAAGCTGGGTCTTGGCCTCCACTCCCTTCCACTACCCTCCTTCAGCCTGCCCCCCCCCCCTCCCATCACTTATTACACCTCAGGTGCACACTGCCTGACATAAACAAAACATTTCAATGCATGAACTTGGCCTGTGTGTCTGACGACACCGGTAACCAATCAAAGAACGAATAAATAACTAACAATGAATTTCGCATTTTTCTCTTCTACACACGACCTAAAAAACCGTGGTTTAATAACACCAACCTTCCGAGAGAATTCATCACTAGGATTTCGAGGATGAGAAGCAACCACTACAATGTCAATGCCAGTCTGTACAGGAAGAACTACATCGACTCTTCGAGCTATGCATGCCTTCAAGGCGACGAAACTCTAGACCACATCTTCTGGAATTGTAAAAGATACGCTGAACATCGCACCACCCTACTCAACGCTCTGGCACGCAAACGCCTCTACCCTCTCTTTCCAATTTTTCCCCTGCTTGCTTGCTCCTAATTAAAAATTATCCGCCTGCTTTTTAATTTCCTACAGTCGTGCAGTCTCAACATTTAAACACATTTAAACTCCCGTTAAACACAGATATACCTGATTTTATTGGTGATGGCTGAATGAAGCAATCACACCACTGTGACGGTCCAAAGCCGCAAAACAGAAGAAGAAGAAGAAGATGAATTTTGCATTTCTCACACATGGGACACCCCCGGGTCTTCTTCTGTCAGTTTTGGCATTTGACATAAACAAAAACGTTTCAATACTTGAACTTGGTCTCGGTTTCAACGTGTCTGACGACATCGGCGACCAATCACAGAACGTGTAAAACGACAACAATTAAATATACCGAGCTAGCGATATATCGTGACACACCAAGTTTTTAGAAGAGGGCTGTAAATGGCAAAAAAATGGGATATTCTTTCCGCGATTATTATTTCTATCAGACATTATTTACAAAAATTTTCGAAAAAATCTTCAATAAATTCTAGAGCGCTGTTTTATACTGCCCTACAAAATCACAAAAAGAAAATATATTCGTTGAACTTTAACATTGGACAGTGAAATATAACGGTATATTGTAACTTTTCGTTTTTTTTTTTTTTTTTTTCCAACATTACTTAGTTTATTTATTTCCGGTTTTCAATAAGTACAATATCCTCTTCGTAAAATACTTGATACAAGTACATCTACATAAGCAGTCACCTATACTTACAAACAGTTGTGAAATGAATTGAAAATAACTGAAGCATGTTATATTATGCTTAGTGAAAATCTATGTATATATTGATATTTATTTCAAACAAAAATCATATTATTTCATGAATCTGTAAAAAAAAAAGATGCACTACAGTACTTGGCAAGTTTATGAAATGTAGAAAATCGTTATTTCCATACACGATATTCATATTTCTATGGAACATGAAATCGCGACATGAAAATCGCGAATTATTATTTTTCACGAAAACAAAGCTTTCACTATATGAGAAAGCAAAATGAATGATAAATATTCCGTGAGCCGATGTGCGACCTGTCGATGCATAAAGATGCTTCCCGATCAGCGCGCCTAAACTGCAAGTACTTGCCGATTTGGCGATTGAGTATACATAGCAAAAGCTTGTTGGGTTAGCGATAATTGCATTCGTCGTGCTTCCGCACTCGACTCTTCGATTATTTCACCGTTTGAGGCAAACGAGAGAGACGCGAACCGCAGAACCGTCGGAGATCCCCAAAAGCCAGAGGGGAAGCGCTATATATAGTTAACTAATATCTTGGGCAAGAAGAGCTCTCTCGATGATCGTCCGGAGTGAGTAAGCATAAGTGAGACGGAGTATACACAGCAGACATGCGGACGATAACGCGGGGCTATATAGAAGTGGTTGCATAGAGGCAGCACAGAGGTTCTCTCGCATCAGGTGCGCCCTTCCGTAAACCGAGAAGCGGTTAGCAAGCAACCTCGGGGATTTATGCGGGAGCATTAATATGCGGCGTCGGAAATCTCAATGGAAACTCGGTAGGTCGTCCTCTCGACGTACACCCGTTTCTCCCGTCTTTCCCGCCGGCGGCGCGTTCGTTTCCGATATATATATATAATATATATATATATATATATATATATATATATATATATATATATATATATATATATATATATATATATATATATATATCCGTACATATATATAGATTGCACACTCGACGCGTCGCCTCGCGCGTCGAACGGTGATCAATACTTTTGTCTCCTCTGCTCTCCTCTCCAACGCTAATAGGATTGCCTATAGCCAACAAGAAGTAGCCTCAATCGAGTCAATAAAAAAAAAAAGTAGAAAAAAATGTTTCCGAATGCTTTTTACCCGCAGCATCTGGGTAAATTTTTCCGGTGTTACTGGCACGCAAAATATTTTACTTCGGGAATTGATTTGTAACGGTATCAATATCAGTTTCTCTTTATAATGTGCATCAGCAATATATTCATAATGGGGTAACGCAATATTGAATAATTTAATTATTTACGGAGAAATTATTATACCTTCCATGTAATACTAGATACCGATCCGGGTGCTTAAGCTGTTAGTGTCAGTTTTGACATTTGACATAAACAAAAATTTGCAATGCGTGAACGATGAAAATTAGACCCGCAATGTGCGATTATAAAACTTATAAACTTTTTAGGGGAGGTTCTCCGAATTTTTTATAGTAACAGTAATCATTCTATAATAAATATTTTCGCGGCTTTTTATCATTATTAGTTTTATTTGACACATGTTTTTTTCGGAGAAACCAGTTAATTGTTATAATCCATATGCATCATAAAACAGTATAATTTTGATATGCATATTTTCATAAATGCAGTAACATTTTTAATCAAATTAAAGGTATATTTTTAAAAAATTAAAAAATGTCTTATTTCCCTGAAAAAATAACTTGTAATTGGGACAGTTGCGATAACATTTAAAAAAAAAAATTAGAATGCACAGGAATTTGGATGGAAATTCGTAGAAAAATCGACAGGTCGGTTGCAAAACGAATACTTAAGCTGTCAAAAAAGAAATTACCCAACGACTATTAAAATGCAATGTAGCGTGCAAACATATCTTTTTGTACGGTTACCTGAAAATTCAATACCCACTTTGTTAATTTCTCAGCCGGTTGTCTACACATTTTGGTAGGTTTAAGACTTTCGTAAAACACTTTTTTTCTGGTGAAAATAACCTTTGCAATAGGTATAAAAAATGATTATTCTATTAGAAAGTTAAATGCAAAAAAAAAAATTGGTATTTGCTCTTTTGTTACCCGATTTATTACCGTCAGTTTGTATAAATTTAAAAAAAACATACTCGCACAGGATTCATTAAAATACCTACAAAATGCACAAAGTATACCAAGAACTAGCACTAAAATGTAGCTAATCACAATATCTGGATTAGTCTGAAAAGCGATGACTGAATTGTCAAAGAATGTAACATAAAATAAATATGGGACCATTTCGCGTCTTGTTATCGTCGTTATTTTAGTTATTCAGACTTCCCTTAAGTACATTATTTAATCTCCAGAGTCTCCTCGAGTCTCATGAGTAAGAAGAAAATAATTCATGCCGGTGAGTCGGCGGTAACTCGTCTCATCGCAACGAGTACACCGGCTGGTTTTTGCCGGTGCTAAACGTGAAATATGAATTTCCTCGGAGACTCGTCCCTTTGGTAACCAGATGGAAGTGTATATACATGGATACGTACGGGCTTGGGTACTACGTATATACAATATACACACGCAATTTATGAGTACCTCGAGTAATACACGTAGTGTACACGTTATTCCCGCTTTATATATGGTGATAATGTTGACGTTGGTGTTAGTCATGCTATTTTTCCATGAACGAATTATTTCCGGTCTCGCGCAAACTGGAGAGCTGGCGGTTAAATATTTCACGTGAATTTCTTCGACGAAAAGAGTAGAGTAGAGAATAGGGAAAACGGTGAAAATAAGAGAAACCTGAGAGGATTTCATGACTACTACTGTCAACAATATGTGTGTAATGCGCCAATATCAGTGCTGAATGTGTGTCTTCGCGTGTCGTGCGATAATTTACCAATGTTTTACACTTCAGACGGAACACAGCAGAGAGGAATGTAAATAAATTACAGCAACGTCTCGACCTCGGAATAGTACTGGCCTGTTAAAATTAAAACAAAAATGTTGGATTTTGAAAAGAAAAAAAAAAACTAAAAGTGTTTCTTTGATCGGATATGCAACATAAAAAAAAAAACATTACGATAAATCGGAAAAGTTCAGCATCAAAGGCCCCACCGAGTTGGCCAGAAATGTCTTATATAAAGTTTCAAAACTTATGCAATTTGTTTTCAGTTCCGTGTATTCAGACATATCTTAGATTGGAAGTCAGACGAGTAATTTAGGAGATAGAAACAAGAAAACATTTCTGATTTCTGATTTTATTTCTGAAGTCGAAGGCTCGATTGCGCGGTACTTCACGGATGAGCGACGAAGGAGGATGCGGGAGTGGTCGTGTATACGACGTTGATATTGCACGAGAAGTGTTTGAAGGGCTCTCCAAAGGACCTCGAGTGTCTCGATCCTTGAGATAGGTCACGATGGAAAGGGAACGAGAAGGAAAAATGTACAGAGGAGATATCTCGGTCAATGAATTGGCCGTTTGGATTTGCTCTGTTACATGGGGGAAGAAGGTGCGCAACCTCTTGCCACAGTTGAGGAGCTTTTCTTTGCTTCGCTTCTTCAAACAATCGGATTATGTCGTCGCACTCGTCTCTTCACTGTCTTTCCCGATTTGTTCTGGAGATCCCTCCGATGCCGCGATCCTTTTTTCTATCTCTTGTCGATTCTTTAAGTGGACACAAAAATTCGTTATCCACTTGCCGACACTTTTGTTGAAGTCGTCGATATGAAGCGGGTCCTTCATTATTAGGTACATTGCGGGGCTTTTGCATATACTTTATTTTTAAGAAAAGTATTGTGTATATTATATATATTATCTCTTTATATTATAAAAATATCTTGCTGTCACCGACGTCTACGAGAACCGTAAACTCAAGCGAGAACAACTCAAAATTCCCTGATTATCCAGCATTCCTGGTTTCCGACCGGGGTCAAATGACATACCAAAGCCCGGATTTCTCTAACAAGGAAGGTATCCCACGTGTCCCTCTACGATTTTAATAATATTGGAATATTTTATACTACATAAGAAAAAGTCACAAGTAGTTTTCTTTATCTGCCGAAAAACACTTATGGAGGGTGAAATAGCTTCCCAAAATAGGGGTCGAAAAGTAAGAATATATAAAAACGCAATTATTTTAGACAAAGCTCATTGGATAACTTTAGCCACAATAAAAAATGAATAGCGTAATTTTCACGGTTCAATTCGAAAATTTTATGAGGGTAAAATTGCCCCAAAAAATGATTAAAATTATATAAAAATTCGCGAAATAAGACAAAAAATACAGCAAAAACCTGATAAAAATATATCACACATTAGTAGAAAAGTAAAAATCCCAGGGGGTAACTACCCTTAAATGCATTTTATCAAGTTTGTATGAAAATATGCAATTTTTCCGAACGAAATTAATTAAAAATGACATACTACAGGTAGATACAATATTTGCGTCGCATTGTAGTCATTGAAACAGAAAAACACCCCCAAACACGAATAAAGTTATTCAAAAATCGATTAAATAAGTTTACAATCCAACCGAAAAATTTAGAAAAAATATGTTACACATTACTACAGCAGTAAGAGAATAATTTTTGAGAGGGATTAAAATAGACAAAACTCCGAAATTCTATTCCTATTATATTGTAGTTTTTATTTGATTCCGTTTTATTTGTATTTAGCGATTAAATGAATACCGGAACAAAAAGCATCAATTTTTCCGGAGACCCATGTATGACCCATGTATTACATGAATGGCACAATGGTATAATTCTGTTGTAGTACTAGTGCCATATAACTAACCAATACTGGACATTGATATGAATGGATAAACAACTGTTTTTATATAATGTTTTTGTTTTTTTTAGATACATTTAATTACTTGAATTACAATCTCTTGAGAGAACAAGTCGATATTTTCTTCACTAAAGAGTCCTATATCCTAAATTAAATGAATTTCAACCGGTGAAGAAAAATTAAATGAATAAACAAAAATACACTTTGTTATATGAAATTATTTTAGATAAATATTTATTATCAAAAGGGAGATTAGTTTTTTGTTAAATATCGGAATAACAAAATTGTAAAAGCATTAAAGTTGTCTATCAACTTGTAACGAGAAATTAATCTGTATTAATTAAAGGACAAATAGTTATCAGCTTATGAAGAGACATTGAAAGGACAACTGACCGACAATTTGACTGTATACAACCATGTGTAATATGATTATACGACGTGACAAAATGTACGAGATATGCGTTAATTTAACGGGGCTTTGGGATTTACCATATAAATATCACGAGATGCGCGTGGTGCACATGTGTACGTGAAATTCTATCAAGTTGTATAGTAAATAACGTATATATTGATGTGCGAACGTACGGTTTCATTGAACGCATGACTAGATGTCATCGTCGCAGGCTAAGCTACTGGTGCACTACTGCTGTTGCTGCTGTTGCTGCAGTTCGACAGATAACAACGCTGAACGCTAATACACGTGAGACTCGTCCCACTCCAGTATCGTATACTACAACTATATATACTGCACTCAACGGTACACAACCCTGTATTGAATCCTGTTAATTGTTCATTAATATCGCGTGCCCGACGCGCGCGTTCGTCATCGACGCATAGAAATATAGCTCCGCGTGGAATAGAGAGAGAGATGAAGTGACCCACCTGTTCTCAGCGGACACATACTCGTCATTCTCGACACAAATTAAACGAGTGTCATGTTCATGGCTGTTATCCTATCACAAATATCCAGTAACTTTTGCTCTAACGAAATCAATACCCTTTTTTTTCTCAAGAATAAAGTTTTACCATTTAATATTTATTTTTTAATGAAAAGATATCATTTGCTACTATTTATATTTTATTTAGAAGTTACCAAAGAAATGTAATTTCTTTCATATATAATATCTAATGATAATGATAATAAAATCTAATCATATATAATACATTTTTGATGGCTGATTTTTTTTTATAATAACCATTTTTCCTTTTTTATTAAGGAAGCTTTGTATTAATGGAATACTGGTTTGCTGTAACATTCACAAATTTTCAATAATCGCGCTGAAACTGTCATTATAAATTAAGTAAAGTTTGAAGGATTTTTGGTATTGCATTTGGGCATATCCCGTAAAGAGGTGCAGAATTTTTGTGAAAATTTGAATTTTTTGAAAAAATATAGCCGCGATATTTTGTAAACTTTGGACAATGTAAACGGAATTTTCTACAAACCGATATAACTCTGAACCGGTTAAAGAAATCGAGCTGAAACTTTGTACACATACGTGATAAATTTAAGGGTTGTTTGACCTAAAATACAGCCAAAATCATTGAAAACGATCGAATTTATTAGAAAATTGTATTTTTTTATTTCAAGATTGCTATAGCTTGCAAAATTAAAGTTCCGTAATTTAAGAATGACTATAGTAATTGATTCAAAACTTGATGGCACTCGTTAACACACATGCTAAGGTACTAACTATATCGCTCCGCGAGATGGCCTGACGACAAAAATCTATCTAGTGCCTTGGCATTTTCCTGGTTGACCACAGCGATTCAGTACTTAGATAGGTGACCGCCTGACTGAATCTGGATGTCAGGACTTAAATGAGCTGTTCCACCCAGAAATCTACAGCGACCTCAAAAATCCTCGAGTACCGGTATTCATTTAAATGAATAATTTTTTTTGTCCGCCATATATCGAATGTTTTATTTCTTAATTTCTGAATTCTGAGTTCAGATTCGTAATGAGCGTTCTCAAAAACGTCGAGCACCGAATTTGATCGAAGTCCATGTGATATATGAATGACTGTTGTTTTCGATGTCAAACTATGGAGCGATCAATCTGGACACTGAAACCCGTGGGGATATCGACTTAGACTATGTATATTAAAAATTCAGTCTAATAGAGTTTAGTATTATTCAGTCCGATAGATAGTCCTTAAGACTTTTCACTTTTCATAATGTTTTTAATACATTCCATTTTATACGGGATGTTCGCCAAGCCAGAAGCTAGTCTGGACAATCGTTAAAAGTCACGTTTGGCCCTCGGAATTTTAATAACCTCAAATAACCTCTCATAGAAAACGGGACGAATTTCCAAACGCTGAACCAGTAGAAACACTTACACGGTAATATCATCATTGTATGTATATACAATCCGAAGCGATATCGAACCTGAAAGCTCATACTAAAGCTGGCGTTCACTTGCGCCAGGTAGATAGAAACAAGCTCAGTATGACGTTCCAAAAGGGACGCCCCATTTCAATTTATTTGCTTGTCAAATATCGTCGAAATGCGTTCAATCCGAGGGTGTGTCTGGAGTAGATGTGGAGTGAAAGAGCATAAAGGAGAATTGAAGAAACGTGAAGAAGGGAAATACAGGAAAGTTACAGATATAAAGGTCACTCGCTTGAAGGGGAGACTCATGGTGAAATGTGTAAGAGGGAGCACTTCGATCTCGAAAACCACTGTACATACATAGTCTCGTTTACAATAGTAAACCAGCGCACTGAGTTTGCTCGCAAGCCGTTCAGTAACCACTGCAAACTGGTTCCCAATAGCGCTATGAAATTCTAAAGATACAGTGAGAGATCAGAATGAAAATCGGAAATATCGATGAGATTGAACGATTTACTGCTGTCCTTCTCTTCATTTATTCCCGAGCACAGATATACACACAGTTGGCTAACTCGAAATCTATATTGATTTCCAGTTCGGTATAAACGTTCCGCCCGACTCACCTCAGTGATTTCCGGTATATCTGGCAGGCACATAGCCGAACAACTCTAACCAAGACCACGTCCAAGGTGATCCGATATTCCGGAAATCGCCATGTACCGTGATTGCTCAGTGCACCCTCGGAACTCTCCACTCATGCAGGTTTCTTGAATATCCGATAAACTTATTCGTCATGCAATTGAAGGAAACTATGTTCTCAGGTTGAAATTCAAATGTGGCCGTGCGGATTGAAAGTTGATATATTTGACATATAATCCCTGTGGGAATCATTATTGATGTAACCACGACGTAGTCTGATGACAAACGCAAATTCGATAAGCTTATAGGAGCAGCCCATTAATTTTATTTATTTACTGGGGTTGAGCGGACCCAGGCACTTTAGCACCCGGGTTTCTTTATGTCAAATTTGATATTTGACATAAACAAAACATTTCTAACGACACCGGCAACCAATCAAAGCACGAATATATCGCTAACAATGAACTTCGCATTTGACGCTCATCAACTTTTTACTGAAGGTCCAGGTTAAATCGACCAATTGTTGAACAGTTAAGCCAATTACGGGACACTTGACGTATAATTTTTCTTATTAATCTTCCCAACACTAGAAGGTAAAATAATATGTCAGAACGAAATTTGGCAATTATTGACACTGAACGTTGAACACAAGAAATTAACTCACGGATCAGATTTAATGTTTAGGCTATATAAACACATTATACTCTTCTTAATTGTTATTACTGACATAGGATTTCACAAAAATCGAACCTTAACTTTTGATAACTTTGATATAACTTGTACCGAGAAGAAAAATCATGTCAAAACTATTGAAAAATTAATACTACAAAAAGAGATAAAAACCTGCAAACATCTGAAGCATGGGTTGTGTACTATGTTCTTTATCAATTACACTTGATGAAAATTTATGTATATATCAATACTGTATATCAAAAACTGAAATCATGTTATTTCATTAATTTTATTGCAAATAACTTAAGAATTTCGTCCCTACATTCTTTTCAGTTTTGCATAATTCTATTCTCAATACCAAGTATCATTACAACACTATCTTCACGTCAGTAACAATTGTCATGAGAATGTCACGTGTTGCGATCACGCCATGTGCAATTTTTTGTTATATACCATTTTGTATATATATATATATATACCAGTATATTGCATACCAATTTAAGAGAGTCGCTTTTAATTCTGCACACATTCATACACGACAAACATTCGCAACAATGTTCAAATGTTTACCGCAAATATGTAACGCTTGATCTCCCGAACGATTCAAAATGTGTACACTTACATTTTACATTGAAATAACACTAATTTTTGAGAATTCAAAAAAAAAGAAACAGCTCGCCTTAACTGTTTGTAGAGAACCAATATTCAATTATTTTTGCAATTCGGAAATTGTAGCCAGCTGCAAGCTTCTGACATAAGCATAAACTCTATCTGAGCATGTGTTGAAATTAACAAAAAAGAGATGATAGATCGAAATTAACCTACACCACCAGATGTGTGAACATTTGTTCGCCAGTCCTTTGTAATATTCCACTCGCTCCATATTAACCGCTATTTCAATATGTATATTTATTATTTTGTCATAAAAACTAACTATAAAACAATTATAATCGTGTCATTGGTGGTGACTGTGAAACAATAGTGTGAAGTGAAGTGAAATGACATGGGCGGAAGATTTCTCGTGATTGGCTTGAAAAACGACTTTAGTATTTCGAGCTGTTGACTTTCGAAGTGTCTTTTTTAAGGAAGCGCTAGGTGAGTCTTTTTACGTTGGATTTAACACTTGACATAAACAAAAAGTTTCCATGCATAAACTCGATCCTGGTCCCAGTGTCTGAGATTTATTTGGAACAAAACAGTGACAATGTATGCAATACATTTTAATATTTCGATCAAATATATCGTGGCACATCAACTTTTAATCTGTCGTTTCCACATAGCGGAAGCATTGTTTTCGTTAAATTGTTTTTTTTTTTGTACAACTCGGCACCGTGGTCTAAATTTGATAAAGACTTTGCACTTTCGTATTTACATTTAATTATTTATTAGCGTAAACTGTTTACATCTGTAAGAAAGCCAATAAAAAAAAACACAAAAAAAAGGCATATACGTGTAAATTAATGATTTTTTTCCAAAAAGACCCACGGTTATTATTGAAAGCCAATTCTCACATTTTGGACTAAACATAAGAATATTTTTCACATTTGATCATGATGAGCACGCATACTCGGTTATGTTGGATGATTATTGTATTGAAAAAGGATTAATTCAAAATGGGTAAACAGATTAAGTTTATAACAGTGTATTTAATAGAATATTTACCATTAACTTTCCATTGATTTTGCACAATTGTTGTATATTTACCTTGCTGAATGTAAATGCCGTTGGCAGGAATACACAATTAGTCACGGTCAACGGTATTATGAAAAAAAATGTGATTAAAGTAATAACAGTAAATTATTTACTGCTGGTAGTACCTAATAATGTCATGTTATTAACAAATTTAAATAAGAACACATTTGTTAACTAATGTTGACTAGTATTTTTTGTATGAAATAAAAATATTCCACATAGATATGATGTCAAAAAGAACTTTTTTACAATTGCGAAACTCGCATTTATGATAATTATTTAAGGCTTTTTATTGTTATACTGTTTGTTCGAAAACTTTTTATATGCATGGAGCATTCCGAACAATTTCTCAAAGATGAAAAAAAGAATATTAAAATTATGAGAAAACTTCATTACAAAAATGTTACGTATTCGGAGAAAATCAGTAAATTTATATAAAAAAATGTTCCCTATCGACCCATTTAAACTATTTTTTTTTAACGACTATCTAATAACTCTTTACTTTAAATTTAATCAATAACTCTCCGTACTATTACAATATTATTACAATATTCAAATGAAACGAAACTTTTGCGTTAGAAACGTCCGATACATCCTTAAGAGAAAAAAAATTATCTTTACAGTCGGTGAAATATAAATTTGCAAACTCAAGTGTGACGCATAAAACGTCGTAGACAGCAATAATAATAATAATAATAATAATAGTAATACATAACGAATGTGTATGTATACGTATATATAAGCGTTGCGTGGTCGCTCGAGAGTGAGAAGTCCTCAGCGATTCAATTTTCACTAACTGGAGCGTGGACTAATTAACCCACGGGGTGTGGGAGGGGAAGGCAGTCGTTGAATAGCCGCTCGACGTGAACAATGCATAGAGGGGCGGGGGAGGGGGAGGGGGGGGGGTCGAGAGGGGAAGCGCACACTCTGAGCTGGAGTGAGTGAGAGTGAGATGAAATCTCCGATGCACCGGGTTGCATGCAGCAGGGGGGTTGTTAGGTCTGTCGAGGTCGCGGGGTGATGGAGCCAAGAGACGAGCCACTAACCCTATACGTCCAGAGAGTCTGCCAGCTCTCGCGAAAGCCTCGATGATGCTGCGCTGCTTCTAGGCATCATGTACAACACCACTGCAATACGAAAAAAGAAGAAGAAAAAAAGTCGAAGCTCCACTCGACACGATTCTTCGGAAGCTCTCATACTCTTTATACATTTTTTCATTTTTCATGAGAACGCTGTTAAAGCTATTTTTTTCCTCTTTCTCGTTGTATTCCTACATGATCGTTTCTTTTTTTACTTTTCTTTTTTAACACTGTATAAAAAAAAGTGAGTTTGTAACCAAAGCGAGTGAATTGAATAATGAAAAAAAAAGAAGTACCAGTGGAAAGGAAAATAAACTGGTAGTAGCATTTAGACTCGCTGTAGAAAGTTTCATAGAGCTTTTTCGTTGAAGTTAGAGAATAAAAATAAGAGGCAAGAGTGTTCACACACGCGTTTGCTCCTGGCGGAAAACCACTTCCCGCGCTTTGCTCCGATGCTGCATATACTATGCTTTCCAGTGGTATCTGTGTGTGTGTGTGTGTGTAAATATGTATATTGTCGGAGTTTAGAATCGTAGGTCAGGTCAGATCTCCGGTTTTTTGGTGTGTACGACATACACGGTTTATAGCGAAAGTGTATACAATATATATATATACTCCAAAACTGCAAAGTAAAGTGGTGCCTCACGAGTCCTTCGTCTAAGAAAGAAAGGGAAGTGGTACGTATGTATGTACAGGAGTCCAAGTTTGGTGGACAGAACCGAAACTGTAATATCGTTCTTGCCGCGTTGGCCCGTACATATTAGAGCTTACGGCACTTTACGTTCGAGAAACCGAACTTTGACCCTGAGCTGCCTCGAAGTGCCCTACAGGCACGGATCAAACGTCCCGTGAGACTCGCTTAAGTAAAGACACCAACTAACTTACTCCAACAACCAAAAGTACTACGTAATACATGAGAGTATTGAGAGAACTATCGGATTCATGAAAATTTAAATTTGGGTTCAATAATTCAGTGATTGTGACGCAAAATCGTAAAGCTAATCTTTATGACAGTGTCATTAAAATAATGTTTAATTAAACTTCTTGCATTCTGCAGTTTTAACCGATTTGGTGTTAATAGTAACAATTTTTATTGTATAAAATTCATGATTTCATAGTGTAAAATAAAAGTAGGTTTATTATAGGTTCACTATTGAATTTAATTCACCTAGCTTAAAGTATAATCTACTTGAAGAACGGATTTGAAGTTGAAAAGCAAATTGACACCAGCTTATTGAACACCGGCCACTAACACGATCTGAACTTTATGATTTTAAAGGCTGAATTTTTAACCGTGTAATTGTGTCAAAGCAGTTTCATAAGAAACTCCTAGCGCCCAGATTAGTCATTATTATTCTTGGAACAAAATTCGAACAATTAGTATGTAGTATTAATTAGATGAAATGTATTGGACAGCGAGACATTTTTTGAATTACATGATATTGATTCTAATTTCAGCTGAATGGCGACTTTGAAGACAAGCATGAAAACTTTTCGATCGAAGGGTTTCATGATCCGCTCATACATACGATAAATAATGGCGGATGTTATTTCCAGATAACAGTGAATGATAATAAAACACAATGTTGCGTTCAATTACTCTGCTATCACAATTACTCGTGTTGGCCCCATACACTTTAATGTTTTATTAAATATATATTTTCACATAATGGTCTCTGTAATTTAAAGTGGTTATTGCACAATGTTAAAAGCAGGTCGTTATTCCAACTCCAACGTCATAATATTACGATACAAGTGAAAAAAGCGATAAAAGCTTCCTCTATGAGGAAGCCAAAATGGATAAAGTTACTTCCTCATTGAGGTAAACTTTGTAAACATTCAAAGATCATAACGAAGGAATGTGCAAAGCTCAACGTTGTTTATTAAGTATTGGAGTACTTTTTTGCAACTTGCATATCGCATGAGACACTTGCATGCAATGCGTCAATGCGGTGTTGATATGTCTGCAACTTGCATTCGCAACAATATAGGTCGGACCTTCCTTGGTAAAAGGAGGTCTGACTTCTGGCTGAGTGGGTATACGACTCAAGTATCACCGTTCCTGCATTGCTACAAAGCTGTTACTTTTCCCGGAAGAGCCATGTCGTCACCGCCGCGTTACCTGAAAAGCCCCGGTGCTCTCGCAGTTCCGTAACGAAGGTTCCCTTTTCTCTATTTGTCGTTTCTTTTATTCGGCTCTCCTCCGGTCCCGGTCTTTGTTTTTTTTTTTTTTAAGTTCTTCGCGTCTCTCTCTCTCTCTCTCCCTCTCTCAAGTCTTTTTGTCGCTTTTTTGTTTTTTATTCTTTTTGTCCAGTCGTAAGCGAGTGGGAGACTGTATGCGACGCCCTTCTTAATTGCCGGATCGTCCAGCAGCCACCGAGGAAAAGCAGAGACTAACCCAGAGCGGGCGGAACCGAACCCTTAATCACTTCTCGCTCTCGCTTACGATACGAAAAGTCTGGGGGTGAGTTAGGAGACTTTTGAGAGATAGGCATTCACTCGAACTTTCGTCCTCTGTGAGAGTTCTAAGTTGTGTCGTCTTTGTAAGTACAAACCGTAATCCGGGGTATATATCAAGACTTCTATTTCTGTAACTTAATATTTAATTCATCATTACTCACATCTTCACTAGCGCAGATACTAAAATATTACACGTTTTTTTTTTTTACCATGATAACACATTTAAAGTCGGAGATAATCAAATGGAGATAGAAATGGTCTTTTCTATCATAATTAGGGTGTGTCGAAAATAAATCTTTTTTTTTTAATTTCATCGGCACTAACATAAAACGTTCATGTTGGACCTCAAAATATATTAGTTAAAATTTCAGACCGGAAAAAAAGAATTTAGAGGTGCCTCAATGACCTTTTTCATTTCCCATTTGATTAACACGTAGATCAATGCGAGGCTTAGCAAATGAACATCGGCATCCTTAGCGACTCATTTCCCAGGGATCTTAACCATTATTTCTTAAAATATAGGTTATTTTCTAGAGAAAAAGTCCTTACACATTTATCGTTCGGGGTTATAATTTCCTACCCGCGCGGAAAAGAGTAGTCTTGAAAGAAGTCTTCATAAGGGTCGTGAAAGCTGTCGCTGAAATCTTGGAAAGAGTCTGCCGAATCTCAGAAAGAGTCTTTTATATACTGGAAAGAGTCTTAGAAAGAGTAACGGATACGATCCGGAGCAGTACTTTTTCTCAGACTATCACTAAGACTTAAGAATTTTGGTCATAGTTTGAGAAAAAGTACTGCTCCGGATCGCATCCGCTAGTTTTTCTGAGACTCTTTCCAAGATATGAAACACTCTTTCCGGGATAGTTGTTTTCTGCGCGGGAATTTCCAAAGAATGTCAAAGATAGCGATGGGCAATGATTGATAGTGGACAATTCACACGTGATAGCTCTGCGCGAACATCCAAAATGTGTTCAAATGTCGTTTTTCGAAAGTGAGAGGTTTAAAAAATGTATAAGTAGGAAACTACAACCCCCGAATGATACGTGCGTAAACACTAGTTCTCTTCAAAATGACTTGTATTTAAAGAAAAAAGATTGAGATCCCTGGGAAATGAGCTGCTAAGAATGCCGACGTCCATTTGCTAAGCCTCGCATTCGTTTACGTGTTAATCAGATGAAAAATCAAAAAGGTCGTTTAGATATTCAAAACTTTTTTTTTTCGGGTCTCAAATTTTAAATGACATATTTTGAGGTTCAACATGATCGCTTCGTGTTAGTGCCGACGAAATTTAAAACAAAGTATTTTTTCGACACACCTTAATCATTATATATAGACTAACTGTAATTTTTCTTCTAATTGTGATAATATTAAGAATGTCATGACATTTTATTTATGATAAGATGTAAAAGTGGGAATAGTACAGTATCTGATGCACCAATATATAGTTATTCGAAAACGCGACATTTAAAAGAATTTTCATACAATCTCGAAACTCCCGTTTTCATAAATTCCCTGAGGCTGTTTTTACTCCCGACTGCCCGCCGTATAAAAAGTTGGGAATTATACGTTTATCGGTAATCAGCTGATCAAAGCGGTTTTTTATATCGGTATTTTTTTCCCAAAACCACAACAAACGGTTTAACCAAATTTGGCACATCGATTACGAAAATGAATAAAGTGGTACATATGGCAGCGCTGAATATTATTTTTCGTCTGCAGAAAATTTCAGTTGATTTGGTGATATTTACCATTACTAAGAGCAAAACGTACATTTTTCGAAAAATTCAAAACCCATAAAAATCGAATCGATCTATAGATTCACCCCAAATTCAATAATAATCGTTCTTCAACATAGCTTCATTTGTAACAAAATGATTTAACTCGATAAGCTAAAATTTTGCGGTAACTTAGAGTGCGTACAGATATTTCTCGATAAATTCAAAGTTGAATAAAATGTGAACAGATGTTAGAATTTTTTTTTTTTTTGTTAAATATCTCAAACAAAAGTGTCCATCTGCCCCACATGTGTGCTAAATTTCAGCTCGATAAATGAAGCCATTCTTGAAATATGAAGGTCTGAATTTTGCGTGCCGGCAACATACACACACATTCACATATTGATTCAGACATTTTTTTTCTAAACCACTTATCTCGACGTTTTAGACCATTTGGAATGTCCTAACACGAAAATCTCGAAAAGAAATATTTCCAAGAGAACAAAGCTTCTGAACATAGATCAAAGCCCTCTGAACATAGATCGTTTAAATGTTAAATGTTAAACATTTAACAAAAAATTAAAATTGATAATACATTCCCGTATAGCAAATGTTTTTTGTGCGAGATTGATGGAAAATAGCTTCACAAGGGTAGAAAGATTAGAAATGCCAATACAGTGTCTCCTTTCGACACAAACTCATAATTTTTTTGTATCAATCCTATTGCACATATCCATGTAGGTATTACTATACAAACAGCATGGAGGCACATGAGAAGGATATTTCAGAACGCGTTATGAGCGCTCCACACACACACTTCTCGCTGGAGAATAAACTCACAGTCATTCACATATGCATATTATATTCTGCGTAGGTGATTGTCTCGGTTAGTATATGTATAGTGCCGAGTGTGCAGCGAGCGACTGGTGGAGAGATTGGCCGTGGGGTAATGGTGCATGCGGCAGATCTGACACATATCAATCAAGCGGGGATGGAATCCGTGTGGGCGTTTCGATGCTTCTGTGCTTTGCTATGTGCCTCCTCTCTGCTTGTGCAGCTATGGTGAACTTCCAATGACTCTGCTGCTGTTGCTGCTGGTACTCGTGCACGTTACCCACAGCTCGTTGCCACCGTCCCCTATACATACATACCACTCAAAATACAGTCGCAAACACGTCACACGCGGCTCACCTCTATTCGCTTCTCGACAAACCGCTACGTTCTCCTCTAATTCATGTCTAATGCTCTCCAACCATCGGAATCCTCATTATCCATATTCTCCGCACTCGATGTACTTCATCATTCCGACAGCTTAGAGTCGTTTACGTGAAAACTCAATTATACAATTAGAATAGAACCAATGTTATTGAATATAAGCAATTTTATTTTATTTCGTTTTTTATTTTTCTTCTTTCGCCCCTCTACCCCCTTCAGTTCGCGCGCTTCTGCGATGCGAGGATTTTCTTTTTCATTGGTTGTGTTCTGCGCGTTTTATTTGGGTCTTTAAGTTTTATTATTTTTGCCGCTGTTTATCTTGCGTGACGTTCTTTTCTTTTTTTGTTGTTGTAATAGTTGCTTGAAGAGGACTGAAATCCTAGGCGGAATATAGCAAATCTCTTAGTACACCTGCTTTTTCTTGACCACGGGCTAACAGAAGCTTCCCATAATTGAATGTAAAATAGCATTGGGGATAAAGTGACTCCTCCTTATTTCATAAAATTATTATGTTTATCTTTTAAAAAAAGCCTGCACAGTTGAAGCTTGCAAATGGCTTTCTCATTATTTTGTATCTTCGACAAAGCTATGAGGAAGTATGTTGATCAATTTTGGCTTCTTCATAGGGGAAGCATTGCCAAAGATACCAAATAATGAGGAAGCAATTTGCGACGTTCTACTTTGCAGGCTTGTTTATATATTCTGTAGTGTAAATTTACCCAAAAATTGCCAAAACACCACAAAGCTAAAGTCCCGAGTCCTTCCCTTTATTTTTAATGGGCGCCAGGCGCTTTCGCGCCGGGAAGAACTCTCGACGTTATTTAGACCAAGCTGCTTTGCCGGGCTAGCCGCAGCCGTCAAGAATTGTAGAGTGGCGGGATTCAATATCGAGACTCGTGCAGTAAAAATATGAAAGAAATAAAATATACTGCAATTACTTATTATAATTACTTATTATAATTACCTAACAAAACTATAATTTAATACGGGATGGTTTCGAACGATCGATCATCCACCCGCCTCTGATAAAAGAAAACAAAGCTAAGAATTTAGTAGGAAGACGAAAATGTCACTCCTAGAAGGAAGCAATTATTCGGTCTCACCCCCCCCCCCCCCCCCCCCCCCTTTCTCAAACAATTCCATACGGGGTCTAACCAAAAAAAAAACACTTCCTTTAACCAAAAAAACTATTAATATTAGAAAAGGAAAAAAAAAGAAGTAGATTGCACGTTTCTCCGCCTCCTTCTTCTAAACGATACGGTCTGTCCCGTCTCTCTTTCTCCTTCTCTTTCTCACACTCATGCGCGTTATAGCGGGAACGAACACTCTCGAAGTCATGCACTATACAAAGGAACCGTGTCACACATCTCTCCCCGAACAAAAGCCGGCTACTCTGTCCACCGGAAAAACAATAAAATATTAACGCGTGTCACACTCACACTGTTCAACGATTTGTTCCCGCTCACCGAAATTATAATTACGATAAACTAAATACAATGGCAAATTCCCGGGAATCTACTCCCGACAGATTCTTTGTCACTCTTTATTTTTAATAGAATAATCAAATAATATTGCCCGGACAGCGTATAGTGGTTAACCACGCGGGACTACTCTCTATAATCCAAATTAGTAGCTCGCGGGCTATCTACCACACTAAAAATCGTTGTCACCTCCAATTTTAAAATAAACAAAAAAAAAGCGACTTCTAATAATAATAATCTAATAATATTGCCCGGGACAGCGGAGAGTGGCTAGCCACGCGGGATTACTCTCTATAAACCAAATTAGTGGCTCGCGGGCTATCCAGCACACGGAAACTTGTTGTCACGATCAATTTGCAAAAAAAATTTCTTAAAAACACAATGAAATAAAGAAAAAAAGGAAATGTCGAACGACAGGGCTCACCTCTACTCTCTCGATTTTCCTTCCTCGTCAGCGGGAGTAATAAGACCTTCGGGAATATGATCTTAGTCTTAGGATACAATATACAGTGCTCCTCACGCCAAGACTTTCTCCACGGTAATGCCTCGAGGTCCTTCACTCACGGGGGCATGAGTCATCTAATCCCTACTCTTTTAGAATTTTCGGCGGCGAGAAATCAGGCGGCCAACTCTGATATCACGCAAGTGGTTCTTTCTAAGTGCTGGTGTCTCTAGCGCGCGAAGTCTAAATAGGAAACTCGCAGCGCAGCGCATCGACAGAGACGACAGCGTAGGTTATCGTTCTTAATTCTGGCAGGTCTTACTTGCCGTCCGTTGTCCTTTTAATGGTGGGATTTTATGCCACCCTCCCGCAAGACGTCTTCGGGAATAAATAGCTCGTTAAGTGTATCGTACCTCACCTCGTGAGGACAGAATCCCTCTGCATCGAGAATATGTCGCGGGAAATACCGTAGAGCAGCAATTCTCTCCTCCCAAACACTCCCGTCGCTCGACGTACATAAAGAAAATATGGAAAAAAAAGAAAACAATAATTAATAATTATACTAAATTGTCTATCGAGGCCCTATGAATCTGCCAGGAGTTGTCCAAGCGTGTGGAGCTCTGTAGGCGCAATTTTGCTACGTTACGATTCTAAATATCAGTTGCACTTAATATAATTTCAAATTGTTCCCTCACAAAACCACTCTTCTAAAAAATGATTAAACGAATTCTTATAATGTTATAGACATTCGTATCAGAATATTTTTTATTCATTAAATGTTTAATTTAAAAGCATTTTATCAAAAAATTGAAAGTTTTGTAACGCAATTTTTAAAAATTCACAAATGCGCGAAATATGCAATGAAAAATATGAAAAAAATGGAGCATGCTCCATCCATTGAAGTGAATGACTAAAAAAATAATGAACTATATCAACAATTGTCGTGGTCAAAGGTGGTTCGATCGGTGTATAATGCCCCATTTATGTTTCTATAGTTATAATACACGAATAAGATAAACGGGTGAGTTAAATACGAAAGAAAACTTTTCGAGATAACCTATCAACCAGCTTGAAAAAAGTATATGGTTGAAAAGAATGTTATCAACATTTTCGTCTTAAAAAAACTGTTCTTACTTTTGTTTATTAAGAATCTCGCGGTCTGATCATTTCCTCATTTTTATGTTTCAGGTAAGTTGGAAATTACAAAATACGTCGTGAGCGTCTAGACGCGATGAACGAGATTAACGCAAGTATATAAAATATGTAAATGTGGGAAATTCGCACCCGTTTTTTTTTTTTATTGGAATAAACGAGAATGTAACAGGGCATCCAGAATATTTTACACAGTTTTGTGTTTTTTTTCATATTTTCCAATACTTTTTAATCAGAAAATACCATATTGAAAATATTAATAATCGTTTACGCAAAACACGTTTCATCTCAAATTGAATTAAAAACCCCAATCCGATCTTGTTAGTTAACATGCATGCTTTGTACCGTCGGTACCACGATTTACGGTTAAATTTACGGGGTCGTAAGGCTGGTTAAACAACTGTTTGCGAAGAAATTGTTTGCGTAGCAAAATACACCACACGCCAAATTAATAATTTGCAGTTATTTACGGATGTAGGTAAACACTGAATTTATCACAACACAAATAATATATTTTTCAGTCCATTCGTGCAGATAAGTGCACTTTTCACAAACGTCGCTTGCGAAAAACGCACTTTCCCGACATAGTACTGAAAAATTTCGTTCAACACTCGAGAGAACATTTTTTTTTTTCTCCATAGTGTTGAAATGTACTATTTAAAATCAACAATATAGCTTACACAAGTATAACATCTATAAAATGTTTCTGTTTATAGTATAAGTGAAAGTGAAGCTACAAAGAAAAATATTATGGTATTTAACAGCGCGACCTGGTCAAGAGAGCTCTGTTGCTCTTGATGTTTCTTCGTTGACTTAAAGCTTCAGACTGATGTTCGTGATCGGTGACAAGAGCGTCTTCAAAAAAGGAGGAAGGCGAATTTACTTTTCACATGGATATAACAATTAATGTCATTTATCAAAAGCGTTCAGTAGGAAGATTTGTTTTTTCACCAGTCATGAAAAAGGGATTTTTTGGGGTTGAAAAGTAGATGGATAACCCTGTCTAACACCAAAAGATAGACGAATAAGAAATTCTGCGTGATGCAAATAGTCTCAGAATATTTTTTCTGGCGTTTACGTAAGTGTGAGATGCTCTTATATTAAATTAAATGTCAATGACATTATTTTTCATGGAGATAAATAATTTATTATGCTATACCATCGCTTTGCATGTTACGCACGCAACAAAATTTAAGAAAGTAAAAACGGATTACCTAAAAAAAAGTCAAATTGGTACAAAATAATTCTAATCTAGTAAGTGTATAAAATACTCGAAAGTATTGAAAAAAGAAAGATTGGACAAGAATTTACGAGGTAGTCTCGAGGTTCGAGATTTATCGCGAGAAACGCAACAGAGGTATTCTTATGGTTTACTTTACCCTTCTGAGGATATTGGAGAGGATGTTTTACTTGTGGATAGTTGCGAGGGAAGTAAAAGTAGAGCTTTCATGATTACGTGAAGCACTACAATGGCCAAGAAATGTTTTCTCTTACAATTTTGAAACCGAGTTTAAAAATTGAAGATCACGATTTTTTAAAATAAAAACAATGCATCCCAAATAAAAAAAATATGGGGATAAAAATTCTGTTGTTTGTAAAGTATTGTTTTGTAAGTATGGGGATAAAAATTTGTTGATCGTACTATAATATTTCAGAACCGTTGTAAACATTAATCTAAATATTTTTGAAATAATAAATAGTCAATACATTGTTACGAAATAAATTAACAATTTTATTAATAATCGTAAAAATTAAATTAACATCGAAAAAAAAAAAAAAGATTATACAACAGTTCAGCTGATCTCGAGGTTCGAGATTTATCGAGGGAAACGTAACAGAGGTTTTCTTGCGGTTTACTTAACTCTCATGGCTGTTGGAGAGGATGTTACGTGTGGATAGGTGCGAGGGAGATGAAACTAAAGCTTTCGTGATCTCGTAAAGCACTCTAATGGCCAAGAAGCGTTCCCTTTCCCGCGTATCCTGTGCGGTGGCTCCCGAGCAAGAGAGCGCAGGGCTTAAAGCGGAAGAAGACGCGGGAGGTTCAGCCTCCCGGTAAGAAAACAGCGGGATCTCGTATACGGAAAGAGCTTGGAACGCGAAACAGAGAGGGCAGAGGTCGAAGTAGAGTAAGGAGGGCGGCAACTGCCAGTATTTACGGAGTGTAAGTATTTGCCCGCTAAACGAAACAAGAAGAGCGTACGTGGTTGCTCCCTCGGGACACAAGGGTAACAGAGGAAGGAGAAAACGCCACGGGTGGGGAAAGCGAGCGGTAAACTCCATCGCAAAATTTGCGCCAATTTCCCCCTTCAGCAAAAGCAGAAGCCGCGACGAATCTTACCTCCTACTTCCGACTTCGTGATTTTGTTTACCTCTGCCAATTCAATTCATTCGAGTTCATCCTGTTGCTACGTTTTTCCGTTCTTGTTCTTTTTTTTTTTTTTTTTTTTTTTTTTTTTTAACGCTCTCAACTAGAAGAATTTCGCAACGCTCGCTTTTTTGGGATACATCGGTATTTGTATTTTCCTTTTTTTTATCGTAACACCTTTGAATGCGTAGATCGGGTCGGTAAATCAACATGTCTTTGTGCATCCTTATTTAGCGAAGACGAACGAATTTATTTAAGGTACGCTACAAGATACAGAGACATTTTTATATTTACCCAAGGAAATTTCATAAAAGTTCTTGATTCATCGTGAGTTTAGGTGCAGATCTAGGCGTATTTTATAACGTCGATTAAACGGCACATTTGATTATTTTATAAAGTCAAAAGATAATATGTTATAAAATCAGAAGGTTGTTTTTCGCAAAAAAAAAATAATGTTATTAAGTAAGTAACAAATCAGTGTTACTTTAATAAGACATCGCTTTCGTTGTACTATTCAAAAAAATTAAATTAGTAGTGAGAAAAATAAATCTATGTTTGTCAGATTTGCTATTTTTTTTTTTTTGTGAACATCACAAAAAAATATTTTATAAAATAAAAATAGAAATTTACAACATTTCTTTTTCACTTTTATACTTTTTTTGAAGTGTTAAAACTTACCAAATAGTCATTTATGAAGTACATACGTAAAGTAATAATAAGAATGATAAAGTAAATAATTAAATACTTTTAAAAAATAAGTCATGATTAAAACGCGGACGTTTATAATGTAAGTTGATGTGATTTTTGGTGGAGAAATTAGCATTAATGTTACAACATAATGCCAGATAGTAACCTGAATACGAGACACATTCTCCATTTCCTTCACATTCTCCATTTTTTACTATCTGACAAACAATTGAATTTCGAAAAAATTAAGTATAATCTTACACAAGCATAATATTACTTGATTTCATTTAAATCTTCAAACTGTAAAATAGTAAGGTAAGACGAATTCTGACTCACATTATTCGACTGGGAGAAAAATTTAACAAGTATTTACCTATTTGAACATAACAAGTTTATTGCTAGTTTCTAATGGTTACTTTACCAAGATCAAAATCCAGTGCAGTGATAACAAATAAATATATAAGCATTTATTTTATAAAATTGAAAAGTAAATAAAGGATAGTATTAAAACAGCATTAAAAACAGTATGAAAAGCAAAAAGTCTTGAGTATGATCTATTGTAATGAATAATATTAAAGTGTATTAGACTGAATTATCAGTTTTCAGGATCTGGGTCGATGTCTCCATGGTTTTCGGTGTCGAGGTTAATATCTTTATAGATTTTCGTGTCCAGGTCGATATCTCCATAGTTTTTGGTGTCCAGCTTGATATTTCCATACTTCTCGATATCTGGGTACATTTCTTTACAGCTTTCAATGTCGCGATAAATTTGTCTATAGTTCTCGATGTCTACATGTACTCCACCATCGTTTTTTTAATGCCTAGACCGACCTGGACATTGAAAATAAAGGCGCGATTATCCTGGAGCTCGAAACCTGTAAACAAATATACATGTACAGCTAAAATTAAGAATCTATCGACCTGGACCCTGAAAAATAATACTTCGGTCTAATTCTCATTAGTATTATTCAGTCCCATAGATCCTACTTAAGACTTTTTACTTTTGAGACTGTTTTAATACTTTC
Organism: Perithous albicinctus; assembly: GCA_964016905.1. NCBI lineage: Eukaryota > Metazoa > Arthropoda > Insecta > Hymenoptera > Ichneumonidae > Perithous > Perithous albicinctus. The sequence continues at coordinate 19,831,566 of OZ024692.1, forward strand.
CTTTTTGCACGGGTACGTTCTAAGTGAATAGGTATAGTCAATAGGAGAACGTCAAATTTGTCTACTATACGCATGAAATATGTGCAATTTTATATCTATGAATAAAGGATACATTTCAAATTACATCAAGTTAATTACTACAGTTTCACGACTGCCAAAAGCAATGCAAATAATTGATTGAAACAAAAAATTTAGCGTTGTACCAAGAGTCGCGGTAGCGTCTCAACGTCAAGTATATAATAATAATAATAATAATAATAATAATAATAATAAAGTATATGCCTAAACTACACCTGAATGGTAGAGTTATATAAGCTGTGCCTATTTCTCAAAATATCGACAATATTAGTAATTATTCAAACACTTAGAGTAATGTTCCATCACAGACTCATCCACTCTACTGATGCCTTCTCAGTTATAGTTGTACTTCAACGTAGCCCTTGCAATATTTTTAATTGATAATTTAATACTTTTTTTCTGTCTGCGTGTATCTCGCTCTATTAATTACTGAGCATAGCACAGACTCCGGTAATTGAATGTATACAGTCTGACTCCGGTTGCACTCTGCATTCCGGAAGGCGACACGACACGATTTTCTCATTAGTCTGGATCTCTGGGGTTGGCATAATTGATCGTCTCCATTTGATCTTGAGATAGAGCGAAATGCCTTTAGATTCCAATCACGATTCGCACTTAGTTCGAATTATTCTTAACAGCATTATATATATTTCACTCGTTATTTCACCATGATTTTAAAATCTGAATTTTCAATTGCAACCGCTAAATGCTTCAAAGATTTCTATTCCATTAAATATTATACATAATGTAACAAGTGTATGAACGACGATTTTATGCACTAGTGATGAACGCCGCGCACGAAGGTCGGCGAAGCCGGCCCGACTTCCCCGATTATCAGACGAGTGCGTAAAACGTACGTACGAGATGCGTGTCAGGTATAGTAACAGAAATTGATATTTCGGTTTGAATTTCAATATCAAAACTACATTTTGAACATACAAGACTCAAAATAAATTTCACTACTGTCTGCCAGTCTCTATCAACAGTTATTATGTTTTCGAACAACCCAGACGGAAATAAATGGATGTATTTTTTTGGAATCCAGGGTACTGAATACATGTATTTATACAAAAAAGTTTGGCAGTCGATTTTTTGTTGGGATCGTAATACTTTCTCTTTCACATGCTACCTATGTAATGAGAAAGTAAAAAATGCTGAGGGAGATGAAGATAGTATGGGTTTCAATGAATTTTATCCGTCCAATTATCGAGACTCACGCTGTCGATAGATTTTCATTGAAATAAACCAAAACTCTGCGATATAACATCCTCGACAACAGCAATTTCCATGGTTCTCGCTCGTTTTCAAAGCGAATATATTACAACTCTATGTAGACCTCGTTGTCGTCAGCAGCCAGTTCAAACGCTACCACCCGAGTGACGTCTGTTGTTCGAGACGTACTTTGCGGTGCAAGCGCGTAAATGTACTGACGTTTAATAAAGCCCTCTCCTCGCTCTGCCTACCGCTCGCTACGTCTCTGCTGAAAATCCCATAAAGCAGTCTGGATGATAAAGCTACAATCACAAAGTCGCTGCACTATATACTAACGTTTAAACAACACGAATTTACACTTGGTTGATGTCAGCCTTTCTGGCTTTGAAATATACTGTGTACTTCACTGTTTAGTCTACGGGACATACCAGGCCAACTCAACCAGACTTCATGTATTTCCTTTGTACTCCATTGGATGGCTAATTTAAAGGTTTATGCGGCAAAACACGTCAAGTCGGCCACCCCAATTTTTCATGTCAGTTCAAGCGTGAACCGCAATTTCCTGACATTTTGCATTTTTTTTTTAAATGTCTTTCGAACTCAAATAAGCCTGCAATGTAGAACCTTGCAAATTACGTCCTCACAATATTCTATCTTTGACAAAGCTTTTTTCTACAAAACTTCCTCTATTAGGAAGCCAAAGTTGATCATCAAACTTCCTCATAGATGAAAATTTGTAAAAAAAAAAAAACTTTGTCAAAGATTGAAAATTGTGAGGAAACAATTTCCTAGGTTCTACTTTGGAGGCTTATTTTTATATACAGCGAATGAAAAAAATACTGAAATCAAAAACCGGTATTTAACTTTGGGTGAAATATAAAAATAACAAATTTAAAATAATTCGTACATGTTATAGATATTCTACACCATTTTTTGTGCCATTACGAAATAGCGGTGGCTCACTTCGTGTAGATTGCCTCATGTGTATATTTTTTTGTAAAAAAAAAAGGTCAATATTTCTGGATAAAAAGTTTATGTTTAAAGTACAAAAATGTTACAGTCTGGCATCACTATATAGCACTTGCATCTGGTAGCAGTAGTTCTGGATCGTGAATTTCACGACCTTCTTATTTCCCCTTTACTTTATATAGCGTTTTCCTATTCGGAGTTGAATTCGCCCTTTCCATACTATTGCTGGTAAGGGTTTACTCGCCCGGATTACCTGCTGGAAATAGACTCTCGTTCCAATGCTGGTGTTTCCTATGGAGCTACTTTTGTTCCAATACTTCTCGAAAACTGGCAGAGTGGAGAGACGTTTGTATCAAAGCTTTCAGTGCTTTTCCAACAGTGGCAGATCGTGCTGACGATAAAATATTTTAAAAAAAGTAAAGAGAGAAGAAATAGCATACAATGTTTTCGGAAAACAATTCACCTTTTCACTCTATACTGGAATATTGCGGACTCTTTTTCGCTACCACAACGAATATGTGTTAGACACAGTATTGCATGTTGTTCTCTCAACATCAGCGCACAGAGTCTGTAACGGAAATGGAAGTACTCGACAAACATTGTCGTCCGTAAGAGCGAGTTTAATCTCTGTTTCCGTAAACGCGTCTCATTCTTCGTCGATTTCAACAATCTATGGTCCATATAAGTCACATATGATGCCATGTAAAACGAGAGAAATTTATATGCGTTGCATTCTCTTCATCGTGTCATTCGCACAATGGAATGAATCCGATAATACGATAAAATGTATGATAAAATACAAAATGCCCTGTCGACTCCGGTTACGTCGAGACTACTAATTTACTAACATCTCGAAATAATTTTTTTATTCATTAGCATCAACTCAGCCGAATATTGGTATAAAATTAATTTCAGGTAAAATCTCTTTACGTTTGCACTGAAAAATATGTATTTTCTTAATATTTTCTTAAATAAAATAAATTTTCAGTAAATAAAAAAATGTATCAGAGAACTTGGTGTACTTGCTAATATTATGTAAAAAGTTGTCTTCGAGTAAGTTAAACGGAAATATTAAACGAAAAAGTTGTCCCAAGTAAGTTAAACGGAAATATTATTATTATTTCGGTTTACATTCACACGGAAAAGTTACAATGAGTTTGTAGTAACCAAAATACAAAAAAGTTGCATATTGCTTCCTCATAAAGAATTTGTTAGAATTATAAAAGTTGTAAAGAAGAATTTTGAGCATTTCCATTTTTCACAGAGCTACCTATACGAGGAACATTATTTATCAATTACGGCTTCGACATGAGAATCTCGAAAAAGAAATTTCATGAAAACAAAGCTTCCTCTACGAGGAAGCAAAAACAAGTATCTACTTTGCAGTAAGAGAATACTGTAACGAATACTATACTAAAACGAGAATCCGATTTACTGCAGAGTGTTTGCGCTAATTACAGTTAAAGTTCAACTATTTTATTCTCCTTTGTCTTTCTCATTCTCTCTGAGTTTCCTAATATCATAACCCGACTGTTTCAAATACCTATAAAAACCTATGTTATTTCCAGGGGTCTTTCAATGAACGATTTATGAATTTCGTCATAAATCCATGCTTACAGCTTTTCAGTAAAAATTGTTATTAAACAAAAAGACCGTACATTTGTACGTTCATAGTTACGTTAATGAGCAAAGTGAGACCACAAATATCGAAATCGGTGAAAAATTAATTATTATCAGTTAATTCAATTTCTCCCGTACTTTAACTATGTATTTCAATAAAAGGCAAAATATTGCCAGTTTTTTTAACCATTGACTATTATTAAAAAGCAAATTATAAAAGCAGTAATAATCAGAGGTCGAATATATATTTTTAATTGGTTGCAATTTTAATTATTGACGATTTCATAAAAAATGTTGGGTTCATTATGATTTTTATGCTGTAAGCACACTATGCTGTACATGTTGGATGGGGTTTTTAAAAAATCACGAGCGTGAAACTGCGTCACGAGGGGAAACACGACTCTGTTTTATTTCATTCTCATTCCACCGGCTACAAACCCGGAAAAGCTTTTGAATAAAATTTGTGTTAGCACCGAATGAATTAATCGCGGTGGGCGTGTGGGAAAAGGGGTATGTTGCGGAACAGGGGAAGGGGGGGGGCTGCATACGCGCCCTTGCAGAAACCATGGAGCTCGTCACGAACACCTCATCCAGCCCGGTCCATCCCGGATGGTCTGGAAAGGGTCGCGAGAACGGAAAATGGCATCGCGACTGAAGCTACACGAATAAAATTGTGCAGGGACATGTAGGTATATGAGAGAAGGTGGAGTGGCAAACGGATCTCGCAATTATATGGGCATTCGACATTGTGACGAAGACACCAATGAAAAATTCACTGAAAATATCGTTCATGGAAAAAAAAAATCTAATTTCTAACTTTGATCCTTTTTTTTCAGATATTTCACTATATTTCTTAAATTTTCACACTCATCCGGACAGTTTTTTAACCACATTTCGCACTATTTTGAATATGATGACACGAGAAAAAGAAGAAAAAAAAGTTGCAAAAAGTATCCGAGTAGAAATCTAATCAGGTTCGACCCATATCAGGCTTTGCTAAATTATAGAACGATTACTTTAGAATCTTTAATTTACTAGTGTTTTACGGATACATATTTCGTTTGTTTTTTTTTTCAAACTCCAGCGTGATTCAATTTCTGCTCGGTTATTATCTTGGTCTGATTCATTAAGCCGTATCGCTATAAGACAAGTGGGGAGCCTGATCAGGCCAGACACTAACAATTCCAAATTCAGCTGAAGTTGGAGAACCTGATCAGGCAATACGTATCAACAGCATATGATCGTTATCAATTGAGATATTTCACAATCGCTTTTATAATTTTTGAATCATTGCATTTAGGGTCTACCATGCCAATCCCTGAATCGTTCTCTTCTATGAAGCTTACTATTTTTTTTTATTCACCCGAGTGAATATTGTATGCTCATTTTGGTATATATTTGTCACGACATTTTTGCCCAAAAAGATATTTAAAAAAAAAAAAAAAAACCATATTTACAAAAAAATGCACAAATCATCCAAAAATACAATATAGATCTAAAAAAAAAAATAGAAATTAAAAGTATGAGAAGCGGGATCCAATGAATCAGCATATATATTAATATACATCTTCAGTTATAATACCAGCAGCCAAACAAGTGGGAGATCCCTGACATCCTATAGTCCTATAGTCTAGAAAATGTGTTTTCGTTTATTCGTCGATTAATTTAACGAAAACAGCAAACACAAGAGACCAGATACAAAAGCGAGAGATGAACGGCGGTGGATACTGGATAATGAACCACGAAAACCAGGAACTTTGTTTCCGGTATATTGAGACAGAGAGGGTCAGGTACTAAAGGGGAGACGCCCCACACCCCTCCTCCCACCCGAATGAAAAACGAGAAGTTCGAATAGAACGCGACAACGACGTTGAAGAACAAAGAGGTGAATTTACTGTGTATACGTCGTTCGTCCGTACTTGCGGTGCACCTGCACATCGAGAACTTTCCCTCTCATCCCTCATTATACGACGAAACCCAGCCTCGTATCTTTATCGCAGGCTTGCCCTCCCCGTCTCTCTCCCTCTCTCTACCTACTTCTGTGCTTATACTCGAACCGAAATATCATTCGCACCCGCTCTTCTCCAGCGCATGCGGCGGCCAACCTTTCTCTTCTGAATAGACTCGTCGACATTCTCCGCCGGGCTTCCCCGGCGTGAGTGGATGTGTGAGCTCCATCCGCGTTGGGTGAATGGAGAAAGCACACCGAGCATGCAAGCAAGCAAGCAAGCGACGTATCAGCAGCAGAGAAGTACACGAGACTCCCCTCGCCTATTCACAATGCAGGCGATAGCGCCCCCCGACCCCCCCCCCCCCCCCCCCCCCCCACCCGACACTCCACCCCGCATAGCCATTCAACCCTCGTTGGTACCGGATTTACGATACTCCCTTCGTCTTCCATCCGCGCGCACGCACAGCCCAGGATATTTGTCATTTTATTATTAAAGCACAGGGCGTACACCGTACATAGTGTTGACTTTACGAGAGCACGTCTACATATAGGTATGCGAATAGGTGCATTACTGAAAGGTGGGGAAGCAAAGACTCGAGAAGAGGAGGAGGGTACTGAGCTATTGTGAAATCTCTAAATTAGCAATTAAGAATTTAAGGGTAAACTTCAAAGTTCAACGTGAGAATTCAAAGCTAAGCTCTCGTAAGAATATGTAAGAGTTAGTGACGCTTTTTTTTTTTTAATGTTGTTGTTCAATGTCTAAAAACCTTGCATGGCTTCCTCATTTTTTTAAACCGTCGTCCAAACAGCCTCCTTTATAGGGACAACTGTTGATCAATTTTGGATTTTTCATAAAGGAACAGACGCCGGACTGAAACAATAAGGAGGCAAAACATGCGAGATTCAAATTTGCAAGTTTTCTTTTTAATTTAAGGAGGCAGTTCTTCCGTATTTTTTTTTTTTTTTCCAAAGTTTAGATAGAAATTTAATACTTCGCATATGTTTGAATGAAAATTACAACAGATAAACATTTTTCAATGTTTAAATTGCATGACAAATTTTAGCTCTATTGCTCAAGTGTCACTTAATGCAGAGATTTTCCATTTTTGGAAATAACAGCAATATCTAAATGTTGGAAATTTAAACTGATGTAACATATAATATCTTTTATCGATTTTGTTGTCGAAATTTAATGTACACATTTTATCTAACTGTTCCAATATTTTCGGAAGGTGCAATTGTGGAAAATTGAAAAATTCCAAATCATCTAAAATCTGAGCCAGTTTATAGTGATTTTGACGAAACTATACACTACTCGTTAAAATGAAAAATAGATATATATATATATATATATATCTTTGAATCGAAATACAACATTTTTTACAAATTATTTTTGCACTTTTTTGTAAAACTGAAAACTGACGAAAAAAATAGTGTCCAATTAACAATGTGTTAAAATTACATAAATTTCGATTTACCGTGTACAATTAAAATAGCGTGTCAATAATGTTAATTAAGTAATTGAATCCCTTTGTACGAATATATCCATTATCACAAATATTCTAAATTTTCCACATGTGTTGAGAATCGACAGGGCCATTCCTTTTTCTATTATATTTTTTCACTAATTTTTCAACTTTTTATTTTACTGTTAATTTCATAAAACCTACAGTGGTATGTACGGTACGTATAGAAAGATTGGCATAGTCGTAGTTTTACCCTACTGATTACATAAATAATTGGTTAAAATTGAATGTGATGCATTATATTTTAATCATCAACAGTGTTCATTGCTAATAATACAAGTTTGTTTTTTATAGTTTCGCCAGTGAAATACGCAACGTAGATCATAATTTTGTATTTTATTTGCATCAGCGAAAAGACATTTTTTTCGTGCATGTTTAGAAACTTTACAACTGCAGTCTCTGTTCCGCCAATAATCAACAAGTGAACGAAACTTTTCCAAATGTCGATTATATGGAATCGCTGAATTGTTAGATTTGCATTATTAATTCAATTTAAATGTAGCCACAACTGTGATTAAATACTTGCCAATTACGTATTACTAATATTTTAGATAAGCCAAACAGTGGAGAAATGTTACAAACGGTATATTTATCATTCATTTAATCCATATCTATCATCCTTCGTCTGCAATATGGATGTACTATAATGAATTACCAATCAAGGATTATAATTAGCCAAATTTCTGTGCATTAAACAACATACGTTGTATACTATATAATAATACATTCGCCAGAGCCTATCCTTGATACATTCGATTAACCGGAAAACACATATTGTATTTTTCTGAAGTAATACGATCCATCAGAGTTCAACGGAATAACTAAAGCACGGTGAAACAATGAAGTGTGAAAAGATACTGATACTGCATTAAAACTCGACAATTGTCGTGTGTATGATTGAATGTACTAATTCGTTTGATCGATGGAAAAGCTCTTGCAACCGGCAGGCATTGAGCGAATGAATAGAGGTGGATAATAAATGGAACGGACGAATGGATCGCCACGAGTACCTACCTATTACGCTGATCAGACGGGTCGTATCGCATTGCACATCGATTTTCCAATGAGAGGCCATAGAAAAAGCCGTCACGTACATGTACTCTCATCTATATACAGCTATGTAAAGGACATGATTCAAACAATTTATTCGAGACATATTTTCGCTATAAATATAAAACTTTTAAGTCTGAAGGACCCCCCCCCCCCCCCTCCCCGTAGATGGCCCGCTCAATATTCATACGTCTTAGCAGCAATGTATAATCATTCTATTACATTCAAACTCATGGCTTTTATTTCTTTACCTTATAAATAATTTTATATATAATATTTTTTTACAACACTCTGCATAGTAAAATGATTTTATTAAATAAATAACAAAACCGTTTATTAATTTAACGATAAATCGTTTGTATTGTACGATTTTTTTTGTTAAACTAACTATTAAAGTAAACTAACAATAACAGAAATTGTCGAACTTACATTTTTTTTCTTCTTGAAGTAAGGATACGAAATATACTTTATACCTTATCTGATGTTGAATTAGAGATTTGTTTAGCTAATACTGTGACGACAGAAAATTTGTGAAATTTATATCATTTCTTCTTTTTTTTTTTTGTAACAATAATTAATAAATATAGAGTCTTTATTGCGATGGTTATAAGTTTGAAACGTTTGATAAAACGATTGTGCACTTCTAGGTGAATATACTTTTGCTGAGTGCGAGAAACCAGAGCACAAGTGTAAATTTTAACCGGTTCCAAAAATCGACTGAAAATCAGAGCGCGACACGCCGTCATGGTCTCGTGATACGGGGTTCACACCACTCTTAGAAAAGAACACGCGTGAACTCGTGTGACTGCTGCTTAAAATGCTGCACAAACGATATTAAAACTGAAATGTCAGTTACGTGTTAACTATACGGCATTAGTAAGAAAAATAATTTTATGAAAAATATTTTATGAACGTGTTAACGTTCAAAAATACGTAATTTTGTTCCTTTAAACGATTCGTTGTTAATATGCTACACATGTGCATCAAATTGTTACCTAAGAGTAGGTAAAGTACTAAAAGGGTGTGACTCTCTTTCCAATTGCAATACCAAAACTACATTTTGTTCCTTGAAGATATACGGTGATTTTCAGTGCGATCTGTGTTACGTTTTCGGCACAGACACCCAGACAGACAGACAGAAATGAGTGAATGCGTTTTTTGGAATATAGGACTAGCACAACGTCTATTTCTATAAAAATCTGGAAATCGAAATGTTTTTGTATTGCAATATTTTCTCGTTTACGTACTCTGTGATGTGATGAAAAAGTAAAAAAAGGTGCCAATGAATTTGCATTTTGCTTCCTCATTGTTCAAGATTGCCCATGGAGCCCATTGCTCGACGAAGTACATTGGTTTGTGTTTGGCTTCCTCGTAGAGAAAGCTTTGTCAATTATAAATATCAACAAAATTCCCTTTATGCAATATTGGTTGCCTATATTCAACCAATCCTCAAATTCTAAATCATACATTTTTTTATGTTAGTCCACCACTGGAGAACATTGTAGCCCGAGAACTCAAAATTTGCGAAAGCTAGAGCGCGAACACACTTTTTCGAAAAATGCAAAGTTTGGAGGCCTGACGCACACATACATACACACAAACACACATACATCCGGACATTTTTTCTGAATATGTTTTCTAGACGTTTTAGGACATTCTGAACAGGTTTTCATGAAAATCTCCAAAAAAAAAAAAAAAGGTTTACCATAACAAAACTTTCTCTATGCGAAAGCAAAATGGGCGAAACCCTAAATCTAGAAAGGAATTATTAAGTTAAAACAATTGAAAATAGTGATTTTACTATGGAAAAGCCTATTTCACAAGAAAAGTAAAAAAACACCTTCCTTTAACATATTTTAATGAAAATCGTAGCCTCCATATTAACTTATATTACGTCCTGTTTAAATTCTTAGTCAACGATATATAAGAATCTCTTTAAATAAAGAAAAAATATATATATTACAAAATATATAACCTATTTTCATGAATTTTTTTTTGCATCGTGGCAAAATGTATTCCAACCTGAAATAAAATCGCATTAAGGGTATGAGATAGACATTTAAGACTCTCGAGTGTTCCGGCCATGCCAGAAAGAATATTATTTTCTTCAGAGGCTGGAGATGTCGACGGTGCTAAAGCCAGGAAACGCTGAACTCCGGCAAAAAGAGGAAAAGCTCGACGTCAAAGCGATAGAAAAATTGAATTTCTCGCAGACACCGCCAACGATTAACCACTTTAACCCTCGAGTCCTTTGTGCGATAGAGTATTCAAGTCGTTCCCCGCGTCGTTCCTTCTCACTCTCTCTCTCTCTCTCTCTCTGGTCTCGTTTCCGCGCTCACTTCGGAGAACAAAAATCATCGCGATCTTTGGCCGAACCGAAGGCAGATAGGCGACAGAGAACTCGAGGCAACGTTGATGCTGCTTCGGTATATAGTAGAGGGGAAAAAAAGAAAGGAAAACTGAAAGGAATAACTCAGGGTCGAGTGGGCGATCCTATCAAAGGAGAACCGCACCGGTTCTCTGTTGCACCTGGAGCTCGATTGGTGCGGGCGAAACGAACTCGGATCTCCCGATTCCTGCTACGAACATATCTTTCAACCCTTTTGCTCGAAAACCTTGCTCCACTCGAAAAAAATATCTCGACAGAACCTCAACGAGTAATTATTCAAATTGAAAAGTCAGCCGACTAAACTGACATTTGGTGTGTGTGTGTGTGTGTGTGTATGTATCTGGATAGAATATAATTGGAAGATTGTCTGTCGAGAGAATGACAAGCAAAGGCGTATTTACTGTACATCCTGGTTGAAGTACTTTTAATCTCTTCGTTAGGCAAACTGTCGAGTTTAAATAGCTGAGCCACTTGTTATCGATTCTCGGAATATTCTCGGTAATTATCGTAGTTATTTACTTAAAGTAATGGCGCACGAACCAGGGATGAGTACATTACGATTAAAAATCTATTCAATAATAATCTTCGGTTCACATAGCCATGAGTATTTATAAGAAGTTTAGTTACTCATAGCTCATAATATACTTGAGAAATTCTTGGGGTCATGAAAAGTGGCACGACTTTTTTGCCCCTATAGAGGTCACCGGCAGTGAAGAGATTAAGAACTATCCACAGTTATTGAAACTGAAAAGTACTTTTAATTCACTGCGTCCGTAAAGCGCGTGAATTAAATTTTGTTCGTTACTCGTACGAAAAACATTTTCTTCACTCGTGTGATTGCAACACTCGTCAGAAAAAGTTTTGTTCGTCCTTGTAACGAAAACTACTATTTTCACACACCTGCACGTAAAGTTCGTACTTTGCTCCCCGGTGAGAAGGGCGTACTTTACTCCCACGGGTGGAAAGCAACCCACTTACCCCCCTTTAACCATGGAACAGAATACGAATTCGTCCTGCAGGTGTATGAAAAAAAAAAACGTATGTACACCGCGAGCGGAATTGACATTCCACCTCGTGTTTTGGGTGCTGCCCTCGGAGGGCAAAAAGTCACTTCGGGACATTTGCCCACCTCGGACATCACCCAACACACTCGCCAGGAATGTTCAACTTTTCGCCCTTGATGCACAATATATACTATTGTACACATTCTGTTTCGATTCTTCTCCATCCTTGTCACAAATACCGATTTAAGACATTATCCGTTAACAAGCCCTTTGTTTATCTCGCAGACAGGCCTCACAATTAGCATGATTTTACTGTTTGAGAATACTTTTTGGGCATTTTATTTAGATTTTTTGTTCAGCTTTCCAGAAAACGCAATATTTTTTAAACTTATCTATGTGATAACAGAAAAGACATTTTCTAAGCTCCCATTGAAAAGTATTCCCGTTTGAGCAGAACAAAAAATAGTTAGAAAATAATTTTTTTTTTCATTGATAATAGTCATAAACATTGTTTTTTTACATTAATATTGTCAGAAGAAATTATTTTCCATACTTTTGCATTCTTCTATTATAAACCTGTAGTTATTAAAGAAAAATAGTTTTTCGAACGTTTTATAAATTATCATGATTTCATAATCCTATGACCCTTGTGAAAACCAACGGTTGGTTGGTGCGTTATATCAACCATAACCCCCCCATTCAAGGTCAATTTACCTTGATTTTGCTTTCTCATAGAGGAAACTTTGTTTTCGTGAAAAATTTTCTTTTCGATATTTTCATGTCAGCATACCCAGAATGGTCCAAACGTCGAGAAAAATTATTTGTACGAAATGTCTATATGTGTGTGTGTGTGCACGTGGGCGCACGCGCGTGTTTGTGTGTGTGTGTGTGTGTGTGTGCAAATTTCCTTGTTAGCACGATGACTGTCGTAATTTTCGATCTGTCTGCTCCAAATTTGGCACGCGAGTGGCCTATCATACAACAACGTTTGGGATTGCAGTTGACGCAAATCGGTTGAAAAATTCAAATTTTACAGCATTTTGAAAATTTTGAAAAAATCGCTTTCAAGCTATAACTTCCGCAAATTAAGAGACATCAGGCTGAAATTTTGAACAAAAACGAACTTACACTGAATCATGATTGGTACCAAGTTTGGCGAGAATCGATAGAGTGGTTCAAATTTTATTGCAATTTTAATTTTTTTTAAATGTCCGTAAACACTTCTACTTTTGTAAATTCTGGGATGACTGGCTGCAATTTACAACGTGATTTCACTATTATTGAGTACCTAAGATGAATTTATTTTATGGAACGTTCGCTATATTGATAAATTTCGATTTTATTTAAAAAAAAAGCAAAACATTGCTGTCACGAAAAAAAAAAATCGACTTTCTTAGGCATATTTCAATCATATTTGGCACACATGTGGATTGTCCTAGAAGTAGGTCTGGGTATAAATTTTACTCAAACCGATCGAGCGGTTGAAAGTTTATAACGTTTTTTACCTTTTGAAAAATGTTCAAGCATATCGGGCGTAAATTCGTTTTACTTCTAGACTATGAGGTTTTAATTCAAATTTCGCACAAATCGGTCGAGTAGGTGGAATTTTATAACATTTTTTTAGAAAGTATTTTAAAAGATACCGGCCTCAGATTTATTCCACGTATTGAGCACCGTTGAAGCAAGGTTTGAGTACAAATTTGAAGAAAATCGGTTGAAAGGTTTAAATTTCATGACTATATTAAAATTTCAAAAAGCTTGTGAATGCGATTTTTATAGTAGACAAGTTTTTAAATATTTTTTTATGTTACACACAAACAAGTCTGCAAAGTAGAACCTTGCAAATTGCTTCCTCATTATATTACATTTTTTTTTTTAATGTTTACATGTATGCAAAGTAGAACTTTGCAAATTATTTTCTCTACAAAGCTTCTTCTATGAGGAAGCCAAAGTATTTTATTTATAGTGGATTTTCTAAAGTCAACCATTTTCCAACTATCTTAGAGGAAATCTCGAAGGTTGTTTTACGGTTGGTTTTTTGTAAAGCAACCATTTACCAACTGACATAGAATCCTACCGTAAAAAAAAAACATGGACAATGGACACCGAAGTTTGAGATATTTGTGAAACTGTTTTATTCGTGGTATGATTGATCAAATATGACGTATAACCGCATGCACTTCTCCTATACCCATCAAGGAGTTGAATTTATGGCCGGTCATTTTGTACCAGTCATTTTGAATCCCAACTCGTTTGCCGTGTACGATTGGATTCTTTTCGTACGAAAATTGTGGCGTCCGTCGCTGATGCTCATTAATTCTCCTTATAACGTACATCAACTACATCCAACCAACAAATATTTCAGTCAAAAGAACCATGTACATTGCAATAAACGACAAAGCCAGTAACACAGAATAATCGAGAAGAGAGACATACAAGAGCAACCCTCTTTAGCCATTGACGCTTCGTTGAATAGCTTCGAATATCGCATACAAATCGACTCGACTCCCCCAAGAACTATTGGGGCGTTCAACAAAAGCAAATTGATCGGTGCTTCGTTGAATGCCCGGATGTAGAAATGGAGCTCGCGGAGTTTGGGCTTCGAGTTGGCGTCTTCGTCGCTCCATCCTTCAAAATCATAGAGTCGCATAAGCGAGGCCCATCAGCAACCAACCATTTTTTTAAGGGATTGAAGGTAATCTCCTGAAATTCCAGTCAAGAATCAATACGCGTACACGAGTGTTACGTTACTGACCTCCCTCCCCCACGTTCTCGATAACGTCGAATGGGGGTGCAATGTGGTGTTAGAACAACGTTGAGTATGTAGTCGTGGCACTAAGTATATATGCTACACCTACCTACGACTCTCCTGGTTTCCCGAGACTGGTTTCCTCGAGCACCAAACGAGAGCTCCAACAGAGTAGACGACCGACTGCACCGCTTATATATCTATACACCCCCGCGACCCTTCTCCCACGTCTCTCCGGCACACACCACTCGACTCTTTACATTGCCACTGCTATACATATATCCCGATCGCGGGGCTTCCCGCCTCAACCAAAACTCACCCCGCTTGCGGACGGATACCTTCCTACCGCGGATTATTATATACCGCCGACGCGGGTTTTGGTCGAAGCTACCGATTTCATATATATATATATATATATAGATGCTATTTTTCACCCTTGTGAGAGGACATTTCCAGCGTGAAGTACGCTAGGATTATTTTTGAATATTGAGACTGGTATCCTCTGTATGGTAACTGGGAATATATAATCCGTAATCTGAAAAATGGGACGAGTATCTCTGTAACTGTTAAGAAAAATGCTGAATGATGGTCGTATTATATTCATTTGGGAGTCACATGTTTAATATAGTTGTTGAAACTGTTGAGTTCAAACTTTTGGTCGAATTTTTTTAACGTGAAATTTCCAGCTTAAAATTGATCTCTAAGTAGGCAGTTGAATTTGTAAGCAGGATTCACCTCAACATTGATTTTAACTTCGAACATACATTCAAAAATTCAATACTGAGGTACAATCGGATTGGAACTTGAGTATACACTTAGGATGGAATATGTAAGTATAATTTTAGGATGAGACTTAACTATAAATTTAGATTCAAACTTAAGAACAGACTTCGATAAAGAAATTGCTTCGTCATTATTTTACATTTTTTAAAAATGTAAAATAATGAAGAAGCAATTTGCAAGGTTCTAGTTTGCATACTTTTTAATATATTTAAAAAATCCATGTTAACGAATGCTTCTGGTTTACTGTGATCAATTAACAATACGTAGAATATTGTAGAAACAATAAAAAAAAAAAAAAAATTAGCACTGATTTCACTATTTTTCTCCAAGCTAAAATTCTCCAACTCTCAAATATCGTGACCTAAAGCTCGGAGACAATAGCTTCGCGAACTAAAACATGCATTTTTTGAATGCCAGCCTAAATAGTGTGAATAATTTCGATTCTATTAATGATTTCCGTCAAAATTAATTATTAAAATATAATCATTGAATTATTCAACATATGAGATAATCGCATACGCATCAGCCACGAATTCCAACATAAATTAAATTATTATTTCATAGCCAATTATGTATCTGGTAGAGCAAGAAAATCGATACTCGATATTCGAATATTAATCGGCACTTTTCCTCACAGCGATATGCGATACTAAGCCGCTAAATGTCATTGCCATGGTATAAAAAAAATAGAACTCGTAAAATCAACCGTCGAAATTATACTGTAAAAAAAAAAACAAAAGCAAAATCTATGTACATTCAAAATCTTACAAAGAAAAGTTTTTAAGATCCATACAACACTACAAAAAAAAATGTTAACAAGGATAAGTTTGTATATTCATTTTACAATATAATTATTATCGATAAAAACGTTGTTATTACTTTTCATAATATGTTTATTATAAGTGTTACAAAAATCGGTTATCCACTTTGATTTTTTGTGAATTGACAATATTTTTCTTGTTATACCAAAACAATTTTTATTTTTCAAAATTACATATATTTAATGTTAAATGTAGTACGTGGAATATTTATAAATTTCATAATTTTTTCTCAATTTGCTTAATTAATGAAAAGAAATAGGTAAACAACGAAATAACTTTTTTCTGGCGTAAAAATAATAAATTTGTTACTCATTTAACGAAATTATTTTTACGTAACAGTCATATTTTACGAATTTTGTTCGCCACTTTGTTAGTTCAACAAAATCTTCGTAAATGACAACACGAAGAATTTTTGTTAATATTAACCAAAGGTGTTCGGTCAATAAAAAAATGTTTATACATTGGATATGGGCAAATCTTATTTACAAAGATTTGATAAAAACTTGTAAGTGATAAACGACTTTTAATTAATTTAATAACAAAAGGATTTGTTACTAATTCAAACAAGTATTTTTTTTTTTCTTTAAGTAGGGTCCTGATTTCAGAAGGAAAAAAAAATTACCATTTACGCTCTGTAAAATGACATATTACTCTCGGTTTTCTACATGGACGGGGTACAAGTACATGCTTTCCTATTCATTCGCACTTTTTTTGCCCCATCCACTTTATGAATGCGGCGTAGCACTCCGGAAAGAGAGACATTTTCGTCTCGCTCGCCTTCGTTTTTCAAAATCCCGAAGGGTCTGGCAGCGATGCAGAAGTGAAAGGAAGGAGTAGGGAGGGAAGTCAGCCTAGAATTTAATAACTCAAGTTTGAGTAGTAGATGCTATGGCTGCGCGCTGTGGGTGGCAGTGGGTGAGATATATATCCAGAGATATGAGATGAGATGGGAAGGCTCTCGCTTCGGCATCGCCCATCTGCCAAAGTGTGTTTGCTTCCTCGTATTTCTGTGCATTTCAAACCTGTATGCGTGTGTGTGTGTGTGTGTGTGCGCGTGTGTGTGTGCGGAATTTCTTTTTTAACCGCGTGTGAGAGGATTTCGAGTGGAGAAGTGTGAAAGAGATGGAAAATCTCTCCTAGAAACATATCCGTGTCACTGAAACGAGGCCGGAACGGAATGGACACCACACGAGATACAGATATATATATATATATATATATATATATGATTTGTACCTGTGTCTGCGGTGAGTAGCAAGCTTTTGAATACTCTGTGGTGATGTACGAGTTATAACGATGGTTATAGGGAGCTCACGTCCGATTTCAACTTTGCTACCTCAAAAGTCCTCCCCCCCCTCTTTGGTCATCCTGTTTTCTGTAGTTGTACACCTGAATTAAACTCACAGCCTTTTGACTTTAAGGTGGGACGAGTCAGTAAAAAAAAATATATATTTTCAGAGATTTATAATTTTCATTCTGTCTTCCAATAAATATGAAATAAATATGTTATTTCAAAAATAGAATAAACTATTTTTCTGTCAATATTAAAATTAGTTTTGTTGATCAACTTAAACGTTAAAAAGACTGCAAAGAAGAGCCTTCCACATTATGCTCCACCTTTCACAAAGTTTTTTCTATGAGGAAGTATGTTTATCGCATCTGATTTGTTCATAGAGTTTGCGAAAGAATTCTGAAAGATGGAAAATAATGGGCAAGTAATGCACAACGTTTTGTTTGCCGGTTTGATTGACGAGGTCGTCATCGGAAATCGTTACAAAATTAATTATTTCTCATACAAGATTTTTTTTCTGTTATCCTGTAGTGCATCTATCGGCGAGATTACAGAGTTAAAAAGATTGATCGGTTTGACCTTGGCGATAACTACACTTGACCAGAAACTTCTAGTTCAATAATTTGAAATTTAGACCAGATTGTGCATTCACGTTCTTTTGCATTCTTGGAAGAAATTCAAATTTTCTACCCACGATAAAGAGGTATTGTTCCACATGATCACCAAATTTCGGACCGGTAGTTCAAGCGATTCTAGAATTTTAAGAGGTTAATTTTTCTGTAAATAAGCGAATGAAAAATCATCGCAATTTTTTAATCGCTCGATCGATTGTGCTCACATACGATGTAACGATCGTCATTCCTCTGAATTTAATTTTTACACAAAATTTCAGTTCGATCGCTGTTCGAGTAATCGCGTTCGTCGACATTTTTTGAAAAAATTTCGAAAATTTGTAAAATTTCAACTGTCTTGACGACTGTGATGAAAATCATGACGATTAAAGGCCACTATGTATTTTACTTGGGTGTAAAATTTCGGTACAATCCGTTAAGGTGTTTTTTTTTCTTTCAAGCACCTTGCGAAGATGCAGAATATTGAATTCTTATGTCAAAATAAACGAATCCCAAGATCGTAAAAAAAAAAAATGTCTTCATTTTCTCGAGAAAAGAAGGCCTAAATGAAGATTTACATTCTAAATTGGACCCTAAAGTTCAGTTTTCGCTTTCACGCAATAACTCCATTCGCAAAATCAGACACGACTCTGCTGCACAGGCCTCTCTCCCTGTTTGGAAAGAGACACCCCTCTGGATTGAAGTGGGAAACGGTAAAGTTGTAAAAGAACCATTGCTGGACGTAATTTCAACTGGACATAGAAACGTATATACATATATATCGCGCTATACACACCTGATGGTATATGAGGCATTTAATTCGTCGCTTCGAATCCCGTCCACCCGGAGACTCACTGATTTCATTATAAAGTTGACTAATCAAAGTTAAAGCCAACGGCTCTGAGTGCGAGGGCGTCTCGTAGTTGAGAGAGCCGCGGGCATACTAACACCAAGGATCTCTTTGGCTGCCAACCGGGCTAATTCGATTTGTGAATTGAGGGTTTTGATAGAGCAGTGGCCATGCGGATAAAGAGAGAGAGGCAAAGGTGGAAAATTGAATCGTCTAAATCCTGCAGGACGTGCAGTGTCTGATGGACAGCATACGGTCTCTGATTTTAGGCATCAAAATAGGATCAACGCAAAGTCGCAGAATCGTTTAGCTTTGCAACACGATACGTGAGAAATAGTTATAACTCTGAACTTTCAACATGAAAAGTCCGCACAAATATATATCTAGATTTTTGACATCTGTTCAGCTATTTTTACTTAACAATTGAACCTTACTTCGAGCTTGCTTTAATTAACTTTAAATATTTGAAAATTTTACAGTACTTCGATTATTATTTACTGAAGTATTTGTTATCCACAAAGTGGTAAATTCTTTTATAATAAAGCTGCAATTGTGAATCATTCATTTTTATCATATGCAAAGTTGTATTGTAATTGCACATATTTTATCTTGCAACTTGATAAAAATAAAATTGATAAACTGTACTTGAACCGCAAGCTCATCTTTTTAATGTGCATAACAGAACTTACATTCGACAGAAGTTTTTTTTTTTTATGACAAGAGAAAACAACAATGTAAACTAATTATGTAGTCGAGATTACTTCGAGTATAAAGGTTCACCCGATTGCCGGACAATGAAGTCCTGACATTGAAAAACAGATATTTATTTTTGAAGAATTTGAAATATTCCTCTAATGTATGAACACTTGATTTTCCCGTAAATAAAAAAAAATACCCAAAATTCGGCATTCACTTAAAGAATTTGAGGCAATTTTTCCGATGACGTTATCTGATGTTCAAAACTTAAGGAAGACAAATTCGTTGGTTTTGCCGTAAAATGTTGCCTGATATTAGACATAATTAATTCTGAATTTTCTTGTGGGCCATGAAAAATCGCACATTTTCGATTTCCAGAGTTATCGATACGATTCATCGTTCCTAAGATATTACATATTAAATTGAAAAATTGGCATATTCCGACAGAATATTTTTATTTATTTGATATTTGGTGTATCTATTGGATACACTGAACCTATTTTTTAGAAATTCTTCAAGAACCTTTTTTTTGGTAGCTTAATAGATATGGAATACGTCATATAATATTATCCCAACCCACTTATATATATGCATGATGAATTTATCCAATCGCACTGAATATTATTGAAGAATGCTTGGTAAACTGCGATATGAAAACGAACCGGCACGACGAATCGATTGCGTTGCAGCTGAGACGACTCAGACGGAAGAGCATTGCAGCAACTTCGACATTTGCAATTAAAACGGTGGCATAAGTCGCAAGGCAAACTCTCGCGGCTCTTACCGAACAGCCGTGGAGGGTTGAGAATCCGATAGCGAGCGCAATGACGAGAAGATGTAGAGCGCGAAAGATGCGGTGGTACGGACAGAAGTGTAGTGGGAGAAAGCAAAAGATAAAGAGGATATACGATGGGGAAGGGGAAGTGAAGAGACACCAGAGGAAACTGAGCAGCGAGAGGGAGAGAGATGAGGACGCGCTCACAGCCACCGGGGCGAGAAGTTCCCCGTAAACACGACGACGATGCGCCGATGCTAATTACCGTCATCCAGCCGAGCTTGACAACGGGAATTAACTTCAGTTTAATTACGAGAAGCGAGAAAGCGAGCGAGCCTCGAGTACTTCCATGTATATGTGATATACGAGCTCATGTATATTGGTGTGCTATACACAATACTCTAGTATTTCCTGACATATACGCGCGAACAAACCGTAAACCCAATCTCCAGTAACATTTGATACGTCCGAACGAATCAATACCATAGTAAATACATTAATGCGCTCCAAATTGCTGCTTTTATATTGACTGATTCGATAAGCCTCGTGCGTCATCGATAAGCTCACTCAGTGCTTGCGAGGCTATTCAAAGACCCCGGATCTAAATTAATTTAGAGATGTAAATATATATGGAACACATAATTCACGCGCAGGGATTCAATTGTTTAGACGAAAAAATTTCGTTAAAAACAAATAAAAATATCATTTCCTTTACCAACCCGAAGTATAATTACCAATAATTAATAACTACATTCTACTAATAAAGTACTCTGGCGATTAACTTTAAGGGGTGTCTACATTAAATAAACTTAAAATCGTCATAATTTCCATTTATTTCTCATACTAATGCTTTACCTGAAATATGAAAATATAAGAAATCGTACAAAGTTAATTTTTGGTCTGCAGACTGATTAAAAAATGATTATGCTTTGGTCTAACAATAGGATTTAGAGACAGACTTACATGCAAATTGCCAGCATACGATGAGTAATTCATTACAGCGGTGCCTTCGTTACCTTATGTCGTCACTCGAATGAGATAAAAACAAACCATTCTTCATAAAAAATTTGCATTCAGTGAAATTTTGATCTTGTCAAGAATCTACTAAAAAATAAATTATTCAATTCGGTTCTCGATGTGAAATAAAATTTACCAAAGAGGGCTTCTGTCATCCTTTCGTAAAAATAACAATCGCAAATTAAACTAATATCAGGCATTCTTATCAGGCTTCTTTATAGGCAGTAAATCAAGTACAGCTATATAATATATGAATAATGTCAAGTATTAACGGGTCGAAAAATAACCATCTTTTAACATGGAAAAATAACCAACAATACCTTTAGGAATAATTGTAATGCACAGACCATAGTCTCGATCGCTTCCGCTTGATAATGTTAAAACATTCATAAATCACACTACAAAGACATCGAATTCTTAAAAAAAAAGAAAGAAAAGCTTGTAAATATTCATCACTCATACTCAATACTAATGATAAGATAACATCTAACATAAATTTTATATTGCTTTAACAGATATCGATCAAACAGAACCTCAAACCTCTTAACGCATTATCATCCACGTTCACAATACTTTTTAACCGGTGAACGCGGTCTCACTATTCACTTCCCATAAAGATGTCAAATTTATATGACTAACAAAATTTGGGATCAACATTCTCTGTTCCAATACTTCCTATCAAGAATATTGACAGACTTCGAGAGAAGAATATTGGCTTCAAAATGTGGCAAGTGGGAATTAATAAAATCATGCGTTCATGTTAAGTGAAAAAGGAAGAAAAGCAAAAAATGTTGTATCATCATTTTTGTATGGGGAAAAAGTCAGTATAAATTGCGGTTTCCAATACAATATTAGGCATTAATTTTGTTTTATTATCATTTTTTGTAAAACATTACAGAGGCCATTGCTTGTGATAATTATCAAAAAAATTCAAAAATAAGTTCAAATTTTATTTAACTTTGCAATTTTCGAAAAATATCTGCTACGCGCTCTAGCTTCCGCAAGTTTTTTGCTATGGAGCTAAATGATTTTTTTATAGATAAAGCAGTCTTAAAGAAGGATCGGTATTGAATTTGGGGCGAATTTATAATTAGGTTCGGTTTTTATGAGATTTTGAATTTTTCAAAAAATTTACTTTTTGCTCTAACTCCCGTAAAATCTCACGAAATCAACGGATATTTTCTACAGGTGAAGAATGCTGCTATGTACCAAATTTGGTGATGATCGGTAAAGGGGTTCGGATTTTATAAGATTTTGAATTTTTTGAAAAATCTATATTTTGCTCTTACTCACGTTAAATATCAACAAATCAACTGAAGTTTTCTCAATACGATAAATATTACTCAGCGCTGCTAACGTACCAAATTTGGTAATGATTGGTAAAGCGATTAAGATTTTACGTGATATTGAAATTTTGAAAAAATTATCATTTTCTCATAACTCAGGTCAACTAACGATGAATGAATTAAAACTTTTTCGAAATGAAAAATACAGGTGAAAAATATTCACCGTTGCTATGTACTAAATTTGATGACGATCGGTAAATGGGTTTTGATTTTGGAGCAATTTGAGATTTTTCATGTTTTAACAGATTACATTTCCATTTTTCACAAAGCTTCCTCCATGAGGAAGCCAAAATTAATAAATAAGCTTCCTGATAGAGATCGCTTTGTGAAAAAAAAAAAAAATTAATGAGGAAGTAATGTGCAAAGTTGAACTTTGCAACTTTTTTTAAACTGGGACAGGCAATTCAAACGCTGTGCGAATACTGGTGCAGTCTCGTGCGAAGTAGACGGTCCCAGTAATCGCACAGCATATCTGACTGTTTTCAATACAATATCTGTAACACACAGTACAAATATTACAAAAGAACGGGATTGCAAATTATTTCATTTTCTCTCGGCACCTGTTTGCACGTTTAATAGCCGTGATAGCGTGATGATACGAACGAAATCTCACCTTCGTACGTATTGACTCTTCATTGACAATGATGTTTAATATATCATTTGTTTCTTAAAAAAGTTCTTTACTTTTGTATTGAGCTTATACGTTATTTCTTAAAGCTGCTTGTTACAGGGTTGCTCAAGCTCTATTTAATTCTTATAATTATTTTCGCATTTACATTAAACTTTTAATGAGACATTCATTATCCGAAACTCCACAAAAATATTTATCATACCGGTACATACATGTTATGCTGACACTTCTTTTGGTTCTCGAGCACTGGGACACTACGAAAAATGGCTGTGCGGTCACTGGTACATTCGAATTTTTCCACAGTTCTCGATGTATATAAATAATTAATTATTACATACTTTTTATAGAGCGAGCATGTGTTTTAAAAAGTACAATGCATAGGGGCTTTAAAAATTCATGAAAGTAAATTTTAGTTCACATTTCTCTTTATGTGCTAAATCCTTATCTCAGTTTGCACTGTACTGTGTCTTAAGTATGCGGTCACTGGTACATTTATCATCCTGAGAAGAAAACATGTCCCGTCAATCTTTTAAAATAGTCATCCTTATATTCAGCAGAGCACTTGCAGGGACAATAATACGGCTGAGATAAAACCAACATGAAAGATCCTTTTCATCAAACCCCCTGTATATTATTCAATTTTATAGCTTCCATTTTACCATATAGCCGTTTAATCTTCATGTTACTTTCAATTATTAGTTTTTGTTGATGTTGCGCTATTAGTAATTTCGCGATAACAACCACGTGAAACCTTCCCGGATTCTATTGACCTATAGGATAGACGTTATTCTATTTCTGTATATCCAATTTTCTGTACGATCGAGTCGGGCGGCAGCAATTAATTTATTCCTATCTATCCAGTAGCCATACGGTGCTGTCGCACCGAGTGCTATTCACGAGCTCACCCTTGTCCGATACTGCACGCTGCGTATAACTAATAACGCGAGGGCGTTGTTAATTATTCGCGGGTGCGCTCGTCTCGACAGTAGAACAGACGCGTGAAACGCCAGCCGGAGAAATCCCGACCACCACGCGTCACTTTAATTCAGCGCGTGATTTCCGTCTATCGTGGGCTGGTTATACTCTCGTGCTAACGCCAATTCTAGCGCATATATATATATATATATATATATATATATATATATATATATATATATATATGTCCAACACACAGCACCAGGAAAGCTAGACGTCATTTCACTTATACAGAACTCCGATATGATCACATGACTGACGTCAGCCGAGAATATCCACGTGCTGGCGGACATTTCTCGCTGCTTCTATGTCCTTCCACAAACATTGTATTATAATAGCCCCGCAAGTCTTCAATATAAATAATTATCAAATGTATTTATTTCATTTTTCGATTCTGAAACAAAGCGTCGCATGGTAAAAATAAAAATGGCATTCGAATAATCTTTAAGTTTTGTAATTAGATTTGAAATACATATATGGTCAATTGCGAATTTAAAAAAAGGTAGCACATCAGTATACGATAGATTTACAGATATTAGAATGAATGATACAGGAGTAAATGATGACTGACGCATTCATAACTGGGAATTCAATGTTGCGGTTATTTTTTTGGTAAAAACTCTAATACAAGTAAAAAAACGATTTCAAATGTTTGATATTATATGAAATCATTCGGAATCATTTGGAATAATTTAAAGTCATTTGGAATGTTTTAGTACCACTTGAAATCATTTAAAGCCATTTGCAATCATTTGGAATCACTTGAAATGATTTGAAATAATTTATTTGCACGGCAACCAGTGCCCCAATTTTTATGATCACAGAAAATACTAGAATTTGTATCTGGAAAGTTTAGAAAAGTCAGAGAATTCCAATATGTCGATAGAGCGAACTGTATATAAAAAATAAACTAAGAATATTTATTCTACAGTAGAAAGAGGGTTGGCTATCTCAGCTCAAGGTTATAAATCGAAAGTGAACTGTCTCAAAACCAATATTAGACTGCTTCTCGCCCCTCCGCAGTTCGCATTGACACCCCCCCCCACGCAGTAGAACGATCGATGTAGCGTGATATCTCCTTCGAATTTGACTCCGGAGGATTCGAATAATCGCGGTGCGGTGTTCTTCCCCATAGAATTTATGGAGTAGTTGGTCGAGCCGATTGCAGAGTTCAGGAATCGGTTTCGGATCCACATTGCCGTATCACTGCCTTCCCAAATTCCAATTTATCCCGCAGAGTCCACACCGAATATATTGCACTGAGAAATGGTGGTGTCTGTGTGTATGCGTTGGTAGAACGCAACGCCAAGACTCGCGTTCCATTCAGCGTTTCTCGACGGAGAACTTGGACAATGGTGGCTACAGATACTCAGAGACAGAGGGATAATAGAAGCTAGTGCCTGACCGAACGATCGATTTGTTTGCCGGACAGACATATATATATACATGTGCACCTCGAATCCCTTCCGGCGGCCTCAAACGATTCGTTCAACGACGCCAGGAAACTGCAACCACGAAACCGCGTCCTCCGGTTGATCGTGCGTGGTCAATATCTCATCCTATCGAACCCTTTAAGCCCCTATATTTATCCACCTGTCGTGAATTAAAGGAATTTCATTTACTCTTCGATTGCATTCACATTTATGTGATCCGCTCGAATTGGTTCTTTTCAACTTACTTACGACTTTAAGGCATCAGGAATATAATAGTTTTTTTTTTCCACTCTTTAACGTATGCCGTTAGAATCCTAACGGGTCCCACATAGATGAAGTTTAGTATGCTGTGAACTAAACAAATGAGGAAGCAACTTATGACATTTTTTCTATATTCTCTTCGACTTGGAGTTCGAAATATTATAAACTTCGACACTGAAACTTATCTTGATATTCATTTTTACTAAAATTTGAAAATTTCACACCGTTACAAAATCCAAATCCGTCAACCGACTTTCACTAAACCTAAATACACAGTTCAAACAATAAACTATGTTGAGTGAGGCCAGAAATTAAAAAAATTTCGATCGTTACTGTCGAGTTGAAGATTTAGAAAAAAATGGTAACAAAATGTAATGCTTTAAAAATCTTTAAGGGGATATAAGTCAGATAAAACTGACATATTTATCAACTACTAAATATCTATATTTATTTGTCGTCTGACTGGAAAGAAAAGTATAACGTAAAATCTTAATTTTTTTATCTCACTCGGCCCTCTTAAGAAAAAATGTGTTTTAATATTTTTTTTAACTCCAGCCGATTATATTCAGTAAATATTTTTCAACGAGATATGTATATTTTTTTTTCTAAGACAACGAGAAATATTCTTGTGCCGGTTGAGTCTCAACTTTTCGTCGTCCAGTACAAAAGTAACGAGTCCTGATTAAACGAGACTATGTCTCCACTGTCTTTCGCGAATTTCGCGAACATGGATGAAAGCGACAAGGGCTGGGAGGGGGCAAGAGTGTCACGAGAAAAGAAGGAAAGAGGGTATGAGGAAAAGACTCGACGAGAACAATAAGAGTTCCTAGATGAAAGAGTTTTCAGGCCCGGGGCCACTCCGCCTTGTTCCTTTTTTTTTTCCTTCTCATACTGGTACAATGCGCCCTCGGTCGGCCTGCAGGCAGACAGGGACTGCACATAAACTATATAGCACCGGTATATTTGTAACATAAGTACTGTACGCGCTCCTGGCCAATTAGTGCCTCAAATGTCAGTCGTAACGAGCTGTAAAGATTCATCATGCATTATCTTAATGTTTATACACAAGGAAGCAATCGTAGGAAGCTAGCGTGCTAGTGAAATCGGTGCTAAATTTACAAAAGCATTTCTACAAATTATGGTAGTACCATTGACGGGTTTGAAGAGTGATTTGTGGATCAGCATGTTTTCTTAATATACAAATGAGACATTCCACGGCTAATCGACAGGGTTGTGATCCTCATACAATTTGTTTTTCCTTCTAAGATGTTGTAGTGCAGTACGCAAAAACACTACATTTTTTTTGAAAATTTTTGCTTCCTCATAGAGGAAGTTTTGTTATGGTGAACATTTTTTTTCGAGATTTCCATGAAACCGTCTTCAGAATGTCCCAAAACGTCTGGAAAACATATTCAGAAAAAATGTCCGGATGTATGTGTCTGTGTGTGTGTGCGTGCGTGTGTGTGTGTGTGTGCGTGTGTGTGTCAGACCTCCAAAATTCAAACCCCTATAACTCGAGGATGATTAGATCGATCGGGCTGAAATTTGTCATACAAGTAGAGTGATTGGGCCTCTATACTATTTATGACAATTTACAAAATAATTGGGACTCCCGTTCAAATTTTTCGAATAAAGTTTGTTCGCGCTCTAGCTGCCGCAAATATTGAGTTATGGGGCTTAAAAAATGTCCAATCGTAAACAAACATCAAAAGATGGATGAGTTCAAATATGGTGAGGATCGGTTGAAAAATACGATTTTTATGAGATTTTGAATTTTTCAAAAAAAGTATGTTTGACGTTATAGCTGCCGCAAATTTCAAGGTGTCGGGTTGAAATTTCTACATACAAGTCGATTAATGTCGAACAACTTTCGGTACCAAATTTGGTGAGAATCGGTCAACAGATGAAGATTTGGCAAGGACTTTTTTTTTATTTACCGAACAAAACGTGTGTTTGCTCTCTAGCTTTCGCAAATTTTGAGTTTTCGGACTACAATGTTCTCCAGTGATAGACTAACACAAAAATCTACACCAAATTTAGAATTTGGTGAGGATTGGTTGAAAAATTCAGTTTATACGACATTTTGAAATCTAAAGAAAAAAGTGTGTTTGCGTTGCACAGCTGGTTTATTATTTCGAGGAGTGGAGAAGTTATTCAATGATCAGTAAACGTTTCTATGTGAACGGACTATGAACGGATTAGTCTTTGGAACGCTTTTACAAATAAAAATTTACTCATTTTCCTTTCTCATACAGTAAATTTTGTTGATATTTATAATTTACTTCCTCTATGAGGAAGCCAAACACAAACCAATGTACTTCGTCGAGCGATCCTGTATGGGCAATCTTGAACAATGAGGAAGTAAAATGCAAATTCATTTGCACCCTTTTTACTTTTATAATGTCCGAAATTTGACTTCACAAAAATTACGTCGATGGTTTATTTGAAATTGTTTACAGTAAGTTTTTTGTTTTAGAAACAACATTTTTGAGACTACTCCGAAAATGGGCGTGAGCCTACGACAGCGGTTAAAAAATAAATACATTTTAAATTTAAAAAAAAATTAGATTTCTCGAAAACTAAATTCGCGGTTTTTTAAAAACTTTTACAGCAAATTCTTAATACAAAAATGCAACTGAATATGCTGTGGCTTCTCATGCCAGCATTCACCGATTCACTTGTAAACCAGATTTTGGCTTTATCAACGCCGCGCGTAGTTTTCAACAATCCGCTCAATGGATTTCACTCTGATGTCCCATTTTTCTCGCAATAGCATTCGAGGAGACTTTTGCACGTCATATGTCCCGTTGACGCATAAAATTTTACGGAAACATCAATTATAAACATTTAGCACTGATTTATCTAATGAAAACAGTGCTAAATTACTGCCAACTGTTTGTAATTGTTTGAAATTAGGAATTATTTCCTTAATTTTCGAATTTTACCTCTACAATAACATTATTTTACTAATGAAAATTAATTAAAATAATTCTTGTTTCGCAGTCTATACTTAACTGCGCTCATGCTTTTAGACAGAAGACTCTTATTTTTTTCTCTCATAGAAATGAATGTTAATCTTACGCGCAATTTTCGAGATTATCATTTGCAACAGTCGAGTCGCCAAAACCTCGAGTCGGGACAGAGACCGAGTAGAGAAAACGCGTTTCACCGGTACATTCTAGTACTCTCAGTTGCCGGTCAGCCGAGCGTGCCGAAACCCTCGCGAGCATTTAAATCGCCCTCGTTCTCGCTCTATCCGCATTCCTTTTTATTTTTCATTTAAACGGCGGATATACACATTCACGCAAGCGAAATGTATTTTTGCGAGAGAGAAAGAAACCTATCTCGAGTCTTACGCTAAATATACGGAAATACATACATGTACTCGTTTCTTTTTTAACGCGAAGCTGAAGTGAGCAAGAGATATGAAGAAAAAAAAACGAAATAAAAAAAAGATGAAAAGGGGATACTCGTCATGAGTTTTTCGACGAGCTTTCGGCGCGCCAGATCTGTCAGTCAGTTCTATCCCAATCCGCTACGTCGAGTTTTATTTCGCGGAAACTTTCATAAGCTTCTCGTCTCTCGTGTGCAGTGGGAAAAACAAAAAAAAAACAAAAAAAGGTATATTTTTCTGTCTATCTCGATTTTATTTTCCAACGAATGTCAATTGCTACTTATTGCAATCCAGTCTTGTGCACAATATTTCTATAAAAATAAATACTTATCATTATTTATTTATTTTCAGTAATTGGTGAGGTGTGTACAGATGGTTGTCAAACACGAATTAAACAAAAATCAATCATACAAATATAAAGCGATACACTGGAATG
This sequence comes from Perithous albicinctus, assembly GCA_964016905.1. Taxonomy (NCBI): domain Eukaryota; kingdom Metazoa; phylum Arthropoda; class Insecta; order Hymenoptera; family Ichneumonidae; genus Perithous; species Perithous albicinctus. The sequence continues at coordinate 19,861,434 of OZ024692.1, forward strand.
CGATCGGTTAGTCACTCTTGAAATCGTTGTGCCACTTAGTGTGAAATTGGAAATTAAATGATTAAAAATCACACGTATTTACGTGAAACCGCATCAAGAGTCGCGGTGAAAATTTGACGCCAAGTATTGAACCAAAAATAAAATTGTATTAAAAATCCTTTATTTTAATTAAATTATCTGAATTCCCTGTGACAAAAATATCGTTGAAATCCATGTAAAGTCTAAATAGAAAAAAATAGAAAAACGAGCCAGAAAAAAAATATGTTTTGAGTCGTTTTTCTATTTTATTTCTATTATATTTTTAAAAACCTTGTTATCACTGGCGCAATTTTTCATGTATCTTCCTCAAATTTGGTACGCAAGTGGGCTATCATACAAGATCTTTTGGGATTGCAGTTGACGCGAGACGGTTGAAAAATTCAAATTTTACAGCATTTTAAAAATTTGGAAAAAATTGTTTTCACGCTATAACTTTCGTTAATTCAGATATATCGGGCTGAAATTTTGTACGCAAATGGAATACCATGAAACCATGATGCGTACCAAATGTGGCGATAATCGATAGAGTGGTTTTAATTTTATTGGAGTATCAAGTTTTTTTAAATGTCTGCAAAGACTTCAACTCCTATAAATTCTGAGATATCCGGCGGCAATTATCGACATGATTTCACGATTATTGATTATCAATGATGAATTTAGTCAAAAGAACTATCGAATTGTCGGTAAATTTCGATTTTGGTTAATAAAAATGAAAATCTCGAAAAAAAAGAATTTCACGAAAACAAAGCTTCCTTTATGAGGATGCAAAGAGAATGTTGTTTTCAGTCGACCGAAAATTTGAATTTTTTTCATAGACCTACAGTTTCCAATCTATGACATTGGTAGATTCTTCTCAAGAGTCGACTTTTTGAGAAGTGAATGCTCTAAAACAAAATTTGAACAAATTTTGTGGTAAAACTAATAGTTTTGCCGTAGTAGCTGAAAAACGGTAAAATTTTATACAAATGTAACTTTAAAAGTTAATAACTTTCAAATGATTGGATTTAGCAATTTCTTGCAAACGACCTGTTTTGTAGAGCGTTAAATTTTTTTTTTTCGCTGTCGCGAAAAAAATATGAGGAAGTTTATTTATTACTTTTGGCTTCCTCATAGAGGAAGCTTTGTGAAAAATGAGATTTAATGAGGAAGCAACGTGCAAAGTTCTACTTTGCATCATTTTTTATTTTAATTAGCATTCTTTAAATATCGTTACCTCTATACTTTTGGTAGTTGCTTGTGAAACAACACAAATTAAAAGTTAAAAATGTATTATCTATAAAAAAAAAAAACAAATTACGTTACACATGACAACGAAAATTCCGTAATTAATATCGCTGTATCATATTTCCATCTAGTACAAAGTTTTGACTTACTTTCTTAACTTTTGCGGAAGTTCACTTTGACTAAAAAAAATTATTTATCGAATGTAACATGCTCTGCATTGCATTAAAAGCAGATCTGTTTGATTCGTACCTTTCATTAAACTAAGTCTCCATTTATGATTTAACTAAATCTTACAGTCAATCGGACGGTTTATTTCATGGCCAAAAAAAATTCCATGATTTAGTTGAATAGAACAATTTATTTCGACTGCACCAAAGCGTTTTCTAAGCGTGTAGGTTTTTTTTTAGGTTTTGTAAGATTTTCCTAAATTTAGAACGTCGCTGTTATAATGTTCTTAGTAATTTGTATGAATTAGTATCAAATATTTCTTGCGAATTTAATATATCGCACCTACTTCATTTTTCATGTTCATTATTCATGGTTATAAAGGGTGCATTTCCCGGACATTCCCAAACAAAAGCTTAATTTAATTAAAACTTGAAAGTACTCTAAGAGAAAGATCGAGAAAAAAATCAACGTCATTGAAGACACGAAAAACATTGTTTCTCATTAATGATAGGAGCCAAACAATCATTTTAGTTACTAAAAAAAACTGCTCGTTAAATTCGATAGAAACGTTTGTATTATATGAAATTAATTCTCTTATTTATTACGAGAATCTTTTTTCTTTTACTTTTTTTCATTTGCAATTTTTTAATTTTTTATTTCAAGAAATGGCTGAAAAATGGTGAATTGCTGATATGCTTTCATTGAAAGATTCTAAATTAGAAAAACATCGAACAAAACTTTTTTAAGTCTTAAATTTTTTTTTTCAAAAACACTTGAAAAATCAACAGTTATTCGAAGTTTCGAGGATTTTCATTGTCTATTTAAATTTTTCTTCCGATACACCATTTCAATTTAGTTTCATTCTCTCCCTCTCTCTCTCTCTCTCTCGGTCGCCACTGGTCCATCAATTCGCAAGTTCGATGTCCACAATATGCCATTCTACGCACACACTACGATATATTCAATAACCCCTCTCTGTGTTGCATACTGTGCCACCTCTTGAGTAATACCGTAGCAGGCGATCGCGTACTACTGTACCAAACGCTACAGCCGAAGCTCGAAGTGGTTCCGCTGACCATCGCAAACTGAATTTCCGATAATTGCTTTCCGCGCCGCCTAAAATGATAATTAAATTCCTGGCTCCCGAGTCCTCCGTTCTCCTCTCCCCTGCACGTCCTCTACGGTCGGCGCAACGCTCGCACCAAACTGCCTGCCACTTCGTACGGGCTCTCTCACGACTTCGGTCTTCTTTCCGCTTCGCCACTCAGCTATATACAGCACTAGCTATTGTTGATATAATAGCTCACTACGAGCACTTTGAAAAAAAAAAAAAAAAAAAAAAAAAAAACAAAGATAAAGCTCGAATTCATTTATGAACTTATGCGTCGAACAGCCGAGTTTAAAATAGTGCAACGACGTTTTCCGTGCATTTCAGGGCCATAACACGAAGCCTCGTTGACCAAACGCTCCGTGGGCGTAGATGTATTAAAACGGCGAGGATGCTTGAATTCAATTATTTTCATGATAAAAAAATTAGCGGCGTTGAAATTTTAATAGTACGTTTATTACGTTGCACAAGCCATAAATGAAAAATAGTTTTTGGTCATAAAGCTGTAATCGTTCATTTTTTATTTCAGTTGAAAAATATATAACAGCACTATAATGTAATTATAGTGCTTAAATGAATATTTTAACAAAAAATCTCAGTAAAATTTCAGTCAGATATGGATTCCACCATTTGATATAATTTTTTAGTAATATTTATATGACGCTAACATTTAGGTTAATAGTATGACAAAATTATCTTGATATTTTGTAAAAATTAAAAAAAAAATGATTGCATTGAGAGAAATTCTGACGCGAAATAATTTCTTAAGTAGGGCTAAAATGACGAAGGCATTGGATCAAATGTGATGCGCGCGCAGATGTTGATCCCCTCCAGAAGTTAATGAACCAATAAAGACGCGCATTTGGATCCAATGAACTAGTACAAAATCCACCACCAGATGCCACGCCGTTCTGCTTGAGTTCCCAATGACAATACTCACAAAATGGAACGAAACCTGGATATTAAAATGGACAAAACCGAACTTATAATCTCTTACAAACTGTAAGAGATTATATTTGAAAAAATGGCACTAGCATTAACTCGGCTCAGAATTGGCCACTCTAACTTCTCGTATTGCCACCTTTATTTAGTCGCTCCGAGAAATCAACAATGCACCACATGCAAAGATTCAGTATAATAAACGAGCAGTCACTGATCGACTGCCCAGATCATCGGAACCTACGGGTAAATCTCAAGATCCCAGCAACATGGAAAAATTGCCGAAACGATAAGAAAACGTTAGTAAAAGTAATAGAGTACTGTAAACAAATTATTATTTACAACAAACTGACTTCACAAGGCTTTAAACAAACATATACACTCCAAAACATTTGTGAACTACCTTATGTAAAAATGTTATTTTCTTCTTCTTACCAATCATTAGTTGACGATGCGATCATAAATAAATATGTATAACAAAAAACAAAATTTATTAAGATCTTGGTACACGACCGCCCTGACTATACCGTCGAAGACTCCTTAAAAGAGACCGACACCGAACGTGACATTTTGACACACATGTTTAGTGAAGCATTAGAAAATTTAATATGCACGTATCTCTCCTTAAATCTGTCGAAAAATATTCATCCCGAGGATAAATCTCGGGGTATCAGGGCAGCCCTGATGCTTCCACTCGAGAAACGAGGAGCGAAGGCTCTGCAATCCCACCGCCCCCTCCTATTACTTTCGAGGTAGTTACTCGCATTACTGGGGAAATCCCTAGGCTGATGATGCAGGTCCAGCGGGTTGTGTCGCTGCTCATCCGTGGGAAGGATCGCTCGGTCGAGTGGACACACGACGGTCCAACGATGATGATAACACGACCCTCGCTCTACGCGCTCGTTTCGTGATTCACATGGACCGAAAGAAGAAAAAAAAACAGGCGAAGAATTCGAAGGGTAGGCGAGCGTACCGAGAACCCCGGAAGCCGAGGGTGTGAGACCTCGGTGCGGTATCGGTAGTCAACCATCGGCTTATCGATTCCTATAACCCGTCCGCCCACACTGTACTGAAAAAACAACAGCAACATTTTAAAAGTCTCTCAATTGAGAACTGGAATAAAGAATTTTTGTTTCAGTGTAAAAGCCATTTCGGTAAGCCAGTACCCTCGTATCCCAGTTTTGGGATTTGTCATCATTGCATGCAATTGACGACAAAGTACATTAGTAAAAAATGAATTAATTAAAAATTGTGCAGTTTTAACAGAAATATTGTGTCCACAGACACGTTCATTGAAACGTTTATGTTAATTGGGCACTCATTTTTCTGTCGGTTTTGAATTTTACAGGAAAAGTACATTAAAAAAGTGTAATTTGCTTTTTACACAATGTTTTGGATGCTGGATATCTGGATAAAGTCATCTCACATCTCTTCATGGAGAACTCATCCCAATTCAAAATTTGGGTTCTTTAAGCTGTTTGGAGTTCTTTTAGGTTCCTTTGTTTTTAAAATTTTTTGTAAAAAGCGAAAAATAATGAGAAAGCAAATGTGCAAGGTTCTACTTTGCATCCTTGTTTGAATTAGATAAATAAACATGTGAATTCGCTTTTTCTATTTCATTATTCCGTTATTATTAGAGCGTTTATGAAAGTAAATGTGATAACGTATATTTTTTAAAATAATTCAACATTCCATAAAATCACAAATTTCATACCGTTTGTCACTAAATTATACATATATAACGGCTGAATATTGTTTCATTTATATACAAAATTTGAGCTCGCTATCTCAAGTTTTGCAAAAGTTACAATAGAGCGATAATGTCAAGTTTTTAAAAAATTCAAAATTCCATAAAATCTGAACTACTTTACCGATTCGAGCCAAATTCAATACCAAATAACATTGAGTGCACCTGCTCTTATAACCAACAATTTAGTAAAATGGACTAAATTTTACGGAAGTTAGAGCGATCATCTCCTTTTTTCAAAAAATTAAAAACGGCATAGAATCGAAATTTTCGCACAGGTTTTGTAGAAAAATGCTACAGTTGAAGAGGCACAGGCACTGTGCCAAAAAGTTGTAAATGACAAAATTACTCTTTGTTTAACTAACGAACAAAGTATTAATTATTTAACAAAATATTTGTTACCAAACGTAACACTCCCATGTTATGCTTTTTTTATCTCTGTACGAGCTTCATTTTTTTTATTATTAATGACGGACAACTTTTTGGTAAAGCAAGAGATGGTTTTTTTTTTCATTTAACAGTCTCATTTTTGTACGAAAAGTATCATTTTGATTTTACAAAATTATTTTTTATCGTGCACCATTGTTAGCCTGTAATAATCTCGTCGAGCAGAATGCAATATGATGCCAATGGATTCACCATTAATTTTTCTCCCTCCGCATCTATTTCTTTCTATTTTTCCTTCGCTGAGCACGTCATATCTCGGGTAACAGCAGAGATCTGCTGCCTCTCGTGCTGCGATATACCGATGATGCTTGCACGTACGTGGTTTCTATACCCAACCACCAGTAAATCTACTTGTGCTATATAGTTTGAGGAATATTGTTCTCCTCGATATATACGAAGTATAATTTATCAGGATTACTGCATATGTTTTCGCCAGAAGAGAATCATAAAATTATAACTATTAATCAATTTAGCCTTTAAAATAAATTTTCAACCATTCTCGATTTTTGAAATTTTAATTGAAATATTGAATAACTTTAATCCTTTCAGATGACGATTTTTCTTTAATTTGCACGAAAATTAAATTTTTACAGTCGCTGGTTTACTAAAAATCTAAAACTAAAAATTCGCCACTGATCGGTCAAGCGGTTGAAATTTTATGGCATTTTTTCTCAGATATTTTACCCACTACTTTTTTTAAGGAAGGATTTTCGTATTTTGTTTCCTCATAGAGGAAGTTTTGTTTTCACAAAAATAGTTTTTTTTTTCCACGATTTTCATGTCACGACACACATAATCCAAAACGTCAAGAAAAGTGTTTCATAAACAATGTTTATAAAACTATTGTGATTTTTAACAAAATGTATGCAGGCATTTTGATTTTTATAGATTTTTGAATTTTTCAAAAAAGTGCGTGGTCGCTCTAACTTTCGTAAAATTTACTACATTTTGTTAAATAGTTCTTTAAAAGTGCAGGTACATTTAATGTTGTTTGGTATTGAATTTGGAAGAAATCGGAAAAGCGATTTGGGTCTTATGGAATTTTAACAGCTTCGTAATTTTTTTGAAAATACTGATGGGAATCGATTAATAAAAGAGACGTTTTTGGAGTAGAACATGCGATGAAGTAATTTATTCAGTTATATATACAGTAGTAGAGAAATCCGATAGAGTGCGTAAAGCTCAGTATAAAAGGTGTCATGGCGTAGAGAAGGATGTTTGAATCATTTTCAATGTGCTAAGTTTTATTTTGCCTGCTTTTTTATGGTTATTTTATTTTTAAATATATATATATATATATTTATAGCAGAACTGTTTATTTTCCATATTTATTTCAAGTTGTAATAAATTAAAGAACTGTATTTCAGTAGAACGCCTGTGAAATTACATTTTACGAATCGACGAGATATGAGAGAAGGTTTGACGAATTTATAACCATGTGCATGGCGTAGAAAAGAAACTTGCAGAAACCGAAAAACAAAAACAATCGTTGCGAAGAATCTGTCAATTGCATAGCAGTCTGTCCATGCAATTGCTTTTAATAGATGGAACATTTATCCAGGCGTCCTTGTCGCAGTGGGAAAAGTTGAATTGAAGCCGGAACGAGTTTCGAAACGTGTTAATCGAGTTTTCAATGTTTCTCGAGGATAATCCAGGACCTAGAGTAGCTTTGCGCCACCGACGCTTCCAACGGTCTCTAGTACAATGATAGGGTTGTCCTGCTGTGAGCATAATTATTCGCAGATGAAATAGAGAACACGAAGAAAATTGTAAATCCATGCAGAGACCATTCAGCTTTCTTACATCTCAATCTCAATTTGTCGTTGGTTAAACGTGAAACACAATCGTAATTATAAGAACAGCGTCAATTATTGTTCAGACCCTACAGTATTATTTGCTATTTACTTTATACAGTATTAAAACTAAAACGTAGGAAACGTAAAAAGTAGGAATTTCTTCAGATTTTGTATTGCATATTCCAGCTATTAAAAATTTCTGAAAATAATCATTGTTTATTTTTTAACGCCAGTACTACGGCTCGCGCAAAAAAAATCATAAGTACATCAAAATTTGGATAGTGTACTTTCCAACAACATTTTTTGTAAAATACTCCGATTTTATTTTATGCTAATTGTCAATTAAATAAAGTTGCCACTTTTTTTCCCCCAAAATGACATTTCGGATTTAGCTGAAATTTTCACATTTTGTTCTTTGAAATATCTAGAACCTTAGAAAAAATTGGCGAGATGGGCAGCAATTTCGCCCCAGAGTTACAGCTCTTCGAACGATGGAACATCGTGGTAATCTAATGTGTAATTGCTCTCTGCGTTCAGGAAGGCTGAGGATGTCTATGGAAAATATTCTAAAGCCCGCATTACATTTTTTTTATTGTGTTTTTTGTATCAGATTACCCCGATGTTCGAACGTTCGAAGAGCTGTAACTCTGGATCGAAATTGCCGCCCGTCTCACCAATTTTTTCGAAGATTCTAGACATTTCAACGAGCAAAATGTGAAAATTTCAACTCAATCGGAAATGCCGTTTCGGAGGGGAAAAAAGTGGCAACTTTATTTTATTGAAAAATAGCATAAAATTTAATCGGAGAATTTTACAAAAAATGTTGTTGGGAATTGCGCTGAAAATCCAAAATTTGATGTTGTTATGATTTTTTTATGTAAGCCGTAGTATTGGCGTTAAAAAATAAACAATGATTATTTTGAGCGATTTTCAATGGCAGGAATATGCAATAAAAAAATCTGAAAGTAGTACATTATGCTACAAGGGAGGGAAGAGTGCGATTTTCACCGAGTGCGAAGTTTGCTGCCCGAGCGAAGCGAGGGCTGCAAACTTCGCACTCGGTTAATATCGCGTTCCCTCTCGCGTAGCATACGATTCTTTTCTTCCGATTGCGTTGAAATATGACGTGATTTCTGTCGCTGAAAAGCGAGAGGAAATTCGACGATACTTGGCAGTGAGTCGTGTGCATGTGCAGCGGGCAAGATATACGAGTCAAAACTCCCTTCGGCACCTTGCCCTCTATTTTTTCCCACTTCGAGGTTCCCAGCGGACGGTATGAAGCGCGCACAAACAGGGGACACGATGCCCGTGCGAGTCTTGCCTCGCATATCTTGTCCGCTGCACATGCGCACTGCTCGCGGTCAGGTATCGGCGACTTTCCTCCCGCTTTTCAGGGACGGAATCACGTTATCTCAGCGCAGTCTGGAGAAAAATTTCTACGTTTTTTCTTCAACCAGACCAACATCCTGAATAAATTTCAGGACGTTTTGTTGACATGAAAAATTGGGGTAGCCGACTTGACGTGTTTCGCACTAATATATAGATTCAATTGTATGTACGCGGTTGCTCCGCAAATACAATCCTATACGACAATATTAAACAGTAATAACCTGATGTTCGGCCGAATTTACACATCTCTAATGAAGAATGTTAATTTTAATTTACATTTTTTTTTACAGCCACCGATTTTACTGACAACAGTGGACGCCCGGCCGGTGCGTGGCTTCGGTGGTCTCTCCCATGTTAAGCAGCATTTTATGCGGCTGGTACAGGGTTGGGTGACTGTTTAGCTATCGGCTAGTTTGCGTGCCAAGGACTGAGCGAGAGGCAGGTTTTCCGTGTTCCTGATCGTATTTCTCATACAACAGAATACACCAGATTAAAATAAGAATAATGCCGCCTGTATCGGCCAGATTTTCCGCCGTTTCCCTATGCCCTCGTGCAAATACGATATAGTAATGCATTGGGAAAGAGTGGCTGCGGATAATACTTTGAGAGGGGTCTTTAAGAAGGACCGAGGAAAAGACAGAAGGGGGATGTAAAAGCTTGAAGAAGGCACACGAAGGAATAACCAATGAAATAATGCAGCCATTGATTTTAAGTGTTTATTAAGCGCCCGGGTTTCTTTCAGTCAGATTTGACATAAACAAAAAGATTCAATACATGGGCTTGGCCCCGGTCCCAGTATGTCTGACGATGACGACAACCAATCACAGCACCAATAAAGCGGTGACAATGGGCAGCGGTACTTCGAGATTTGCGAGATATCTCGAGTCACTAACTTTTTAGAAGGGGAGCTATCTATACTCAAGAATGTTCCATTGTCATTAAAAAAAAAAAAAGAAAAAATTACAGCGCTTGTTTAAAGTATTTGTAAAATGAATGTGCCTCTACATATATGAAATATTCTCCACCAATTCAGCCACTTTTTTTACCCCCTCGGATCTGTTCCATAATTGGCAGTAGTACTAGTTACAGGTACTCTCTGTGAATTTTTCCAGATTTTTAAATTCACTCATTTCGGGAATGGATTTTTTTCTTTTTTTTTTTTTGCAAACCTGGATATCATTGCGGTTGGGCAGAAAAATGTAAAAACAAAAAATTTTGTTCTTCCATGAACCATTTAATGCTATATATATATGTTATATTTTTGGTCGCGTCAAAAAGGCTATTTCCGGCAAAAAAAAAATGGAAAATATTTTTTTTCTTTCAATGCGATACCTTTTATTTCGCTATAGTTTTTACAGGGTGTGTATTGAGAGCATATAAATAATATTGGCATTGTAGAACTCAATATTCTTGTCGAGTAAAAAAAAAAATGTTACAGAAAATGGTGCATTGATTAATCTAATTCATGAGCATATTTTGCGAAAATTAGTGCAATATCGTCGATTTTTCGAAAAATTCAAAGAGCCTCATAAAATTTGAAACACTATCGATTTCGGTTAAATTCAATACCAAAAAACCTCGAATGTATATGGGGCATTCCATGCCAACTCGACCAACGGTCGAACCTCACGTTACCCAATCTGGTTCACGATTTTTTATATTATTCTTCGACATAAAAAATGCATGCAGGATTCTTTTCAGATTTTTTTTTTAATTAAGTTTTTTAATTGCAAATATTTTCAAACACCCTAATTTAGAAATTCAAAAAAAAAAAAAAAAAAATCTGAAAAATACTACGATAAATAACGAAATTTTTGGTCTATAAGCGAAAGTGGACCAAAGATAGAAGACATTTTTGGTCCACTCTCGCTTGTGGACCAATAATTTCGTTTTTCGTCGTAGTATTTTTCGGTTTTTTTTTCGGATTTTTATATTGGGGCGTTTTTTTGTTTAGAGCTTTAAATATTTATAATTAAGAAACTTAATTTAAACAAAAATCTGAAGAAAGTTTTTCATGCTTTTTTTATGTCGTAGAGTAACATAAAAAATCGCGAACCAGATTGGACAGGTTGAGGTTCGGCCGTAGGTCGAGTTGCCATGGAATGCCTCATATGCACGTATGAAGAACTGTTCACTTCAATAGCCAAAACTTTACGAAAGTTAGACCAATTTGGCCCTTTTGTTTAAACTGCAATTGAAATACCTGCAAACATTTTCTTAATAATCACAACAATCAAAGCGGGGTAACTACTTCACTTGTGTGCCACATTTCAGAGGTCAATCGTTTGAACGGTTCTTGTGTTATAGGTTATTGAATTTTCGAAGCCCCGCACACGCACACACACACACACACACACATACATACATTCCTACGTACAACTTTTCTAAACCTCTTTTCTCGATACTTTGAACAATTTTAATTATCCTGACACGAAAATCACGAATTTTTTTTTTTCATAAAAACAAAGCTTCCTCTGTAAAGAAGCAATACTTGAAAAAGATTTAAACAAAAACTGTTTATAGTACAGCGAAACTTCACGCACCTTCATAATAAATCTCTTTCATCCTTAATTTTGTTAACAATCAAAGCATCGTTAAATTTGATATATTTCTTTTTAAATCTGAAAAAAAAATTCTTCATGCATTTTTTATGTCGAAGAAGAACATAAAAAATGCATTTTTTTTTTTTGCTATTAAAATGCAAATGGTTCGTGCGTTCTATGAGCGGTCGAATCTATACATTTATATGATCAAGAATGTTAATTTCAATGTAAAGAAATGTTTAAAATCCCCATTCAATGTCTTTGGAAATTTAGAGTTACTTCTGTATAGAAAGTTTCAAAGTAGTACAACAAAAATCCCGCAGCAGCCACGCAATAAATTTCAAGCATCTTTGTTTTTCCCGCTTCGCGAAAAAAAAAGCCGCCAGTGCCGCCGGTCGCTCATCTGACTCCCGCAGTGGCCGGAACACGTTTGTGGCAACAGCCAATGAGAGCCCGCGAAGTCCTCTCGTTGGCCCGGTGGTCTACGGTGGCGCCGCGTTGCGTCGGCGTACAGGCAACATTCATCGAGTTGGTGTAGGCATCGCTGCCCGTCGCCCCTACCCCGTTTCAAGAGACCCGTTCAGAGAGACGGTTTGTGTCTGTCGTAACGGCGTTACGTTCCACGGACGGTGTGTCGCAGTTTTCTTCCCGTGTAACAAACATCGCCCGCCCCGTAGTGTAGTACTCGTTACAGTGAAGCCTAGCGATATATATTTTTTTCATCATTAAAAAAAAAAAAAAAAAAAAAATACGAAAGAATAAACACCGTTAAATATTTTAAAAAATCAAAGCGAGACGAAAAAAAAAGAAAAGAAAAGAGTTTCTCGTTCTCGACGCCGGTGAAATAGCACCACAAAACGAGGCAACGTCGTCGCTTTCGTGTGGAACAAGTTAACGCGTAAGTTCGACACCGGCTATTGTGCACAAAGTGTCGATGAGGCGAGACGCCCAACTTCGCCGATGACCACGCAGTAGCAGAGTGCATTTAGGTAATTAAAAAAGAAAGAAAAAAAATGTTTAATCTTAAAAAGAAGCGTTTAAATCAACGTTCAAAAACCACGCCCGTGACAATATATCGACGATTCGAGGAAAAGTATTGGCCAATATTCGCATCGGCCATCGTGCTCTCTGTGTGTCTCGTGTGCTTATATACCGTGCTCTGCATGTAATATCGAACGAGCTCTACGAGCTCTCTCTCTCTCTCTCTCTCTCTCTCTCTCTCTTTCTCTCTCGCACTCTCTGTCCTTCCTACGAGAGAGCAGCCACCATAACCGCCACCGTCGCCGCGTTCCGCATGCAACCGGCGCGCGTCCCTCTTTTACTCCATCAAACTTGAAATTTCTTTTTTTTTCTTTTTTCGATTACTGATACACTTTGAGTTTTGTGTACATTACAGAAAATCTAATTCATCGTATAAGAATAATGTGTATATAAAAACAGGCAGTTTTAGCGTGTTTAGTATACCTTTGATTCTTTTTCGTGTATATTAATTTAATATAACCGGTTTTTTGCACAGAAACATGCCTAATTTTCATAGACATTTGATTTAGTGTATCAAATTTAATGTAACCATCTTCAAATTCTAATTCTGTTTAAAAAAAAAAAAAACAGTGAAAAAAAATTAGTAATGAAAGTATGCTTGTATAGGAAGTATTTGTCCAGAAATTTGTATATTAAATGTAATATACAAAGGAAAAGAACACGTGTTTAGTATACCAATAGTTCTGCGTCGTACTCGTTCGTTAAATTTAATATAAGCAGATTTCTATACAAAAGCTTGCTAATTTTGGCGAAGAAATTTTAAACAGTTTAAAAAATGTCTCTAAGATTCAACAAAATTATTCAGTAATTTTTAGTGCATTTAATATATGCAGACGCGTCTGTATATGTTAAATTCAGTATACAAAGCATATAATATTACATTTACAATACGTTGCTTTCTCCACAAAAACTTCTCATACAAGTTTGTTAATTTTTCATAGAGGAATCTTCTACGAAAAATTGATATACTTGTGTAGAAAGTCTTATCTTATTAAATGGTTACATTAAATTTAATTTAATTTACAAAGCAAAAGTACTTATACATTAAACACGTTTTTTTGTTTCAGCGAATTAACACTGTTAAAAATATTTGCAATTTCTAATTACCAGAAATTTTATTTTCAAGCTGGAATATTCAATTTATTACACAACTGAAGAAAAATTAATAAAATTCCGAATTTTTTTAATTTAAAAACTAGTTTATTTAAGAAATGAATACACTAGATTAGATAAAAATGTTACAGCTGTTACAAGTATTTGAAAAATTGATACACTAGTGTGGGAAGTTTTTAAACAGCCGTATATTAAATTTAATATGAAAAGTGAAAGTGATTCTATATTAAACACGTATTTTCAAGATATTCAGTATACCTTTAATTAATTGTTACATCATTTTTGTATATTACAATATAAAATAGTGGTTTTCTGCAGAAAAACTTGATATTAATATATTAATTTCTACAAAAATGAAATTTGTTTACAGTATCTTCTTTTTTTCTTCCACCTTCTCCGCGCCTTTTTTTTTTTTTTTCATTTTCTTTTTTCCACAAAAAATTGAAGCACGCCGTGCTCACTAGATTTCATACATTTTATCTGAATTAAACAAAGGTACCGGCTATGAGTTGCAAATATTTCGACAATTCGAAATATTGTGTTCTTTTTTTTTTTAATTTATGGTGTCTCGTGGTTGCAACGAGTCTGTGGTTTTGGGTGAGGTGAAAATTGCGCCTTTTTTCCATTGAGCAATAACAATTATATTATTGTGAATTAGTGTGAATTTAAAAACTCTAATGAATTTTTAGACGCACAGAATTCTTTGACAATGAGCAGCCATGTCTCTTGGTTTCGATTTATCGCGTTGCGAACCGAACATTTTATGTCGTTTCGAATGGTGGGGATAAACAGAGAAGCCTTCGAGATTGAACGAGCCACGCTGCTGCTACTGCTGCTGCCGCTGCTGCTGCTGCTGCTTTTTTTTATCTGCATATTGTTATCGCCAGGCGCAAACATTCGCTTGATTTGCTTGTTCTCGCGACATTCGCGCCAGTTGGAGAATAAATCTACTGGTAATATTAAACGCCTCTCGAGGGAACACGAGGAAGGCGATAAAAAAGAAACAAATGCTTTGTTCTCTCTGACACGGAGAGACAGATAAAGATGTGAACCGGCTAAAGTGCCGAACGACTCGTGTGTTGAAACTCGCGACTCTACGATTGCGTTCGCCACGCGAAGATTGCCTGTTTAGCATGTAATCGTTAAATCGAAGATTCTTCTCTTACTTTTTCTGCTTGTTAAGCTGTGAAAATTGTGAGAAAACTGAATTTTCTGTCTCCTTCAGTGTCACGTATTTCTTCCGCGTGTTCGTTAAAGTGGACTTTACCGGAAGTGGGTTTAACCCGGAAAATATGCGTTGACTTTGCCCTTGGTATTTATTAATTTGCGGATATTTGCAATGAACGATAATGTTGTTTCATTGGAATTCAAGGGAAAGAGTGCAATTATGCATGTTTCTTAAAGTGGATTGAAATGTTTTCTTGCTGTGAAGTTTAAGTTCAGTATTAACAACGGTTTTTGGATTATAAGGACATATGTATCTAACAAATTCTTTAATTAGGGAGAAGTAAGAAGAAATAAGTATTTTTGCGGATCTCGGTGAAAAAAAAAAATAATGGAGGAACTTTAAGTGATTTATAATGTTAAAATTGAATCTCCATAATTCAGAGAAACATTCGTATGGGCAATTTTCGAGCAAGTATATTTTTTCTCTCGATTGTTTTATTTTTTATTTTTATGATACGCAATGTTTCTTTTTAAGTTGGCTAAAATGAGCCCCGAGGCACATTAAAATAGCTAAATAAATTCTCAACAGAACGTCCACCGAAGCGTGCATTGATCATTTATGAATCTTTTTTCCAAATCCATCGCTATGGATTTCCTATTATTTCTGTAGATTACGATCCACTACCATCGATTAATGCATTATAAATCCTTCCTTTTTTAAAACGTCGATGTTCAATAGTCAATTCTCTCAACGACGATCTTTTTTTTTCTGACTCAATCCTACTGTGGACGCAATCTTTTTGTTAAAACTACACGACTTCATATTAGTTTTTACAGTGCAGCATTAATAAATTTCTTCTCAAATGATTTGCTACACTTTGTGTAACTTCTCTGGCGGCGGTCAAATTTTCTATAAAGTACATGTCTCACTCTCGCACTCTCACTCTATCGTTCTATTATTCGACACGAGTATAATCACGAGGACAAACATTTATTCACTCGCCTCTCGATCCCCAACACTCGTGTCTCCTTCTCTATCGCTTCTGTGTATTTATGCACTACGCGTTCTTCGCGGAAAAGCATTTCTCTCGCTCGTTCTCTCTTCGTACTCTCTTATCCCTCTTATTATTGCCGAACGCGTGGGACCCTCTTTATTGAAACCCGTCACGTTGCATCACGGCAAACACAGACAGCTCGTCCACTCGACTCACTGTTGTCAGTTGTCAGACTCTTTTCATTTCAAGTGGATGCTCTGTAACAGCGCCAATGCTCTGCGGTCAGTTCTCTCTGCATTCCAGAGCCACCGACTCTCCTTATCGCGACTCAACCAAAGTATAAGGTGAATGTCCCTCGTAGGGCATTTGAAAAAAGACACTGTTTATTTTTTGATTGCACCTATCATTGAGTTTGCTGTTTGTTGTTACGAAAATTAAAGGCTTAAGGAAGAAGGTTCTTTGCAAAAAATACTACTGCCGCGTGTATTTTCGTCACATTTGAAAAAGTGTAATTTTCGCCATCTTCAAAATGCATTTACAGTATAAATTCTTTAATGTACAATTGATAAATTAATAATGACAAAAGTAATGTTTTTTTTTCTCCTTTTTATCATCAACAAAAAAAAAAAAAAAACGAATTTATTTTGATTATTTGGAAAATATTACGAATAATCTAGCTGGAAAGAGTATATGTCCTTTATTTTAACTCAGATTGAGAATCATTTTTCAGTCTTGGTATTATTATCATGATCTTTTTTTTTTTTAAATATTATAG
Source organism: Perithous albicinctus (assembly GCA_964016905.1). Lineage (NCBI taxonomy): Eukaryota > Metazoa > Arthropoda > Insecta > Hymenoptera > Ichneumonidae > Perithous > Perithous albicinctus. The sequence goes on from OZ024692.1 coordinate 19,877,925, forward strand.
AATTATTTTCATATAATCGACATGAATCGTTTGTTTTCAATTATTATTTCAGAATTGTCATTATACGCAGTCTTAGTTGCTATTAAAACTATACTATTCTGTTGATGATAATAAATCTGTAAATAGAAAATATGTCACTCCATATTCAGGATTTACGAAAACGTTATTTTTCTCACAATCAATATCTATGTAGATAAAATAAATTCTGCGATATATGTATTTTAAACTTAGCGAAAACCTCTTTTTTTTCAGATTTCTAAAATTCGTGCTGCTACAAAACATTTTTATGAAAGACTGAAAATCTGAAACAAAAAATTTACGTTTTTTTTTAACAGCCCTACAGGAAACTCCACCTTACGAGTCAAAATAATTTATCCATGCATCAGCCACAGGCTCAAAAGAACAACTTATGTCATTTATTTCAATTATCTAAACGAAAAAAAAATAATACTAAATAATTGATATACAAAATATACGAATCTCTTTTTCAAATTCAGAATAATGTTTGTAGTCTTAAAATTATCATTATCTTTTTGAAAGAGTGCTTAAACATTTCCTTCGTCCAATTTACGCGAATTTGATTTTTAATTAATATGGTAGTTTTGAAAAAAAAATAAAGTAAAAATGAAAAATGAATTTATAGAATAGTGACAATAATATTAATAATAAGACGTCACTTTTTTGCTCTAGTTGCAAAATTCTCAATAGAATTTTCAAACGAGTATCAATAGAATCTTGAGAATAAATCCATGATAAATTTTTCAAAACCCTATCACTTTTCTTCCCACAGAAAGTTGTCGAGACAGCAAAAAAAAAAGAAAGAAAGAAAGAAAAATGTAATATCCGACAAAGCACAAGCAACTGCCACTCGTGTAAGCGCGATCGAACATCTCTCAACTATCTCGTCGGATACTTCCCGAAATACCTCGTTCCCACTTTCTTCCAGCACTTGAAGGACTTTGTTTTCCTCTTTGCTAGTTTTTTTATCTTTCTTTTGCCAACCGTGATACCAATGGTCTCGGTCGTGAACCCCAACAATCCAATTTCCTTCGAGATAAGAATCTCAATGTGTCCTTTTCTATCTCTATTTCGCTCTCTCTCTCCCCTCTGAGAAAATTTCATCGTCTCGCAAGGGCGAGTAGACAGCGATGAGCATCGCGAAAATCTATTTCGGCGACAAACTGTGTCCGCGACACTCTATTTTCTCGGTCCCCTTCAGTGTATCTGGCCTGCAACATCGCATTCCATTCTATTATTCGTCGTGGTCGTAGTAGTTTAAAGAAAATTCTCTCGTGCTCGCCAGCAACAGCAGCAGCAGCAGCAGCAACAGCGCCACCAGAATCCAAAGAATACATAGCGCATATACGTGCAATCACTTCGTCGTGTGCACTGCAACGTTTAGTTGCCGCTGGACACTCGTTTTGCTTGTTCATGAACGACGAAGTATCGCAGCGGCCGGTTTTCTGCTAGCACATACGCAGGGAACGCAGTAGCAGCAAGCATATACCTCGGTTCTCCAACCGTCGTCGCTCTCTTCGTAACGGACTACGGGACCCGAGAGAACCCGTCCGGCCCTCTCTCTTTCCTCGTCCTCGGTACCGGCGAAACCTCCCCCTTCTCCGTCTTTTCATTCTCTCAAATATCACCACCGCCTTTGCCACACTGGGTAAACCGGGTGTCCGAAGTTTTTTGCCACATTCCCTCGAGCCATTGATTTGCTGAGCGCTCCAACGAACAGCCGTTACTGTTGTTTGTTGCCCCAGCAGCTATTTGATTAGCATTATCGGAAGGGAAAAAATATATCAAACAGAGGAATGCGTCTCTTGAATATTGCTTATGATGTGCTAGGTTTGCGTCCATCTTTGCTTACTCATAGAGCTTTATTTTTATGATTTTCTTCCCGAGATTTTAATGTTAGACAGGATACTTTAGGAGAAGGAAAATTCAAAGACACTGATATTCGTTGAAGAACGTCTCACTGTCCTGAATAAAGTATTCCAATAAAACGAATTAAACGGACAAAAGTCCAATCGAAATCATTTAGAACCGATTAATTTTTTATCGGAATTCTGTGATACAAGAACATCCAGCAGAATTTTCGCACTTTCGCAACAGATCCGATGGAACGAAAAATTCACAAAAAATCTTTGGTATGCACGTAATATCTCGAACAATCACGCATAATTAGTTAGCGAAAAGCTGAACGCACCCTCCGGTCAACAAAGCTTTCAAAATCTCACGAATCAACGAAATAAATATCCGATACACAAATAATTGGATTAAAACACATGACCTTAATTACAAACTCAATTGATCGAAGATCACGTTCACCAAATGATAAAAAATTTAATTTTCCCACTAAAACGTATAACCATGATAAAGGATAATCTAACGTTAGTAGAACTTCTGAATAAACTGAAGAGATTTCCGAACAAAAGCCAAAATGTCTAATTTCATCTTTCTATAACTTTAGCTAATTTTCAGCTGTTGCGCTGAAACGATATTCATAAATTAAGTAATATTCAAAGATACAAATTAGTATTGCACTTCATGCAGTATCTGTAAACCAATTTCAGATTTTATGGGACTTGAAATTTTCAGAAAAAAAAAAGGCTTGTCACCTTTCTTTTTGGTTACCTTCGATCAGTGTAACGGTGGCGTTTTGTGAATTTGAATTTTGGGCGATCGAGCTGAATGTTTTACACGAGTCGATCTACCTCTAAGGTTGTTTTTTTTTTTTGTGGGATTTAACAGTTATGAATATTTACTTTTTTAAAATTAATTTTAAAAAGTAAATATTCGCGAGCTCGAGAACGGTTCAAGCAACCGATCAAAATTTTTGCATAAAACTTAAATAGAGTGCGTCAATGTTTGACACTTAACTTGGAAAAAATCGATAAAGTAGTTAAGACTTTACAGATATTTGAATTGTCGTAATCTTTTCAAAATTTCTGTAACCTGAGAATGGTTCATGCAACTGATCCAAAATTTTGCATAAAACTTGAATAGAATGTTCATTCTATTAAAAAGAGAAGTTTTATTAGATTTTTTTAAACATTTAATATAATTACGATTATTTAAAATCAACATATTGTTAGTTAGAATTTAAAAATCTGATAACACTCTTAAAAGTCCTGTATCTGATGTCAATATTTTTTATGTTTCGACCCAAAGTCGGCTGGACCTCATTTCTATTTTTTTTGCGAATTTTTTTCAAAGAGAAACTTGTTATTGTTATATTGACCTTTCGTTCCACAGATATGGCCAAAGAACATAACAAACCAAATTTATAATAACAATTGACAACATGTTTACAAGAGGTTTCAATCGGAGAACTCGGTTGTTAAGGATAACTAACATAGCACTTGTTCGTCACTAACTTTAAAAAATTGCTATTAGCATTTCAGGACTTACTTTTTTAACAAAGTGACTCCTTAGTGATATCCAAAAAGCACTCCTATCTTAATGCATATTTGGTGAGTGGCACTAAATTATATAGAAACAATGTATATTTAACTGTATAATTCGTTAAATTTATTTACTATTATTTTTGTAACTTATAGCAGCTAAAACTAAAAAATTCTGAAGAGGACTCTAATACGAGTCGAAACGTTAAAATGAATTATTTATTATTTTTCAACCGAACCATTGCCGCAACATCCCAACATCATTATAAGGAAAGTTTCTCTACGAAAGTTCATGTAAAAAAAAAAAAAAAAAAAAAACATGAAACTAGTTTGAATTAATCGAGAAAGTAATAAACCTTTCTTTAACTTTTTTTAATTGCCCATTATCGGTTACCTTTGCTTTCCTACATTTTCGTGAATTTCGAACTTTTCTTTTTAATGCAATATTTATATATTTTACTGTGAATGAGATCGGAGTATTAAAAAAAAATAATGCAATCATCGAAACTAAACGAATAGTGTTACATAATTTAATAAATCATATAATTGCAATACAAAATGGTGATTGTGAGATGATAATCAAAGAGCATATTGAGCAATTGAATTTCTCTACGTGTGTAAGCGGCTGAAAGCATATTTAGTTCGCGACAACTCTATAAACTGTATAAAATCAGCGTTAAATGGACCTTCTCCTAGGCTCTCCCCTCTCTCCATAATCTAGTAGTATATAGTTGATAGTGAAGTGAGTGAACTATGCGGTTGCACGCACTCGTTGCGCAGTTGCATCAGAAAATAAATGTCTAACGAGAAACACGTGTTGTTTTGATATTTTGCAGTGCGAAGACCGAGCCTACCTGGGAGCGTTTAAGAAGCACGTCCCCCGAGACCCCCCCAGCCAAAATCACACGCCTCACCTCTCCCCTGTCCTCCTTCTCCTCCTCCGTTCCCTTATCCCCCATTAACGCCGTAAAGACATCCGCAGCCTCCTCCCGTATCGTCGGCAATAATCACATTCGCGATCTCGCTAACGGATCATCATCAGCAACAGCCATGGACGGTATGGACAACAAGCCCGTGCTCAACGACGATCCGTCGGTCACACTCACCATTCGACTTATTATGCAGGGCAAGGTAAGATATTATTCCTCGTTAAAAATCAAAATGATAACAAACCAATTTGAAATAAAATGCTAAATATATAAAATTGAGGAAACAGGCGTGATAGAAAGAAAAAAAATCTGAAATTTGTATCACATATCCTTTCTCTATTGTAGAAACTTGCCTGATTTTTGTATTTTTATTTTCTTTACCTTCGTCCAGATCGTTTAAATAAAATTTGAGCATATTATGAGAGTCTTTTAACGCGCAATTTTGTCGCGAATGTGCACATTACGAATTCTGCCTTGTCATAACTTAAAGCTCCAAAAATGTAGAGATCAAAAATCTATATTTCAATAAAGTTTCGGTAGTTAAAGCAGTAGAATCAGATCGATTGTCTACTTAATTTCTGAATACTATTTAATAACAGCCCCTGGGCGATGCTTGCAGTAAAATGACGTAGAGAGGCGATAAGCACGGTAGCATTGTAAAATAAATAATATATATTCACTCATAATAACATTATTGATCTGAACTTTGTGATTTTTTCAGTTTGTGACAAATCGTTTATCATCCTTACTGCCCGCAGTACCCAGCATCGTTACTCCTTAAGATGATGTGACATATCATCTATCTCTCAGATTGTCATACGTGCGAGTGAGGTAGTTGAATCTTCCCGAAGTGTTACTCCCCGTTACGGTTAATTTTTCGGATAAATGTCGAGATGTACGGACTGCAGACTTCTCAGACGAAGTCAGTGCACCTCGTATTTTGTCCGAAAAATCAATCGTGGTCGAGAACAACGCTTTACCGCTTTTTTTTTTACCGACCGAAAAACTATAAACCTTTTTCCAAAGTTGCCGAGTGCGGTTCTAGTTAAAAGAAAAATCTTACAGCCTGTAGAATTACAAGACAAAGTATGTAAGATTTTATTTCAATCTAAAAGCGTTGGCATCCTTGAAAAAAATGGTTCAGAGATATGGTTCGAAAATATCAAGATTCATCTTCTCAATCAACCAATCGATAAAGAATTTTTTGATCAACAAAATAAGCTATTGCTTGTTATGATCCAACTAATATTATGGGTTTTTTTTTTAAACAGAAAACCGGATTACGAAAACATCTCATCGGACATTTCCACATATCAATGTATTTTTTTTAATCGATTCACCTAAGATCAACATGTGGGAAAGGAAAACTAATCAAGTTGTTATCGTTTTGCATTCTCTTTTGTCGCGTGATTAAGAATTCTTAAGGCGAACGACTTCATTACCCACCGGCACCCTATGTGTGACCCTTTTATTTCATCGTACTTTACTTTCCCCACCAGTATCAATGACCCAATGGACAAAGAGAGAAAAAAACTGATAGTCTTGGTCAGTCGGTAGTAGAAGGAGTTGATCGCAAGTTCGTTCATATCTTCGAATAAAAATGAAAAACAAACTGCGAGATTCAACAAGAAAATTTAAACATGATTAATATAATGTAATACACTAATTAATATAATCTGTTTTCTATACAATATTTTTTTTACTTTCGAGCATAAAACTAGTTTTGAATCGACCTGAACATTAATGTAATTGCTTTAGTTACCTTTCAAATGCAATTTTGCATTATAGCATATTTAGTCGTGAAAAAACTCGAGAGATAGATGAACCATTCTCTTAAGTATTCTCCAGAGGTTAAAACCACATACAGTAATATAAATCGCTCTCAACTACGTTCGATCAATCGTCTCCTAAAAAATTGGTGTGTCACGATATATTGCTGGCTCGATATATTTAATTGTTTTCATTTTATTCGTCCTGTGATTGGTCGCCGGTATCGTCAGACACGTTGAAACCGAAACCAGGTTCAAGTATTGAAACGTTTTCTTTATGTCAAATGTCAAATTTGAGTTTAAAAAACTGTTTAGTGGAAGTGCGTTGCCATCGCCCATTGAAAATAGATGACGGGCAGCAGCGCGTCCGGTCTGGCTAGTGCATTAAAATTAGCATAAACCGTTGTAAAAACTTAACAGTCACTTCACTACTCTAAAGTGCAGCAAAGTCTTAGATGTTTAATAACTGACTCGTTCATCTCAACTCCTTAATTAAAGTAAATGCAAAACGATTTGTTTTATCCCACAAAGAAAAAATATATTCGCCACTCTGGTTAAAGGTAAATGAAATACAAGAGATACAAGTCTTAAAAGCGTACAGCATGAGAATCGATGAAGTAATAATAGCTGAAACCGAAAAGAGTTTTAAAGATACTTTCTTCGGGAGAAGTCCTCCGCCAATGAAACAACACGGCGCACTCATTCCAGTAGTGGTCCTGCTGCTTCTTTTCTCTAGCTCTCATTCTGTCAGAGGGTTCGAGGGAGTTACGACTTCGTTAATGCACTCTGTGCTCAGTGAAACCGGCTCGCTTGCACCCTCGCGAAACGGGGGTTTTTCAATTTCATTATACCTGATCAAAGAAGCGCATAAATTTAGCATCGAGGCTAAACGGAATCTGCCGGTTGGCTTGCCGAGAGAGAGCTTCAGTGTCTGCAATGTCTACACAGGACATTCACTTATATCTATGTATACATATTACATTTGCACTTTATTTCGATATTACCCATTTTTTAAATTCAAATTGTGAGTATATATTCATTTATGATTTTTCTTTTCTGTATCTATTTTTCTTTCTTCTATTTATTATCCTCGACAAATTGGCCAACAATTCTTACGATCCGGACATTCAGTTTCATACGTGACATTGCGATTTTGATTATTCTCAAGATTCTCGGTTTGGATTCACTGCACGAAAGGCAACGATCCATTTTATTGCGCGTCGCGTGTCATGCAAGAGAAAAACAATGTAACTGCCTTTCACGTAGTTGCCCGATGTCGGAGAGACGTAAAAATAAGCAGCAGTCTAGCAAGCTCGACCGGTGAATCAGAATCCGCAGCAGCACGCCACACGCGCCGCGACACTCTTGTCTCTTGGCACGCCTCGCCGTTTCTCGAAGCGATTTTATTATTGACTCGGGTCATGGATGCTAAGTAGTCGAGCAGACGCTTACGCATAGCCAACCCTCTTCTACCTTCTTCCATGATATACTTGTATACCTAATATGCATCTATTGCATCTTGCATCATACACTTTTATTTTATTTTAAAACAAGGCTTTCTCTACGAGGAAGCAATAATTCTTAATTTCCGAAATTCTTCTCTTTAGTTTACTCTTTTTCAAGAACATATATATATATATATTCTTTTTAGTGATAAACTTCTTTTGTTGCTGTAAAGTCGAAGTACCAGTTTTTGAAAGAAAAGAAAAGGAAAACAGTTTTGTTAATTTGACAGATTTTTTTTTTTCTTGTTCTTCAATGAATTGAAAAAAATGTTAATGAAATTTAAAAAGTAACAAAAATATTTCTTCTAAATGTGGCAAAATTAGACATTTTTGGTAGTTAAGTTAGAAGTGACAAAAAAATGTTTAACCATTTATAAGTCACAGGAATATCCTCACTCTTCCTGTGACTAACACCTTTCGTTCCGTTTCGATACGTCCTGGGGCATTGCACAAAAAAAAATTGTAAAAGTAAAACGATTAATCTCCTTTTTTGCTGGGCAGATGATAAAAATATATTTCTTAAAGAATAATAGGAGAATTTCGGTTTTATCGCAATTTGATGTAAAAGTTTGGTGAAAATAAGTTGAAGGGCATGGATTTTGATACGATTTTAATTTTTCGAATTTTAGTAAAAATTAGTATTAAGATAATTTTCGGCGTCGAATTTCTTGATACCTCGAACTCGGGGTCGTAGAAAACATGAAAGCTCTGTTGCTTTAAAACTTTAAAAACAAGTTTCAAACTTGCGGTTTGCTTTTTTCTTTTTTTTATCTATAGTACACAAAGCCACTTTGATGAAGAAGTCATCATTAAGCATCGTACTTTCTCATTGAGGTGTTTCTTTTAACTGTAGATTAACAAAAATAAGGAAGCAATTTGCAATGTCTAACTTGAATTTTTTTTTCGTTAAAAATATTAAAAAATTGTTATTAAAAAAAATGCGTGCGTAAAAAAGTTAAAAAAAAATGATACTTCGTTATTCATGATGTTGAAGTTTGCATCGTTGCAATGCAACGAAATTAAGAAAAAGAATTAATTGTAATGAACCCAAAAAATTATACCAGATATAAAAAGTTATTATAACGACTAAGAACATGAAGAAACAAATATTGCACTGTGTTACAGTACCCTTGACGGAGGGTAAAATTGGGAATTTTATATTTTTTGATTTCGTTGCATTCCAACGATGCAAATTTCAACACCATCATTATTTAATTTAAAAGTCCATAATCTATAAAGGAATTTGCCGACATTATGCAATGAAAATTACTGTTCAACTTATTAACTGCGAGGAATTCGTGTAAAATGCATTCGACAGATATTTAATAAAAGCCTACAAAGTAGAACCTTTCAAATTGCTTTCTCATTACTTACTATCTTTGACAAAGCCTTTTTTACAAAGCTAACTCTATGAGGAAGCATGTTGATCAATTTTGGCTTCCTCATAGAGGAAGCTTTGTAGTAAGAGACTTTGTCAAAGATACTAAATAATGAGGCAGCAATTTGCAATGTTCTAGTTTGCAGGCCCGTTTGAGCTCTAAAGACATTTTTTTTTTTTTTTGATTCCACATCTAAAATTAAAACCGTTCGATCAATTCGCGTCAACTTTTTATTCAAACCTTGTTCTGAGACAATCCACATATGTACCAAATTTGATTTACATCATTTGATTTAGGATTAAAACAAAACAAAAATTTCGCGGCAGCAATGTTTTGTTTTTTACAGTAGAAAAAGAAATTACAAACGCAACGATCATTCCTTTCCCAAATGCATCTTTGATAATTAATAATCATAAAATCACGTAAAAAATTGCAGCCGAATATCTCAGAATTTTCATGAGTTGAAGTAGTGCTTGCAGACATTTTGAAAAAAAAATTGAAATTGCAATAAAATTAGAAGCACTCTTTCGATTCTCGTCAAATTTGGTAGAGATCATGATTTACGCGATTTAATTCATTTGTGTAGCAAATTTTAGCTCGATATCTCTTAATTTACAAAAGTTATAGCGTGAAAATTATTTTTCCGAAATGTTGAAAATGCTGGAAAATGTAAATTTTCAAACCAATTCGCACCAAGTATAATCCCAAATGTTGTTCTATGATGAAATTTCGAAAAAAAAAAAAAAACAAAATTTTCGCGAAAACGAAGCTACCTCTGTAAGGAAGCAAAAATTAGGAATCTACGCTTTATCGAAGTACAGAATCGCTATATATTTAATTAAGAATGTGTATTTCGCGTTGCTAAAATATTTTTTAAATTGCATGCTACTGTATTGAGATACAAAGTTCGTTCGAATAAAATCCTTTTAATTCTAATATCTTTGTGTCGAAGTAATAATTGTTGCCAATTATACATGAGTTAATTGACATTTCTTTACAACAACAAGAAAAACTAATTAAGTCGTATAAAGTGGTATTTAAAACAAAACATATATTTAAAACAGAACAGAGCAATACCAGAAGAATTTCACGGAGGTTTGGCGCGAGAGGCAAGCGTCTCTCTTCGGTCTCCTCCCCTCCCTTCGCGCTCGCGCCCGCGTCATCGATCTCTCCTTCATTTTTTAGCATTTCTTTTTTTTTTTTCTCTGAACCAACCCCTTTTACCGCTACTTCTCTCGTCTCGCTACTCACCCCTCGTTGGAGTGTGCGTCTACTCATTCCTTCCATCCTCCATTTCTCTCGCCCTCTTCATACACGGATTACCAGTACCAGTGTCTCCTTCAGCTCCTGTATTCCTCTACACGTTTCGTGTCTATCCTCTGTCCACAACGTCCAAAGTGAAAGACCCTATGCATGTGTGTGTGCTTCATATCCATCCACAGTGTTGGCTCCATGTATTCTACATGGAAGCTACGTTCGCCAATACACTGCATCTCATTCTATGGACGTTAAACATCGTGATACCCCGTTGTTAGAGGAGAACGGGGCAAAACGGGTAACAAAAGGCTAAGAAATTGTAGTTTTTAAAAAAGAAGTGTTGTTTGTGTTAACGATGAAAAAGAAAGATGCAAAGAAAAACTTTGCATAATGCTTCCTCATTATTTTCCATTTCTTACAACGACACCTCTATGAGAAAGTTTTCTGACCAACTTCCGAGCTTCGGCACGGAAACTATACAAAAAGGGAAAGTAATGAGGCAACTATATCCAAAGTTCTGCTTTACATCCTTATTTTGAAAAATTATGGAAATCGAAATTTAAGAGACTTTAATATGCAATATAGCAGTTACAGTATTTCTAACTGTGACTTTCTGGATATTTGAGAAATTCTTAATACTTTGGCATAAAAATATGCATTTCTTTTTTACCACCACGAAGCTTCTTCTATGAAACAGTAATAAATGCAGAAGTAGAGCAACTCGGTCAAAAGTAGTCTGGTTCACCAAATCGATATACCAATAAGAACGCAGAATGTCGACAATCATGTCACGATCAGCGAAATTGTACTCAACGAACTATCGATATTTCATTTTTATTAAGATCAGCATAGAAAATAAAGTTCATATAAGAAAAAAGTACAGCTGCAGAGTAAAGAAGTTGAGGAATTTGGGGTGAGTTGGGTTAGGAGATTTTTTTAAATCAACGGTTGCATTCTATGCCATACCCATATTGACAGAATACAATTTTTCACCATTTTTATAGTTATGGCAAAGTAAAATTGAAATACTTGCAAAATAGACACGATTTTCCCTCTCTAGAATCTACTTTTGATCCCGTATCCAAATAATTAGTGCAGTAATAAGCTACTTCCTTTTAGAAGGTACTTAACTTTACGCTGCGACGGTACTTAACTTTTTGTTTCATTCACGTTCTAGCATCAGGTGAACAATTGTGATCCGACTTGCCTCGCTTTCAGAAAATCAAGTTGAATAGCACTGAGTATAAAAAATTACACTAAATGTCACAAGACAGTAATTTAAAAAAGATGAGTTGCTACTAAAAATGTAGTTACTATATTCACTTTGATCCAACGTGCCCCATTCGTCTTTATTATTTTTTACTGACTTTCGATTACCTCCAAACTTATCCACATAAAACTTGAGAAATAAGTAGTAATCATATTCTCAGTAATTTGGAATTATCGAGCGCATTGCTACACTGGCTTCCTCAATGGTCCGTTTTGACCCACGTTCGCCTTCATACACGCACAGATACAAGCAAACACTGACAAGTTCAGAACGTGTCACTGTCCATGCTGCGTTCACTCATGCATAATACAAGTGTCCCTATCCTCTTGTCTTGCAGCAACCAGACGTGTTCACACGTCTACCCACGTGTCCTCATCTCTCCCTCCTTCCCCATTTTCCGTTGCAGTCTCACTGCAAGAACTTTCCCTCTGTTCTTCGTGTGAGTACAAGTGCATATTATGTGCACATACGTGCATTGTCTTCCTTCCCCATTTTTTCCCTCGTCACCAACGAACTCGAACACATTGTTACACACCCCATTGGCTCAACGTCGGGTTGTCCGCGAACCTGTCCGTTCCTTCCTATCTATACCTACAGCCACCATCACCAGCAGCAGCAACAGCAGACTTCTATAGGGTCGTGCTAAAGTGCGGCCCGGAAATTATTGCACGTTTCTGCATATCTGAATGACGCTCTCGTCGCTGCTGCTACGCGTCGCATCATAAAACAACCCTTCTCGCGCTTTCTTGCAGCACGTCCCCCCCCCCCCCCCCCGCCCTTCTTATGCTTCTTTAGCACTTCGGTCCCCTTTGCTCCCTTCTCGGGAATGCTTTTTTTTTAGGATGGCGTTTGTTGGAACGCTGGAACGGGATAGAGGCGTTGTCAACCACTTATTTTACAGCGTACTTGGAAAGCTCTTCCTCTTAAGGAGGTTGAAGCGCTTCACACCAGTCAAAAAAGTCAGCTGTATTTGTTATAAATTATACAAAGTTTTTCGAAGTTAATTGACGGTAGTTGATTTATGAGAAAGTTTTAAAAACAAAATTGCATCTTTTTATTTGATTGTTTGGGCCTGATTTTTTTTTTTTAATTGGATTTTTCTACAGTGAGATTTTCCGAACATTTTGATGTTATAAGTGTCTAGAAGTTGAACATTTTTTTTTTACTTTTTTAACAGGAAAGAGGCTTCGAACAAAAATGACAAAGGTAAAAACAACATTGTTTTATCTTCACAAACTGCTACATGTCTGTCAAGTACGAAGCGTTTCATTGACACTAATGGATTTGAGTTTTCCCTTTCACTAAGAACTGATAATTGATCGAAGCAGTCGGTATATATCCCACCGACCCGAGCATATGACTTCAACTCATTACTGATAACATTCTCGTACAATGCTACATTGTAAATCGTGGACCCACGTTGTTTCCTCCACTACCACGTTCTAGAAGATTATGTTATCTACATTTAAGTATTGATATATTTTCTTCCTATTTGACGATCAAAGAACAGAAGATTTTTTTCTGTTCTCTCGGATATATTTCTACATTTAGTGAACGATTAGATGCTACAATTTCTAATTATTGCAGAGAGTATACAGAGGGGTAACGAACAGTATGCGTCGATGTTCTTTTTTTTATTCCTCTCGGTTTTTCTACCGAAACACACTGGGTGTTGCAGGGAGAGTAGTCGATGTCGCAATCGTTCTTATTGCTTCTTTTTCTGATCTCAGAACACTCGTCTCTCCTGGCACTTGCAGTTTCCGTGCTGCGCGTTACGGCCATCGGAGAGTTGAAAGTTTACGTACGGAAGAGAACGAAGTGCTTCCACGTCAAATCTCGTTACAGCCGTAGGTTTTTACGGCTCGTCGACCGCGCAGTTGTAGCCGCTGGTGGTGCAGCGTCGTAGGGTTTCTCTCGAGACTACAAAGCTTCTTCTTCCGAGGTATATTTCGCGTCTTCAGCTTTGCGTCCCTCCTTCCGGCATAAGTGTCGAGACTCTGATGGACTAAAACCGCAAAGGGCTAATCTGAAATACGGTACTGTAAGTTTTTATTTGCTTTTTTTATGGATTGCGTTTCGGTTTTTTGAAAACTCTTTTAAATGCAATTTATGGGGTGGAAGATGTTTACGACATGACATTTTTTTTTTTATTACGGTTTTATATAGAAATCGGTTTTCACGGATCTATAATCCAATGTATTTTATTTTCTTATTTTTATGTAAATCGGAACATCTAAAAAGTTTCAAATGTATTTCGATGTGGCAAAAACGTAGAGAACAGTTTTTAGATGTTTCCACCGAGATTTAGCCCTGTACGTACATTATATATTTCTAAATTATGATCGCCAAGTTCGTATTATATATTTTTTAATTGTTCTTTGAGCCAACTTCACGTAGTTGGCTCAAAGTAATTTCGGTTGGCTCCAATCCAAAAGTCATCTCTCAGTGTATATTTTTCGAAGCGATTTTCTTCATTTATTATAAGTTTTCACACAATATTCGAATCTAGGTTCAAGAGTTTCCGTGGATATTACAATCGTGTACAATTTGGAGCATGTATGTAGCATATTAACGATGAATAATCGAAACTACGAAAACATCGAGTTTCACCGATCAATATCGCTAATAAAATTTACGAGTGATGCAAGTGTTTTTTTAGATTCGTATTTTCTACGATTCAGTTTAGATTACGGGAAAAACCAGTGTCATGTCCCTCGGAATTGTCAAATGCAGGGCACGACGCTTTCCTTTTGCCCTAAAATTCACAAATTTCGGAATAATATATTTTCAAAATCAGTAATCCCAAATTTTACCGCGTCATGATCAACTACAGCTCGACATGCATGGTTGATGATGGACGTGTCAAAAGTGTCCAAAGTCTCCATGAGCAAAGAGAATAATTTCGGTTGACAATTGAGTCGGGCTTTGCAGTAAACTAGACCGAGCCGAAAATCATCAGGCTGTTTGTAGGAGAAGCAGCACAGCTGTTTGTATGTCCATTACTTTTTGTGGGGCTACACTCGTGCAGGGTGTGACCCGGATATCTCTCCTCTCCTCGCGTTCGTTCCTCTTTGTTTCTTCAAGCGCAGAGTACATAGCTATGAGACATACCTCTACCCAAGTAGAGGCTTATATATCGCATAAGCGGAGTAGAGCACAAAGTAGAGTTGTCGCGAAGCGACAATCGTCTAGTTGAGCCCGGTGACCCAGTTGCACCTGTGAAAATTCTTGGCATCGCACGATCGCACCCGATCTACACACACAATATTCACCAGCGTGTTTGCATGCATTTGCTGTATTAAAAACCCAGAAGAAGTGACATTCCACTGATTTCCAATCGAGCGAGAGAGACCTAGACAACTAAAACCACGTGGACAGGCGCGTTTGCCAATTTCTTGACGCCTCAATGGCAATTCGTTTTGCCGGACAAATAAATCTACGCTTGTCCGCACAGACTCTCAACCTCTATATCTATATTGACGGCTTCCTTTTTTCCTATTCGTCACACACTTAAATTCGAGGGACATCGGACGTAGATTGGATTTGCATGCACAATAATAATGAAAAGTTTGATTTTATTCGACTTTGACTGGTTTGAGTAACTGGTCGTATAATAGTAATAATAATAATAATAATAATATCAACAAGTTATCAATAAATTTGTAAAAAGAAACATTGTTAAAAAAAACTCAACAAAGACCTATATTTTTATATAATGTTAATTCTATGATTTAAAAAAAAAATATGTGTTTTTACTTTTTATTTTGAGAAATGATAAAAATGTTGCAATTGGTGGGAACGGCTTCGTAGAAAGATTTCACCATAGACAGTTTCATTTTTTTTTTAACCCTTCAAAGAATCTCAAAGATTTTTTTTTTTTTTTGCTTTGCCAAAGATACCAAATAATGAGGAAGCAATTTGCAAGGTTCTACTTTGCAGCCTTTTTATTTGGTTAGAGAAAATGAGTGTAAGGAACAATTCAAATAAATCTTCCTACATGAAGAAGCATATTGACATGCCAAGAATTCTTAACTCATCGAAATAAGGTAACAATAACATTTTTAAAAAAATCAATCCTTTTATTAATCTCAATGCAACATACATGCATGTATAAACATTATTTTCCATCACCACCAGTAAAAAGATTAAAAGGGTGTATTTGAATACCAATTACTTCGGAGTTTCATTACAATCAGTTACTCATATTAGAACGACTATTGTAAAATTTAGGCAGGAAAAAATTACAATTTCGTCGTTGGAATACAACGAAATCAAAAAATATAAAAGCTCCAAGACCTCGCCCCTTGTTAAGGGTACTGTAATGCAGGTGCAATATCTTTTCTTCATGCTCTTAGTCGTTACGATATCTCTTTATACCTTGTATAATCATTTCGGTTCATTACAATTAATATCTTCTCTTGATTTTGTTGCATTTCAACGATGCAAACTTCTACATCATTTGGTCAGGCAGAGTCAAGGAATTTTGTTCCATTACTTTTAGCGGTCCTCATTTAGTGAAGCGATTTATATTTAATAATATTCCAATTATATTTCAATTACACGTTATTCCAATCGTTCTCAACACTGAATCGTATTATTTTGTAAAGCTTTACCGCCCTAATGATTAAAGAAAATGATATTGAAAAAAATAATTCGTTTGGCCTCCCTTGAGAGCGAGAATTCGCGTGCACGTCACTCGGTTCGACTCACCCTTAGCACGCTTGGTGCTTCTCGTATCTACGTGGAAAAGAACTACGAAGAACTGGACTGTAGCCAGAGCCACTGGCCAATCGACTAGACGAAGTATCTCGTATCTCCCCAGATTCCAGCATTACCCTCGGTGTCCTCTCGATTATTCTCCGAACCCTCCCGATATTGGCTCTTACACTCAACTGGAAAAGCTTTCCAGTCGTTCCGAGCTTTCTCTGTGCATGACATTTTCCAGCATGAAAACGATTCACGGTAGTATCTCTCAGTTGGAACTCTGTGTAATAGAATCCTTCTGGGGTCTCTTCTCTACTTCGGTATACTGATACCGCTGCTATAATACTCTTCTAGTTCTCCTGGCACCAAGTGCAAAACTCATTTCGAGAGACTCGTTTCTCTATCCGCAATATTACATACGAGCTTTTCCCCTTTGTCGTCTCGAGGCTTCAGACCTCGTAGTCACACGACCTCGCAATCTCTCTCGACGCCCAGCTTCGTCTGTTCGATCGAATCGGAGAGGTTGTTCACTTTGTGCCAACTGGCAAGCGATTTTATTGGACATCGGGCGCATTGATTAGCACCAATTCCTGTTATTAACATCAACGGACAGGACTGTCTCACTAAAATACATGGTTAAGCTGAAAATTAACATGCTTTTATGATCTAAATATCATTTGAGACTTATAAAACTCGATAAACAGCTAAAAAAGACGAAGTGTAAAAAAACGGTATAACAAAATTATATGATTTTTAAAAAACGTTGCAAAGTTATTTAATTACAGCTTTACGTGCACATTGCTTCCTTATTTTTTAAGCCGGCCGTTCGCAAAACCTTCTATGAGATAATACGTTGGTCAATTTTGTCTTCACCAATAATATTTCCTTATAATATTAAACATTCGATGATTCTGCTTGATCAACGTGCAAAATGTCAGGTCTCTTATTCGAACCTGTGGAAACTTTTTGAATTAAAAAAAAAAAACGAATAAAATGTAAAATGCTCTAACATACTAACTCATATTTATACTTTGTTGGATTTTCACTATAAATTCAGTGTGAAACATCGGCACATTTTATTTGAGTTTTATGCAACATTTCAGATCAGTTGCTTAAACCGCTCTCGAGGTATATAATTTTCAAAAATAAATGCGAATGCAAATTCGTATAAAATCTCAACTAATTTATCGATTTTTGTTCATAGTATCAGTTCAGTTCTTCAGTTGTTCAGTTTTGTGCTGAGTATGAGCCCGATGGCTGGGACATTGTTCGAATTAAAATAAGCACAGACATTTTTCAAGATCTTAAAAATTCGATAAACCAAAAATGCTTCAACCTATTTTTATGAAATGTATACCAAATAAACGTTTGTTTGTAAACCTTGTTAATAACCTTTACACAAATGAAAATCAAAGCTAGCAGAATGATTTATTATACAAATTTGGAAACTAAAATAAAAAATAAGACAATTTCCCCAGCGGTGATAGCGATTTTCCTATATTCAGTACCCGAGAATTCGATGAAATTTATACAAAAACAGAGCTCGTTGCTCAGTACGACGATTTCCAATCGTATTTCCGATCAATTACCCTCGACCGCCATTCTCGTATATCTGTATAACTTTCGGATATCTCTTACTTTCCTTCATCCTGTCGGGTGTGCCTGGAAGAAGGAGAAGTCTGGCTTGTGTAGTGCCGTGAATTCCAGCGAGCTGGACCAAAGCCAGGGCCATTCGCCAAGTGACTGGGCAACGAATCTCCCTCCCGACATCATTCCTATATTTTTTTTTTCTGCGCTAATAACGAGTGTCAACAATTTTTCGAAGAAAAAACAAACCAGCCCAAGTTTCTCCGCTTGCAACCCTTAAAATGCAAACAATAATCCAAACTCTCATTTTACGCCGTACGCAATTTTCCTCCAACCTCCATCAGTCTTTTTTTTTTTTACCACTGAACCGGGTGTTTGTTGAGCGCGTAAATTTTCCGCAACGAAGGCCGAACGTTTTGTAGAGTTGCATGTATAGCTCAGGCCCGATAATTGGCATCCTTCCAGACCCTCTCTGGCGCTCTTCTTTCCTTAAAGCGCAACGAGACAGACGACTGGCCGGCCTTTTGCTCTCGGCAAAAGAGACGCTCAGCGGCATCGCCTTCTTGTTCCTCCAGCTATATTTGTTCTACTCGCGATTTTGCTTATAGACGTTCCTGGCGTGCGCGTTCCGGCGACGATCCTTGTCCGCGTCGGCCGCTCGCACGGCCAGCCGGACGACTACCGCGCCTGGTCATGGTACGGAGTTTCTCGGCTGCTAACGCCCTGAGCGATATCGCCTCGACGAAAATAGGATTATTCGCGAGACCCGTCACCGAGGAAAAGGGATTTCCTATGTCTGGCCAGAAATAGGTGTATGGCCTTCCTGGAAAATCCAGACCCCCTCGAAAGCCACTGATTCGTTTAAATATACTGCTTGGACAGGTTGTTTTGTTGTACAAAACGATACTGGGGACGATTTTGCCTCGAGAACGGAACCGGTATACATTTTTTTTTATTGCTGCAATCAAGACAATTTCACTAATTTTATTTCAAAAATAAAAAGATATGATGAAATATATAATCACTGATACGAGAAAATTAAAAAAGGTACAGAAGGCGTTTGCCTCAAGAAATGATGGTTTATTCATTTTTCCTTTGCTATAATCAAATGCTTAGATACGATAAATATTTCAAATGTTTTAGAAACATGAAATACATAATTAAAATATTATTTTAGTTATGTCAAATTTACACATTCATTAGTATACATCGGCATTGGAAATCTTCACGAGCATCTTCACAAGAACTCGAACACCTTTTAAGCCATTGACCCGATAAAATATATCTCTCGGACAAATTGTATAATTTCCCTATAAAATAGAGAAGTAATGATTACTTTGAGAAAAGAATTTGCACATATTTTAGTATTAGAATCAAATGGCAAGTCAATTTACTTTTTGTTCGTAGTCAAAGTTACTCGAAGAATAATTAAAGCGTTATTAAATAAAATAAAATAAAGAATTTTATTTCATTAAATCGAGGCATTCTCTTGGATTCTTTCAAATTTATAAGTTCATTCGCACGTGCGAGTACTCTCCGCTGCTGCGGTTATTGTATTGAGCTTGGAAATCTCCCCTCGCATCTTCCCGAGAAGTACAGCGACGAGCGCTCTAACGCGTACCATGCCGGAACCTTAATTGGCTCTCTTATGTAGCAACCTCTCAGCAAGCTCCCATACAACTCAGACGTAAACGCTCGGTGTGTTAACTACAAAAGTACGACGTAGCACAACCGAGTGAATAGCCTTATGCGATGTCGATAGTGCACCAATGTTGAAAATCTTTCCAGGAAACAGTTTTAAAAAAATTGTATTTGTAAAATCAACTATAAAAAAAATTTTAAAAAACAAAAAAAAGACGTCCAAAAACTTGTGTTCTGGGATATGTATTTTCTTCAAACGAAAAATGGTAAAAGTTTTGTTTTCGTACACATTTTTGTTGTTGTTGAGATTAGTATACTGAAAAATGTCTGAAACTTTGAGAAAAGTAATCGAGAAAAAATTTCTGGATGAATTAGCATTTCGATAAAATAGATTAACAGCTTTCCTGACAGAGTGATTCGCTCTGTTAGGAAAGCGGTATTTGCTACGTCGCTGAAAGCCTGAAATGCATCAGCACGTGGACTCTTATGTGGCTTGTTCGTTGTCCGAGATCAGCAACAGCATCATCATCATCATCATCATCATCATCTAAGTTTAGAGATAGAGCGCATACCTGGTGGTAGCTTGAGTGCTTCGGTTGACATTATCGGACTGGGAGAGAGGTCAGGGCGTGTCAAGCAGAGGAGAGCCAGATACGAAGCTTGTAGTAGACGACAAGCCAGAGGTGGTGGTCTACCTGCGACTGGACATCGCTCCCAGAGACACTATAGATGCCCACCTAATTATAGTTTAGAGCGTCTACGTGGGGTCACGCTTCACCATGTCCCCTTCGCAATTCCCGTATATCATCAACATTGTGGCGAAACATCGATTCAACTGCATCGCTGCTTCCTGCAGAATACCACAAACATATTCCCAACAATCTGACAACTTTTAATTGCAGGATACTTCTTAATTTCACTCTATAAATATCTCGACGTGCGTAGTGTCAAACTCACTAGTCAGCGTTGCAAACTAATTTTATATCTTTTATATCTGGACTAGATACAAAGTATTTTTTAAAATCATCAATGCAATATATTGTGGTTGATTCTAACTTAATAGAATCTCAATAATAGGAATAATGACATATATTACTGCAATAGTATGTTGGTTTGCTATGCAACTGAGTGAAAATTCTTTGAAGTCCGAAAGTATTTGTAAGGTTTATCTAAATGTCTATGTGGAAGAGTGTGTACATCAATCTAGCATTTTTATTTGCTCGCCATGAAATTCTTGACAAATGACTAATGGATTGTGGTTATTTTCTGTGTTGCAGGAAGTGGGAAGCATAATTGGCAAAAAAGGAGAGATTGTCACGAGGTTCCGTGAAGAGGTTCGTATTTTGTAATAATGTTTCTTCTTTTTCGTTTATCTCTTTTTTTTTTCTTACATAAATCAATAATTGAACAAGTAGCACATTTTCGAGACACAGCGTATAAAGATACAAATTCCGTTTAGTCGTATTGGTACTACA
Source organism: Perithous albicinctus (assembly GCA_964016905.1). Classification (NCBI taxonomy): domain Eukaryota; kingdom Metazoa; phylum Arthropoda; class Insecta; order Hymenoptera; family Ichneumonidae; genus Perithous; species Perithous albicinctus. The sequence goes on from OZ024692.1 coordinate 19,898,848, forward strand.
AATGTTCACTTTGTCAAAAATAAATTGACCAAGATTCACAATAATGTTAAAATGAAACTTGACATTTACACCAGTGGTTATTTAATTAACACAATTAAAACTGTATGTAATCAAATTGGAGTTATATCTAGGACACTCTTGCTGACAATTCAATGGTTTGTTTATGCTTTTGTAAAGGACAAGTTAGGAGGAAAGAAATTGTGTGTATCACGTATAGAACTGATTAACGGTATATTTACAAAAATGCTCCGTTTTCAAGGAGTAGCACATTTTATCGATTGAATGGATAACATTTTTTCATTTTTCCATAAAGTCAAAGCGTTGTAATTATTATTCAGCTATTCGAAATAAATGAATAATATAATAAAAATCATTGTTTTAGATATCTACTTGTAGACAAATATTGTCAAGCATTTTAGTCAAGTAGTTCACGTAACGTTTTGAAACGTGCAATTTAAAAATGGTGTATGTAAAGTTTGTATATTATCCGACAGAATTGGAAGGCAATTTGTCTCAATTGTACAATGTATTTTATAACTGATAAATGCAGACGTCCATGAGAGAACCTTTTCGTTCAGCTATTTTTATTTTTTCATTCAAGCAATAATCTGCAATTTTTTTTTTACCGACTTTAATGCGACACAGGTCAATTTGGTTCGCAAAACTTGCCCTGTAAATTCACCATCTACAATATTTTGTAATAATGACTGTTTGAAAATTACAACGTTATTAGCTGAGAAAAATCTTTTCATTAACAAAATATTCTAATGTTAAAAGGACCAATAGCAGAAAAAATGTACATAGTACATTCGTAGAACAGCTTTCAAAAAGCAGATTATAGATGTATGCTCGAATGATACGTCGGTCTAATGACACTCGAACGAAGTCGATGTATAACAAGTTTCTGCTACAGTAGTGCTATAATATCTCTGTATCTCGCGACTTAGAATCTTCTCCACTGATGCACGAAATGCAATGCGTGGGACAAATGTGTGTCGAGTATTCGTAGGCTTCGCATTTTATATATATCTCTCTCTCCCATTCTCAAGCGTATGTAAAGTAATCGGTGCTTGAATCTCATGTTGCAGTCCGGTGCCAAGATCAACATTTCCGACGGCTCTTGTCCCGAGAGAATCGTAACCGTCACCGGACCAACGAACTCGATCTTCAAGGCGTTCACGCTAATATGCAAGAAATTTGAGGAATGGTGCTCGCAGTTTCACGACGTACAGGGCGGAGGCGCGGGTGGCGGTGGTGGTACCACGAGGACCCCGATTACGCTTAGGCTTATTGTGCCTGCGTCCCAGTGTGGCTCCCTCATCGGCAAAGGTGGCTCCAAGATCAAGGAAATACGGGAAGTCACAGGAGCTCTCATCCAAGTTGCATCGGAGATGCTGCCGAGCTCGACGGAACGCACTGTCACCATTTCCGGGACGAGCGAGGCTATCACCCAATGCATATATCACATTTGCTGTGTCATGCTAGAGGTACGAAAACACAACGATTGACACGAGTATCGCTTTTATTCAATTTACAAGTCATTATTTATTTCAAGTGGCCTTTTTGCCGAGGCCTACAGTTTCACAATCGCGTTTCATTGAAGGGGCTTCTCCTCCATTAAGGATGTATGGAACATGAAAAAGCTTATCGGAAATTAGCATTTTCCTTTCATGATTTCATCAGAAGGAAATTCTTAAGTCATGGTTATATCAAGTATCTATCAGTGACCTTTGTTTGTTTAATTTTTAAGTCTTACTGGACAATTTTAAGAGATTCAAAAAAATATGACGGCAAATAATATTCAATGTTTGTCAAACTGAAAATAATTTTGTTAACAAAAAATTACATGTTTTCAAAGGATATTTTGACGATATACCAAAGAAATCATATCGCAACTTGAAGTAACTAATTCATCTCGGGATATCGAGTTTAATGTATAATTATAAATTATAGATAAATTTATTAACGCGACGCTTTATTTGACAAAAATCTATAATAGAATGAACCACACATCCTCAAGAAATAATACATTTCAATAGTCAAGAGCGTGACAGTGTTTTCAGGAAATAAGAATATAACACGCGACATGTTCGTCTTATAATTAAACATTACGTAACTCCTAACTGAAAACCCTGTTACGCTGGACTTACTAAGCGTTTCCTGACGATGTTTAAGAATATTCGGTACCTATTCTTTAGTCATCTCATACAATATCTTTAAATAAATGTGTTTACGGACTAACTGAAATAACTATGCTGAAGTATACACGAATGACGTTCCTCAATTTCTTACTGTCAGTTTAGTTGCTCATCTGATTGCATACATTTTTTTGACAAGAACTTATGAACACAAAAGAATAATAATTTCGGGAGGAAAATACAAATGATTGAATTAATTATTTTATCACATCAAGTATAAAATAAGAACTCTAGGAATACCAAAAATATTAATTGCCAATATTGATGGAGTTAAGTTGTATACATTTCTTGTCAATTCAGTCACTCCGTCTCTCTCAGATATTTCTTATAATAAGCCAGACTTGTTTCCTATTTAAGAGGACTTTCTGTGAATTTTTTCAGATTTTAGAATTCAACATTTCAGAAAGTGCTATATTCTTTTTAAGTCAATGCATCTCAAAAGCTATATATCATCTAAAACAATGTCTCAGTGTAAACGTTACTGCTTTGTACCAACTTTGTATCAACTTTCAATGAAATTTTTCAAATTTTATTCGAACATTTATTTTTCATGAAAAAATGTAAAGATTATTTTTTATTTTACTGCAAAATTGACGAAATCTTTAGTCGTATCTATGTCAGTTTTGTTTAAAGGCGGGAGTGACATTTATGATAAACATTTATCTATAATCCATACCTTTGTAAGATTTAGCATTTTTAGCTTAACCCTTCAGTTACCAAAGAAGCATTTTTACTTGAAAGTACAGCAATTTTTTAAGACAAAATTTTTAATTGCAATTTTTAAAAAATTCAAGAAAAGTTTCGCGAATACTGAAATTCTATTAGAAACGCATCCAACATTTTTTTCATCAAAAAAAAATATATAGAAATATAGGCCTAAACATAAAAATAATGTTCAATCCTAGTTAAGGTAAGAAGTATAAAAAGGTATCGAATATTCTAAATTGTTCGGTCAGGTCATCGCGACGACCAGTGAAATACTAATAATGCGCACGAATACGCGCAAACCTTTTTTTCTGTTTTTTATTCTGTTTCAGTCCCCTCCCAAAGGTGCCACGATCCCTTATCGCCCCAAACCCCAAGTTGGTGGGCCAGTGATCCTGGCTGGTGGGCAAGCCTACACCATCCAGGGTAATTACGCGGTGCCCGCCCACTCGGACGTAAGTACAGTATTGCCATTGCCCGGAAGCGCTGCTGCCGGGCCCGCCCCACCCTCGCTCAACGCCCAAACTCTTACCGCCTCGCCCTTCGCGGCCCACCCTTCCTCGCCCTTCGCTTCACACCACGGCCATCCGCTGCTCCCGGCCCACCTCACCGGACCCCATCATCCGCTACACCCGAGCTCCTTACACGCCAGCGTGGCAGGCCTCGCCGACCCCCTGCTGAAGAGTGGACACTTGCAGGCAGCCCTCCCGCCCGCACACCTCGTGGCAGACGCCGTAAGTCTTTTGTTTTTCGTGATCCGACGAGAATCCCCTGAACCCACGACCCTTGACCCACCACAAAAAAAAAACCCCCCCTTTACCCTCAGAGAAAATATCATTGAGAGAAATAATTATTTGAAACGATAAAAATCTCCTACCCTGCCGCCACTGACTCACCGATACACCAGCAGCAATAATCACTCCCCTATTTACCTCTAATCTCCGCTGCAATTCACCGGAACACTTACGATGCTGCGCGTTCACTCTCACATACAGTTAATCACTCGTTCGATATACTTCTACGAGCGATTATCCACAACACTCCCTCAGTACCTTAGTATACGACACGTGGCTAAAACCTTTCGAAGAAAAGAAAGAAAAAAAAGATAAAATTTGTGGATAATCCGATGCCCGGATATTATGTGGAATGCGGTGAATGGTGTATGCCACGTCATGGATTATAGGAATCTTAGGGATGTTGTAGTTGTATTTTTCATACAGCTGTTATTTACTGGCCAGATGAGTGATAAGAATTGGAAATTTGTGTTGCAAAATTTTGATGATTCATAGATACACAGTTGTTAATCATTTCATCATTTTCGAACTCATTGCATCTGTTTATTTATTTCATAGGCAATTGTATATCAATTATGCGGCTACCTACAAGGAAAACCAGAAAATGTCAGGAGATTTTTTACTTAATTTTTGCATGAAGAATTTTTATTGATCACGCAATCAGGGAAATTAAATGACAGAGAATATAAAAGTTGCTCAGGGAAAACGAAAACCAACCCCAATATTCATTGGATTAATAAAAAAATAATAGATTACAGGCTATTAAATGTCTGATTGCATTTTATATAATTAAACTATAACAATTCTATTCACACTGCTGAGTGCATAATGTACAGATGTTACATTAGCTTGCAGAAAAAAAAAATGTCTTATCCATTCTATTCAGTTGTGAATTTTACATAAATATATACTACCTGAAACCTAATATTTTTTTATTTAAATAATGCAATAATATAGAAAACTCTGGAACAAGTCACATTGAATTAGTGAAAAAAATTATCAAAATAACTTTTATCTCCTGACTGCAAATAGTTATAAAAAGAAATCTGAAAAGCTTGAAATAATTAATATCAAATTATTTATGAAATAAAACAGACGGTAACTAATAAGATAAATTGATGAGTGAAATATGCTACATGATTCTGTAGTATGCATTTTTTACATGATGGATCTTATTAATTTCACTTAAACGTCTATTGAATATATTAAAAGCTCTGTAAATTTGATTCCAATAAATGAATATTAATTATAATGCACATGGGCTAAGAAAAAGAAACAAAGTCGCCCTCTGTCTATCATTTGTACATAAAATAAATATAAAAACACGGGTCTTCAATAATTAGCTCTGAAAGCTTCTGCAGCCAATTTAAAAATAAACACATTTTCACATGAACCTTCCATCGATTCTTAAAAATTCGAACATCTATTCGCCCATGACAACAAAATGTACGAATTAACTTTCATTCTTACGCCATAAATTTTCTCGAGAATCCAAAAATCATCAGAATCCGCATCTATCACTTCTGCATATTCTAATATTTTTTTTGTTGATGTCCGGAAACGTTGGAAAACCTTGATAAAAAAAATTGGGATATCGCAGCCTTCCCGCACTCACGACGATTTGTCTGGTATTTCTCGCTTAAATACGAAAAACACAATAAATTTCTTAAATGACATCCAATTCATGAAATGTCTCAATTCTATAATTTTTTTCACGAGATCGTTCTTAGCAGCGACTTTAATAAAGCCGAAAATCATCTAATAATCGGTCTCAGCATCCCCTTAATTCAACATCAACTTCCGAGAAGGCGAACCTTCGTCGTTCCGGCCTTGGTTTGTCCCCGATAACGCGACAACGACGTGCTTTTGTAGCTCATTGTGTTCACCGCGTTGTCGCACCTTTACGAGGCTATTTTATTGGCCCCTGCGCAATTTTCTCCTCGCTCTGGCATTTCGTTCAATCCACCGTCAAGACTTTGACCGAGTATGTTGCGAGCGTTTAACGACGCTGAGATAGGATTTCAACTAACAAAGTCTTCGCTGTCATCCCAAAGACGAATGGAGGGCATACACCTAACACCGTAGCCACAATCTTACTCGTATACTCAACGTACGATGTCTGTCCACGTGTAAAAAAAAAAAAAAAAAAAAAAACCTGAATGAGCCTCCGCCACCGATTAGGAAACCTGCTATCCCTGTCCTCTGTGTGTCGAAACCGCTTAAACATCCTATCAGCTAAGCTGATCAAGCTTCTTCGTCCCAGTATGCTTATATATCTAACATAAGACACAAACATCCCACCCGGCTTACGCTAAAATCTTGTTGGCATCTTTGAGCTTCCGCGACATTGGTTTTGTCATGTATCGAGCAACCACTCATAAATTCTGTACAAATACAATAGACAGGAACTTTCAACAAATTAGATACACTACAAAAACAACCTAACAATGAAGCTCTATACAGATTTCCGGAAAAAAACGCGTTATTTTTATTAACGCTAATTTTAAAAAAATGTACAAAGAATGCCATGCAAATCATTATTCACAAGGGTATTTTAATCGTGTAAAAAATCTGCAAGTCCGAAAACAACAAGTTATTAGAGGATTTAATTTTTTTTTTTTATACATATCAAAAATTGATTACATTCTGTGATTTTTTTTAACACAATTAAAACACCTTTATGAACAATTCGTCGCATGGCATTTAACCTACGATTTTTTCTTAGCGATAAAAAAAATTAACGCGTTTTTACATGAAAATGGTGAAGTTTACCTCAATTATTTATCTCCGGTCTCGTAAAATCATCACGTGAGACATGCTCAGTCTAAATTGATAAATTTCCGTTGGCTAAGTCATAGAATTCGTCGCCACTCGCCTACATGTTTATTTATTTCGGATGAGATGTCTGCGGCGAATCTCGGACACGAGAACGAATTATTGGGCCGTGGGTGGTTGCCCGACTAAACCGATGTCGAGCTGGTCGATTAGCTTTCGCTTTTCGCTCCTTTTTGTATTCTCTGTTTTCCTCTTGTGTGCGCACGCATGCACAACACCACCACCTGCTGCACACCACGACAAATCCGCAACCACCACCCACTTGTGTTTTATCGCTACTTTGTACACTCGATGCTCACTTTCTCTATCTCTGTTTCTCTACTGTGTCTGACTATTTCTGTTTTGTCTCTTTCTCTGTATCACACAGAGCTATCGTATATGTGTTTTGACTTCTAATGCTGTAGCCTTGAATAACTATAATTATTGTACGAAGTAAAGACTTTTGTTGATCAATGGTAACGAGCTTTTGTCCTCGATATATCCTACTGGAACAGAGGAGGACTTTCTAGAAATACAATAAATTAAAGGATTCTTGTCACTCACGTGTTTTCGTTTATTCATAAATTAATTGAAGGTGTTTATTAGTGAAATTCAAAAAGTAAATAGTTTACAATAGCGGTATGAGAGATAAATATTTATGAATAATTTACCTACCGATAGGTATACCTCTGCTATTCATAATATTTTACAGTGCCGTAATTTATATACGAAACAATACTCATTTATGTTTGAATACAAAGAACTTTTTTAATAATCTAGGATATACTTATTCAGATTAATTCTGATTAGTTTGAGTCTGTTAATACTGATTAGATTTTATTTTAGTTCTTTTCTAACTTTTCATTTAAAACACACAATTACAATATATTTTCACGATTATTACTCTTGGCATTATATTCCTAAAATCTAAAATATTTTATTAAATAATTTTCCATAATTAAAAATAATTTGTGAAAAATGATTAGTTGTATTAGAAAAGACATATGGCAAATGAAAATTATTAGAATTATCAGAATAGAAAAAAGTACTTAATTACAATTTATACAAACAGTAAATATGTAAATAATAAATGTTACACTTTTTTTACTTATCACAATTTTCTGTATCTATCATTTTATAAGTAAAGAGTCCAAGAAAGTCATCCTCAGTGCCATTAGAATTATTGTTCATGCACCGTGCGATCTCTAAAAATCATTGAGTATAAATAAAATATTATCTCCCGTCGTTGAAGCGAAACAAGCGATATCCCCAAAACGCGTTATAAAAGTCAGCTCGTTCAGATTCGTCCGTTCAACGCGATATGCGTTTACACGCGGGTAGACGACGCGCCGGCAAACATAATTATCCCGCGGGGGATAGAAGCTCTTTCGCACAAAGCTCTATACGTCCACCTGTTTGTTAATTAGCGGGTCTCTTTTTTTTTTTTCCTGTACGCGTGCCAGGGGGTTTGGAATTTTCCCGGTCTCGTGCGGGCCAGACGAGTAAATAAAAGGTATAGAGCGACTCTGTCGAGCCGGGCTCGTCGAATACTCCTGTATTGACTCTTTGAATTATTAAAAAGGGCAACGATCGAAACCCTTTCTGTCTCTCTCACGTTCGTGTCGTGCGCGCGCTCGCGGTTTCTCGTACTCTTCTCTAATGCCAAACATAAATTTACGTGACGAACGGAACGAACGGTTTTCCGTTGCAAAAGCACACAGACGTATATCGAAGAGTGTTAGCGATCGCGAATGCTATTCGAAACGAGAAAATGCTGCTTCGCGAGCTTTTGCCACGTCGGGTTGCCCAATGGTGCGGATCATCAAAGGCTTATGCTCAGGCTACTGTGCGATGCAAGGCCAAACACACGATAAAAGGGGATGAAAGTCCGCGGCAGAGCGGATAGCGCGAGCGGCCAGTCGCTAAGCTTTTTCGCTCTCTCATCGTTGCAAAATTAGCCAGCGTGTAGGCCACTTTTTTTTTTTTCTCTAAGATGTGCATGCTCGGCACGGGAATGCGACGATTATTATCTAGGAATTGTAGTTGGAGTATCGTGATAATATGCTTTTTAGTTCAGACGATATTCTTCGTTATAGTTGACAGACACAAGCTTGGCCAGTCGTCACGCTTTTGTTGAAATGTTTCATAGCTTCGATATTTTATAGATTTTGTAATATAGAACCCTTTCATGCATTTTCTATTCTGTGTTGCTTCTGTCTAATTTTTCAAAAAGTTACAAGGCGCGTATTCAATCTGAAAAAAAAAAAATGTAATCACTTATGGGATACGTAATTTTATACTGTTTTTGGTCGAGCGAGATTTTATAAAAGTCCCCAAATTCACATTGGAAAGAGCTTTTTTCTTATATTGTTTTTTCAGACTCAGTATTGAAATGAAACGGATGCCTAATTTTTAAACTATTTACCAGGTAATATCATGAATATTTTTTTTTAACATTTATTGGCATAAATTAAATTAATTGATTCATTATAGATGATTTTATTATTGTAACAATTTCTTTGTGAACTTTTGAATGAAGAATGTGCCGAGGAGATAAAAAAAATATGCTCACAATAAATGTAGCAAAAGAAAAGCTTGATTCATGGCTGTGATCTTGAAGTAACGTTTTCGTGCGTTTATTAGATTTTCATATGTAGCAGCTTGATGTCTCTTTCTTTTTCAAAGGCTTTCATTTCTTTTAAATCATTAAAACAAATTCCATTTCTAAGAGTGATGTAACTTCGTTAAAAACAGCAATTTCAACATACAAAATGAGCGCTAAAACATTAGAATTAAATATTTGAAAACTGCATGAAAGGATCTGTTCGATGGAACTAATTATGCAAAAGGTTGAAAAAAGTATTTTTTACTAAATGTCTTATTTTATTGAGACTGTTTCATCCTTTGCTTAAACAAAAATCTTTTACAACAAAGATAATTTTTTGAAAAAGGGAATACCGAGCTTGAAAACACTCGATAATTTCCATAATTAAATTTCACTATACTCGGTAATTAAAAGGTTCATATCGCTGTCTCGCCCGTGAGAGGGAAATCTCGGCTGTACGCTGATATTTTATTTTATGAAAATAGAGGAACTGGAATCAGGGAGATCGAAGGGGGGGGGGTACTCACAGTGTTACGGCTGGTACGAAACATTCGTTGTATGCTCGTAGGAAACCGGATGTACGAGTTCCCCCTTCCAATTTCCCATGCAGTTCGCATTTTGCTGCGGAGCCCTCTAGAGTCTCTCATTGCAGTTGCAATGTCTCCGTTTATCGTGGAGATAGCGAGAAACGAGACTATTCAACTACAGCCGCGAGCGAAAGACCGTTCAATCGGCAACGGTCACATTTCACTCCATAATTTGTCCACCTACAATCCATCTTCTAGGCTCGTTAACTATACTTGCATAATACCAATACACAGCTGCTGGAAAATCTTAGAAAGTACTCTGTTTTAACCGTATATTCGTAGAATTTAATTAGCTACTGCTAGATTGAGTACTTTTTTTAAACGCAGGGTTTGGATTTTTTGGCTTGTGAATTTGCAAATTCATCGAAAACGCAGTAAGAGTTTTTTTTTCTGTTTCGCTTAGAATTTTCTTCCTGCTATCATTACTTCGCTTGTCTTTCCTCTACGTACTTTCTCTCTCTCCCTCTCTCTCTCTCTCTGTTTAAACGTCACACTCTTGACCCATCATTTTCCACACTCATCACTTAGAGGGATTCTTACCGTGATTTCTTAGTCACCAAGTGCTGTATCTATTCTTCTGTCCTAGAAACTAATATAAAAACAGACACAGCATGGCTTTCGGCACATTATAGCTATACAACGACTAGCGAGGAGTTTGAGCGCGAGGGTGGGCTGCCCTTTAATATTACGACACGTTTATTATGTTACTTTTTCTTATGGATATATATATATATATATACATATATATATATTTATAATAGAGTCGAATGATGAAACGTCACTGCGACAATAGTGTGGGTGTGTATGTTTTTTTGTTCGTGTGTATGTGTGAAAAATAAATAAAGGGAGTCCAGTTAAATGAGGACCACTTTCATAGGCAAAAATTATATTTCTAATGGCAAATAAACGTTTTTCCTACAAACTAAGGAAAGAATTCTGATATTTCTGCTACGCAGTTTTCTCAATGAAACAGCTTACAAAATATATTGTAAAAAAACATAGTTGAACTGAAGTGATCGGATATTGTTTGACAATGAAAAAGTTACAATTTCGTTATTAGTACAGTTATATTAGATCAGCATAGTAGATAGTAGATAGTTTTCATTCTGAAAAAGCTACGTGCAACACTAATTACCGAAGGCGTGAAGAAATAACGACAGATAATGCCAATTCACAACAGAACTTGCAACCTTAAATGCCAGACCAAATCGTTTTTTGATATATTTACTTTTTTCAATGTGCGAATTAAGGAAAGAATCAATGGAAACCTTAGTTTTTATGCTTAATCTGGTATGAAAAAGTAAAAATAGTTCGTGCCTTGAGTAGTCATCCATAATGATCATATCGCTATTTTGTACAGGATTCCACCCTCGACTTTCAAATAATATGTATTTACAAGGTTTTTGTTTTTCTCGTTATGATCTTTAGTTTCGTTAAAATACCGGTTTTTTTTTAATTATTAAGTGGCAGTATAACTCCTATAACTTAACCAAAAAACTGATTTAAATTAATCTATATACTCGAACAAAAGTAGAAACTATAACACGTTGAGTAAAACCTTGAAAATCCATATTGATTGAAAGTTCAATGTTAGATTCTGTGGGCACTATCAAAATTATTACTATGACTTCCATGCAAAGAACTTTTTGGCATATTACCAAACAAAACACCAACATTTTTTCCAGTTACCTAACGATTTTGTAATGCCTCAGGTTACGTATTGAAAATTATGCTTCCATTGAATTGTCTTCCCTTAAAAGTAATAATAATGATAATAATCACAATAGAACAACAATATTAAAGTTCAATAAATGTGCCTCGATATTATTGAGAATTTTGAATTTCTGTAATGACCATGTTTGGCTAGTAAGGACAAATGGCAAAATCGAAGAAAGTGGAAAAAACTATTAGAGTTATTTTTTCATGTAACGCTACAGAAGAAAAAACATACCTTGCAAAAAAGTGACAAAATTACCCTGGCTGTGTTCACGTGAATTTTTTTTTGTCAGCAAATTATGGTCTAAAACATACAATTTCTCAGCCGTTGATTATTACTACCTTCAAGTTTGTACTGTACACTTTGTTCTCTGTAATAGTACAACAAAGAATAACTTCTTTTTTTTTCAAAATTAAGGGATATTCCCTGTTTTAAACACGTTAGCTCAACATTATAAAGTCAGTCTGAGCCCGTATGCTAAGTTTCAAGATTATAGCCATTTGATCCATTTCAAAACCCTACTAGCTTGAATAATAGCCGATAGGTATTTATATATTTTTTGGGAGTCAATTATAGTCGCAAAGTTCATAGATCAGATGAAAGAGAAACCCCGACATTTTGCCCTGCTATTTATTGTCCCTTTGTCCCTTCTCAGATCAAGATACCGGCGAATCAGTTTACCGTACTAACTCAGTTTAGCAAAGAAACAATACAGACTCGCTCAATCGGAGCCAGAGCATAGTATCGTAGATAATGGAAGATGTGTATAAACCCCCGGAGCGAACGAGAGCCGAGAATAGAGAAATTCCACGAGGAAAATCGATCTTTCGTACAAAACGGGTTGCCTAGAGCCCGCGGGTCTTTCCGGGACCTCTTTGGAAGTACGTCGATAAATGTCAAAAGCCCTCGCGTCGCTGAAACTTTGAAATAACTTGTCTGATCGCAAATCATCCGAGAAGCGGGGATATAAATTTATTTTAAGATTCAATATTATCGTTTACGACTTTATTGGTACATTGCACGTAAATTCCCAAACCAATAAATTGATTTTACTACCATTTAATTACTTTGTCACGAGAAAAATCCAAATAAAAATCAGCATTAGCGAAGATCAGAACATTTATTTCGAATAATAATTATAATTATAATAATGCCAAAAAGTTATTAACAAATTAGATTTTTTAAAATTGTTTTAACAAACAGAATGGTTTTATAAATGCAAACTTTTTTATATGGAATTGTCAAACTCTTTCGCATACATGTGATTTTATTTTCTTAATTCTAACGTTACTGAAATCTTTTATTTTCTTAATTTTTTGAGAAATGTTTGAAAAGTGGCGGACTTTTTGAGGTTTTCGTTAAAAGATTCTATATTACACGTAAGACGTTTCGAACTTATTGAATGAATAGTTTCATATAAAAAGATAAAAGTTTTCTATTGAATTTGTTAAACAGTCTTTTTTACTAATATATTAATAACTGTAAAAGATTGTTATTACTAAAAATCAATTTTCCATAATAACATTGATTTTTGAGGAAATTTTTCTCCTTTTCAAAAGTATACAAATTATCACTAAATCAAAGATTTGTTTGAGAATCTTTCTTTAATAATTATATTTTTGGCAGCAAAGTGCAGCGCGTGCGTCACGAGAATAGGCTAAAGAATTTAAAAAAAAAGCCAGGTGTAAGGCCCGCAATCTGTAGGTAGTACATGGTATAGTCACGAAAAGATATCGCAGAGCACAGCCGTAGAAGAACAAGAACAAGAAAAGCCGAAGAGCAGAACAAACCACTCGTAACCGGCCCGCGGGTACAAGAACGTAGAGTCGCGAGTTCGCGAACGAGAATCGGGACACGAACTCTGGGCGCGAGGGAACGAGGCCGCTCTGCTTTATTAATGACGAAGATATACATCTCTCTCGTTCTCTTACGCTCAGTTTTCACGTCTTTCTCGCTCTTCTTTTGCCCCGCTACTGCAGTCGCTCAACAACCGAGAATAGACAATCCTCGTTTCGCGCTTCGCTTGTAAAATCGATCCGCGTTTTCCCCACCGGCTTTATATATATATATATATATACGTGGCGTTTTCACCGTCGGTCTTTTTTTCTCCTATCTCTCTCTCTCTTTAGTACCGAAATCGGGACGTTCGTTGACGCGAAAATAGAGACGGCAGCGACATAAAAGTATAAAAATGTCACCTCCCCGTTTTTGTCTCTCTCTCTCTTTCCAACTGTTTTTGTCACGCGCGAGTTTGCGTTTTTTGTTTTCTTTCTTTTTTTTTTATTTGCGCGAGCTTTTGAAGAGCGTCGTGTTTGCTGAGCCGTGGATCTCTTCGTCGTTGTTTCAGATGGGAAAATTGGGCAGCAATCCCCTTGCTGGACTCGCGGCACTTGGTCTCGGCGGATTGGCGACTCCTGCTAACACCGGGGGACTCAATCCTGCGGGTAAGTTGGCGTTGATGTTTTGATGTTATACGCATTTTAAGATTCAACCCTTTAGTTTTCGTTGCAATGAAAAGTAAATTCTTACAGTTCAAGGGACTACACGGATTAATTTTTTAACGATTTTCTTCGTACAAAAAAGAGGGAGATAAAGCAGAACTTTGCACACTGTTTACTCATTATTTTTTCATTTTTTTTTTTTTTTTTTTTTTTTTTTGCTACTTCTAAGAATACGTTTCTTGACCAATTTTGGCTTACTCATAAAAAAGGCTGTGTGAAATAAAATAAAAAGTAATAAAAAAAAAAGCAATGTGTAACGTTGTACTTTGGGATCATGTTTTAAAAAATCTGTTGAAACTTGAATTTAAGGAAATTTGAGTGGTAAAGAAATTAAAAGATTTAAAACACTGTGGTGAAATCCTAGTGCTCAGGTATAGTATAACGAAATATTTAATAAATAGCGAGAACTTATTGCGTAACTATCGTTATGAATTTTAGATTATTTATTTAAGTTATTTACCTGATTGAACTTCGGCTATCGTATATAATAAAAAGTATTTGATGAAAAATTGCCTATACGAAATTTGGCCAGTTTTATGAAATCAGATTATTTTTGTTAGGGCACAAAGCAATATACTTCATTCCTTTAAATTGTGATGGCAAAGGTCTTAACTGAATAAAGTACTATTTGTAGATTTTTTAGAGCGAAAAAGATTGTTCCGCCAACTATTGACTAAACTATTTCACCCACATATTTCCTTGCTATTTTTTGTTAATACTTTTAGTTTTAACCTTAGTTTTGAGGGAAATAAAAAAGAATTCCGTCAATTACTTGCTGAAATGTAAAGATACAAAGACGATAAACCATTTTTTCAATTCCTTGTTCGATCTTGCTGAAAATACGTACAAATCTTCATAACTTTATAATGAACTTAATGTAAACTTGACTTAAGTATTTGGCAACATTTTTCCGACGTCGCGTCTCGGTAAAATAATAAATATTTCTTTAAAAAAAATAGAATACTGTGTAGTATCATGAACACAGTCCTTTTTAGAAATTGCCATCTTTCTACTAATATATCTTACCAAACAATAGATGACATCCCACGAATTGTATTCAAACTAACAGTAAAAAACACAAAGCTAAATTCAATGGAATTTCATTGGAAGCAACAAAACAGATGGACAAAGTTGAAGGAACAAGTCCAATAATCGTGTCTCTGTTGAGTTCAACTGAATAAAAACGAGTCTCATGCCGAGTTCGAGTCTGAGTTTCGTGCAGCGTATAACCACACAGATGTTCATTATCGTCCTGGGATACATTGTTTTTACGTGACTGAAACGATAGTTCATTTTCTTCTCTCACATCCCCCGGACAGCGCGAGACGTACCAACAGACCG
Organism: Perithous albicinctus; assembly: GCA_964016905.1. Taxonomy (NCBI): domain Eukaryota; kingdom Metazoa; phylum Arthropoda; class Insecta; order Hymenoptera; family Ichneumonidae; genus Perithous; species Perithous albicinctus. The sequence goes on from OZ024692.1 coordinate 19,914,110, forward strand.
CTGGTAGCGGAGAGTTTCTTCAGTGGCCCTGTTTTTGCTCACCTTAACCGCCCATCCAACCAGACACTGCACGACTTGCGTTAGCCTCCAGCTTTGTTTTCCCATACTTCTTCATGACATGTACCAAGAGCGATAGAGAATAATATACAAAAGAATACTGCTAGAGTTGTGCACCTAATAGGCTTAGTTATTTTTATGTATTCAAATGTTTGCTTCTTCTCTATGAAGAGTTTTGTGATAGTGAATTTCTTGTTTTCGAGTTTTTAATATCAATGAGTTCAATATGAGCCAGAATTTCCAAAAAAAGAGTGTTCGATGTCCCCCATGAGACCCCCTCTAACGAATAGAACAAATTTACACATTTTACAAAACTCCGAAAGGAGCGGCCTTCTTGTTTACTGTAATTTTGGTAAAAATTCAAGCTCCGATTTTATGGCTTTCTGAGATTGTCGAAAATGTACATAATTGGAAAAAGGACGGTAGCGTTTAAATTAAATAGAGAATTGCATTTTGTTTTATTTAAAATTACTATAGTTTTTATATTACTTTGCAAATCACTTGAGCAATTTAACTACTATTTTTGTTAAAATATATTAAAGCAGGGCTGAAGGACTTCGGTCGATGGCCAATTGACAGCACCCTATAAGAATTTCATATTATTGTAAACATTATGTGTAAAGAAATATATGTGTGTATTGTTAATAAATTTACTACTACTACTACTACTACTATATTAAAGCAATAAGATTTTATAGCACATTGAATATGTCAATATCCTTGTCACCAAAATTTCGTTAATTTTCAAAATCAACAATTTTTCATAAACAAAAGTGCAACGTAGAATCTTAACCATTCCTTCCACATGTTTTCCCATTTTTAACTCATTGGTGAAGACATTTCCAAGTAGAAAATAATGAAGAAACAATGTGCAAATTTCTACTTTGCATCCTTTTTACCCATTTTGAAGCTCTTTTATGTTAGCTGAAAAAATGAAATAAAAACAAACGTAGACGCTTACTGATAAATTTCAATATAATAGGTATATTAACAAGAAGAACAATATAAATGTACAAAAATTTGTAACTGATCTGATCTGTAGTTTGCGGAGAAAACTCATGACGTTCGCTTCTTCTTTAGCGCTGGCAGCCCTCGCTGGTAGCCAACTACGTACGAGCCACACGAACAGGCAGCAACCCGCTGCCAACAATCAGACCCACGAGATGACGGTACCGAACGAGCTTATCGGCTGTATTATCGGAAAGGGTGGCACCAAGATCGCCGAGATTCGTCAGATCTCCGGCGCAATGATAAGGATCAGTAATTGCGAGGAGAGGGAGGGCGGCGCCACGGATCGAACGATTACGATCACCGGCAATCCGGACGCCGTTGCTCTCGCACAGTATCTCATCAACATGAGGTGAGTTTTCCGTCTGAAAATCCTTGTCTATCACCACTGAAAACATTGTGTACTATAATACCGTAGTATTAATGTCAAGTATAGGCTGCCGCCGCTCTTGCTGATTTTATAATAGATACATTATATACATCTCAGCGAATGCAATTGGTTTACGTAACGAGCGGTGGATGAACCTCCTCTCGTTGATGATATACATTGTGTTTTTTTTTTTTTTTTTCGTTTATTTTTATTGCTACGGTTCCAATCGAGAGAATGTGTGAATGATTATGTGTCGTCGAAGCTCGTGTCACTCGACATTCTAGTAGGCGAGCGGATCACCCTTGAATAAACATCGAGGAAACAAAGTTTTCTTTATTACCAAGAAAAAATACTATGAAATCCTTAGGCAGTATCTTCTTTTTAATTTCTAAAATTGTTGAAGGTTTTCAAACAATTTTGAAATATATATATATGTATACATTTTCGACAACTATCCATTATTCAGCCATTTTCCGGCAATGCATTTTTCGTCAGATATACTCATTTTTTTAAAACTATCTTTCACCTGTTTTTAGTCCTGAAACGGAAATCTTAAAAATTGCAAATACTGCAGTTCTTAGCTGTTACATGTTTTTCCTATTTTTTCCTTTGCGTTTTGAAAAATATTTAAAAACCTATTTTCGAGCCCCTTATAAGTACTTTGTTATTTTAATAATGAATCAATTATTTTGTATACTTTTTAAGTCAGAAAAGTATCCAGTAATAGAGAGAAGTTTTTTTTTCAGCAGCAAAGTGGCTTGGCAGGTGAAAAGTGAAAATATTTGCACTGTTCGTCACATAAAAGTGTTTTAAAAATGTTAACATCAGTAACTCAAATTAATGTTTGAAAGGTAATACGAGAACGCGATTAATAAGTAAACGAACGTAAAACAGGTGTTATCCGCTCGTCTGTACAAAAAACAAGACTTTCTTCCCTTTAGTCTGTCTGTAAATGTATTTTTGATCTGTCGTTTTCGTTCTCTTCCCCACACACTTTCATATATTTATATATTATCAACAATAACTATACAAAATAGAAAAGAATATATGTAGCATAAAAAAAAACGAAAAATGCGCGTCTTGGTGTTATAAGTTATCTTATCAATTTCTTTCGTTCCAATTGGAAAGAAAAGAGGTTGTCTGGGTACATTGATATATAATAACGCTGGCATGTAGAGAGGTAGCAGTGGTTTTAAAGTGTGTGATCGTTCGGGAGCACGGACGAGGGTGGAGGGAAATCGATTTGTTTGGTTTTCCGAGTTTCGTCATCTGTTTGTCTATTACCCGAACGGCGGGCTAGTCGTGGCCAAAACGAGAGAATGCGGTTAACTCGCCACAAGCGAAAACTATCCTCGACTAATACTGGCTACGCAATTACCGAGTGAAATCCGGATTTTCGGTCTTTCTCTCTGCCCTCTGACCCGCCCCCCTCACAAACGATCACTATCAATTACCATTATCGTGATACTGCCCGTTCGCAACGCCCGACGAAATGGAAAGAGCACGTCAATTTTATACCATAGTTTATTCGAATAGTTTTCTCGTTTGATAATTCAAACGCAAAACCGATGTAGCGAGTGAGAAAAAAAAAACGAAAACTAAAGCCTTGCTGTTTACGATTATTACATTAAATTCTCACTTCTCTGACGTCTGTTCGCTACTACATGGCTTGATATTGCATAACTCGCCCCGGAATTCGATGAATTTCTTTCGAAAGATCTTTCTTGGATTGCGAGGTTCGCGTTGATCCTTGAAGATGCAGAAATTCCAGAATATAACTCGCGAAATTCTTCAAAGATGCATAGAGGAGAAAACGCGTATTGCCCATAAAGCAAAAAAAGACCAGATACCTCTTTCCATTTTGCTTTGCCTCCCGAACGTCAGGCTCGTCTAAGTGGCTTCGACGTCACGCGGAAAATGATTTTTCTTTATTAACCGCGTAACGACGATGACAGGAAGACGAGCAGGCAGAAGAAAGGTACTATCAATCAGGCGAGCGGATTAACCCTGAGAAAATGTTGAGAAATCGAAAAAACACCGACCACTTTCTTTCTCTGTGGCTGTTTTTTGTTTGTTTTAAATACTTGTTTATGCGTTACATTAGCTATATCGATTTTAGTACGGTAAATATTAACATTACAATTTTTGTTCACTATTAATTTGCCATAACTTCAGATAAAAACGTCCGAAGATTACCTAGAATATGATATTCATATTCTCGGATATGATATTTCATAGTCTAGTCGAGTCGAATCAAGTTCAATTCACGACGTTTTCGAATACTCAACAATGCTGCTGAGTAAAATTTAACAATCGATTGTTAAAACATAATTTCTCTATTAAACATACTGTATATCCCTCGAAGGAGTTGTTATAAGGGACCTTATTTTCATTTTCTAATCAACGATACTAATTTAATTTAAAACATTTTTTTCATGCAGAACAAACAAAATCTATTTACGTATTTAATAAATCGTAAGCCTCACCTATAGAAACTTTACAGGTAATAATAGGCTTAATTCAAAAATAGGCTTGGTGTTAATAAGACAAATGCTCATAATTATATAAGTAATACATCCCAACATTGAATTCACAAAAATATTCATAAAAATTTCGTTAATGGTACATGAAGTGATGCATAAAATGAAAATGAAGAGCTAAAACACGATTGGCCGTTAATTAAAAGTCAGGGTTGATTCCGCTCGTCTGTTCAGTGGTAAAGTCAGGTCTCCAGAACAGAAGACCTTTGTTAACAGTACCTAAACGAGTATAGGTGTCTGTGAGAATGAGCGCGAGCGTGTGAAGGGCGTGTGTGTGTTTGAAATAAAGGAGGACCGACCAACGTCTCGACGGAGCACACGGCAAAAGTGGGAACGCAAATGACAATTCCAGGAAGACAACAAACTCGTCGCGTTCGTCGCGACGAGGCATAAAATTCGAAGAAGAACGACGGTTCATAATCCATTCTTTCCAGGTCCTGCCTTCCAGGTCCAGTACCTTGAGTATCCTGCAGAATTCAACTCCGAAATTCAACATCTGTTCCTAATGTCGCTGGCTGTCCTTTTTTTTTGTCTAGTCAATGATGGGATTTGAGAGAGTAGGTGACGGAAAAAAAGCATTAAAAATTGAACACTGAAAGCGAGAGAACGAACGAATACAAGTTCGTCACGTCGCGGTTATAACCCTCTCGGTCCCCGAGAAATCGTCTTCACGTAGCTCCCGTTTCCCAGCTCAATTATTAACGAAAAATACAATACAGTTCAAGGTGGTTCGGCAAAATTATGACATAATTCTTGTTTCCCTACAAAAGGTTACCTTTAAAATGCTAGTAGCTTAAATTCTATTCGCTATTAAAAAAAATGTTTGGTAGTTACATTTTTTCCTAAAAATGCACATAAAAAATATTAGCTTGCAATAAAGTTTAAATTACAGAAGAGAAAATATTATTTACGATACTCGTGGACCTCATGGATACTCTTTCCGATTGGTTTGTAATTCCAGGATATGTTAGTGTACTAGAGTTGGTTTTTATTTTCATTTTTTTCTCCAAATTTTGAAACCTAGTTTTTTAAACCTTTCTATTCTGTAGACGTCTGATAAAATGACAGCGTTACTCTATATATAACTTAAAACATTTATATATTGCGAATAAGTCTTGGCTTTCTAATACTCCCGATTTATTTCAAATTCAAGACAGCAATTACAATCTCAAAAAAAAGTACAAAAATCTGTTTAATGTTAATTTTTTTGTGCTCATTTGAGATTTTTATTGCTTTCTAGAATTTCCGTCAAATCGAAAATATGTATATTAAGTAGATAGCTGGGACTTTTTGACAATTGTATACGAATGTATCTTTTTCCAATTTTTTAAAATGTCATACAATAATTTTTAAACATGATATACATCAAATTTGTTAACTAATTACACATATGACTTTAAATTTATTGGAATTTAGATTTAGAAACCTGAAAAAAAATGCACAACATTGATTGCACTAACATCGGAGTTACAACCCGATTGGAGACCATGATGAGGTCCACAAGTATGTCCTTTATTTAAATGATTACCCTCATTTTAAAGTACAGGCGCAAATTAAATTAAATTAAATTAAAATAGGTTTTTAGTTGTATATTTAAATACCTTAGTAATTCCAAGTATATACAAAAGTAGTAATTCGATCCTTTATTTGTGCCCAATCCGACCGAACCTCCTTGACTGTTGGAGGAACCCGAGATCCGCAGGGTTTTCGTCATCCGAGAGAGTCTCCCTTGCTTCTTATATAGTATATATATATCATTTTCGTTTTTGCTTCCTCGCTGCTTGATTATTGCTTGATCAAATTAATCTCGGTTTAACGGTTTGGTCGCTTGAAAAATAATCACAATAGTCGTTAACAATAATGATAATGATAATAATCAAACTGATAAACTCGTGAAATTTTGTGGATCTTGCTAGTTTGGTTGATGGTACTAACGCGATCGCTAGACGTTTAATATTTTCGTAGAGTTTAACGCCACAAGCTTCTTTTCAATCACGCATATATATATAATTGATCACAAGCCAGCCTTTTCAAATTCAATAATTCGATTCGCAACTCCAGATATCACTGTGGCATTATTTAATTAATAGAGTTCGTGTCAAGTGCACGAAATACACTCCGAGCATTTCAGTGAATTTCTAATTGTTCGTTTAATCCGTAATACGAGCGTTTCGTGCAACGACAACGGCGATGTGTTCCACCAATTAACGAACCGCGTCGCAATTAAACTAGAATTCATCGCGCGGTTGTGTCACTCGATTTGGCCGAGAGGTTTTCGCGCTTCAACCCCATCGTCACCGCCCTCGACGGGTGTCTCTCTTACACCCTCCACTCTTATAATTATAATCCATTTTATACTATATTTTATTCCAGATTGTCACATTACCCCATTTGTATATCTATATTGCCATAATAATTGCGAAATCGTGTGCCATTGTTGCTCCAGAAAAATACTTTTATATTTCGCCATATAATCTTTGTCGTCGTGTTATTTACATAATCTCGTTATACACACGACCCAGCACTCCTTCGTCGCATGATTTGCACTCTGTCATATTGATTATTTTTTATTTTTGTCGTCACGGTTCAACTCTTTTAAGAGCTTTTTGCACCGCAATTAAATTACACACTTAGATTACCGACTTTTGGTTCTACCGAAGAGAGACACTTTGTGATCGATAACATTGAGAACCTCGTAATAATTGTGCATGTTTTTACCATTATTATAAGTTTTTTTTTTAGTGGCAGAGTGCAAATCGTGCTATGTAATGTTACTTTAATTTTTCGTCTCGACGCAACAGGGATGTAGTGGCAATTCGATACTGCAGGAAAAAAAATAAAGAAAAACGGTGTTTGTCGTTTTGAAAACGGAGTAAAGTTCGTAAATAATTGTTTCATTTATCGAAAAATAGTATCCAAGCATCCAGAACTGTATTCAATCGTCCACCACGTTCCTGTCGCCTCGTCGGACGTCCGACCGCGGGGCATCCTCTTTTTTTTCTTTTTATTGGAGCCCGTTGCGTCTCGATTACTCCCCGCGCAAAGCCCGATTAACACACTGCTCGATTGCGCTCACACGATTGCAAACTTTTAACACACAAGAAATTACTAAAAAAAAACGCTGCTTGTCTTAATAATAGAGAAATTGATGGATTGTTCTCGAGCGTAACGGGAGTATCGAGCCGGGACGGGCGCCCAGATTTGTCATCTCAACAATTCGAGGTCTCGACGTCAAAGGGCTAAGAAATTAAAAGACTTTTGTCTCACGTGGACAGGAAAAAAAAAATTCAAACTGTCGTCGAGGCCATCGACAGTCGAGAAAAAAAAAATCTATGATTTTCCTCAGAATTAATTATATTTTCTGTTTTTTTTTAATCCATTAATTACTCTTTGTTGACTCGCTCTTCTCACACCAAGATGTACTGTGGTGAATAATTACATTTTTTAAAGGAGGTTGGAGCGCTTCGTACTAGTCAAACCATGGGATCATTTTTTGTCATTGTTTCTGTAAAGTTTTACGCATTAAATAACAGTAGTAGAGGGTCATTTGTATTACAGCATGTTTTCTTAATCTAGATAATCATTAGTAGTGGTGGATTTGCAAACCCAGTTGATTTTGAAGAACACACGGTTTTGTCGAGGATTTTTTTTTGTTTTTAAAGAATTATCCGTAATTCTTATCCAATCTTAAGTCGGTACTGCTTTTTCCAGAAAACGCTCAACAAATTAACCACTAGATATTTGAATTTATATTATGAAACATACCTGTTTTTTTTTTAATCACTGCTTAAACTGCAAACAATTGCATAAACTAAAGGTTATTATTATGAAACGGTTGAGAGTATCAAGTCTAGGTCGCAAAATCGTAGTGCATCTTTTAAGATATATCAGCCACAGCACATTAAAATTGGTAAAAAAAATGAAGGATTACTCGTAGATAAAATGTAAACAATATTTACGTCTTCGGAAATTGCAATAAATCAATTAAGGCATTACCGCTTTCCAGCTACTATCGATACAATTATTTGCTACTCCATATAGAATTTTTTTTCAATATCTGACGTAGCTATTTTTTAATAAATAAAGACAGAATTATTTCTATAAGTCGACAATCATTAACATCAGTTTTTTTTCGCTTCGGATATATTTCTGGTATGTACCGCCAAAATCGTTTCCAAAATGACATCTCAGAAAAATGATCGCCAGACTGTCAATATTTATATACTTTTCACACGAATTACAATTCATAATAAATGCCCGCATCTGTTGACCTAGTTATGATGCTTACAAAAAGTAAAAGCTTTAATATTCTTGCAAATCCATCGCTATAAATATTTTTCCGAGCAATCCACATGCTGCAATAGTGAAATAACACTTCACTGCACTCGATAACTCCGTAAAACTTCCAAACGATAAAAATATATTTAGCAATGATTTAACAAGTGTCGAAACGCTCCAACCTTCTTAATGACGATCACACGACGTATGTAAGAGATAGATAATGAAACAGAATGAAAAGAGAACGAACGATAATGAAAAAAAAAAAAAAAAATACGTTCCCGCCCTCACCTTTTTTACATTTGTGTCTTTTCCTCAGTGTCGAACTGCAGAAAGCTAATCTAGAGGCCCAAAATACCCAAAACCCTGGCAGCGGCACCACTCCCGGGGCATCCGGGGCCAGTGCTTCCCCTTCTACCACTACTACCACTGCCTCTCCTTTGGCCAGCGCAATCCCCTTGGCTCAGCTGCTAAGCAAGCCAGGCGCCCTCAACGCCCTATCTAGCCTGTCCGCTCTTGGCGGGCTCACGGAATTGCTCGGCGGTGCGGCAGGCGCCGCCGCAACCACACTCCCGGTCCAGACAACCGGTGTGCATCGTTCGCACAAGGCTTTCACACCTAGGCTACGCAGTCCGGGCGCGCCGGGCCCAACCGACAGCGGAAAATTCAAGTCGGAGCGCACCAAGTACAACCCGTACTGAGCCACCGTTAACGGCCCGATACGAGACGACCATTTGCGTCAAACTCGCGTCGACACCTATCATACAGAAGTATGGAGAGGAGAAACGAGACAGGAGGTGTTTTGAGATCATGCGTCACAGAGGATGAATTATTATTAATTAAAACAGCTAAAAAAAAAAAGCGGCGTCAAAGTGAAAAATAATAGCGAAGAGCATAAATGTGCGACGGGCAAAAAAAAACGTCCTCGCGCTCCGAGTTTCCTGCTCTTCAGACTTATCACGTCTGACGATTGTTTGAAAAGAAAAAACAAAAAGAAAATCAATGAATTTGTGCGAGGGCGATCTCTTTGCTCGCTCGCGTAGAATCGTCGTGATTATGTCGATTGGACGATCGGTGAAATTGTCTTTATTTTTCTAATTCTTTATTAGCGTTTTTTTTTTTCATTGTCACTTACAATATTTTTCGTAGCTCTTTTCGCGTCTCGAGTCGCCTCGACACTTTTTCACACAGAAAGAATGTAATTGAAGTTGTCGGTCTTCGTCGTTCAATAATTAATATTTTTCGTAGAATTATTTGAATAATTATTGTTTTGCAAGAATTATCTGTGACGTTTGCAAAAATTTATTTTGATTCTTCAAATTATTGTAAGAAAAATGGATTAAAATGGAGGAACCTTTTTTCTCCGATTTGTTTTCGTGAAAATTGATTAAGCATCAATTTTCTTTCTAATTATTAAAGAAAAATGTAAACAGTTCTACTACAAATACTGCATCTCATTTTTATGAAACAATAATTGTGAAATTGATTATAAATCAAATGTTTGACTCATAAAATAATGAGGGCTTACAACTTTGGAATGTATACACCAGTTAATCACTTATATCGCGTTGTTTCATATCGACCTGTCGAAATCTTCCGTGTAGGATTGTAAGGAATACTTTTTTTTTATTATTAGTCTTATTAATCATCATTGTTGTCCATAAATTTCTTGGAAGATTCTTTTGTTGCTTAACTATAGTTGCGATGGTTAATTCGCTCTTGAGGAGCTCGGAGCGAGAAGCGCACTTTCGCGAGACATTTTTTTCTACATATATATATATACACCGCGTTTACGTGGTTATTTCATTAATCGCACAGTAAATATATATATATATTGTTAGATTAATGAAATAATCACGTAAACGCGGTGCATGTCATGAACGAACCAGACCACTGCTCGGATGTTAATAATACACTTTTCCGTCACGCGATTACTAAGTATTGATCTATTTCGTTTGAGTTATTTACGATTCGATTACTAGCGAGAGTGAAAGGCACAGCGAGCGTGGAGTGCGCGCGAGCGTGGACACAAATCTACCGAGACTTATTTCGGCGTCGTGTAATTTTATCTCTAAAGAAAATCTGAAGAAGAAACAAGAATGCGAAAAATTAGAATTGTAATTAATCAGGCGGAATTGTAAGCGTGTGGCGAAGGATGGAGGACTCTTTCGACGTTTCGCAAATCATGCTCTACCTTTGAGAATCAAACGCATGAATTTGACGGCAAATTATCGACATTTTTTTTTTTGTTTTTTGTTTTTTTTCTATCAAGCACGATTCGCAATACGCTCGAAACGATCCACCACTTAAAAAAAAATACAAATCGAAGAGCTTATCGTAAAAAGCGCCTTTGTCGAGCATCGCTACACGAAATCAATCAATAGTGTCGTATTATTATAATTAAACGATAGAGTTAATGATATACGCGCGTGGCATTCCCAGGGCATATCTTTCGCCTCAATTTGAGCCTGCCTCAGCGTTTTGTAAGTTTGACGCACGCATTACCTACGTTGATACCAATAAAACAAGGAAAAAAGAACACACCTTTACACAAAGACCATACCCACACATCTACTCCCATACAACATACGAAATACCCTTGATTTAAAAAGAATAAAGCGACGAGTCCGCGAATCTCATGGCTTGTTTCTGCAAAGTTTCGTCCTCGCGATCGCTCGATTATAAATCAATTATGTGTTTCTCTTGCTAGGAAAAGTTGACGATATTAATTTTCAAATAATCGAGCGCACAAGGACGACTCTTTGCAAAGCGTATAGAGTTAATTGCGTGCTCAATCTTAGTTTGTAGAGGGATTTAATCGTGTAGGAATAAATGCATAAGTGCATTCTTTTCATTGACGATCCAGGACCTCAACGTTAATTGAATAAAAACGACTAGTAGCGTACTCGCGATCAACTCCTCTCCGTGTTTACTCTGATATCTTCGTTGTATTCTCGGGATTTGTTCATGCGATGAGAAAATGATTAATCGTGTGTAAAGAGGAGGCGAGAGAGCCGCGAAATGCGAAGATTATTGCGGATAAAGAATGAGAGGGAAGAGAAAGACATTCACAGGATTCAGTAGGTTTATAGTCTTCTAATGTTGTACATCAAGTCTCTATAATGACGTCGAAAAAAAAAATACAAACAAATAATGATAAATAATAAAAATACAAGCTATACGCATTGTGTGCTTAGCGGACACTTGGCTAACATGTATCACTTTGTTGAATAAAGCTAGGCGTGTTTAATACAAAAAGAATTAACAAGACATTACTCTGGCCTACCTTGGAGCTACGGGCTTGCAAAGGAACGAATTTATATATCACGAAATTAATTGTAATTATTTGTACTTTCAGCTGTCCACGATATTTAAGTCCTTTGCAGGTCCGAACTTTTGTGCACTTGGATTCTCTTTAAGATTTCATATGGCTCGAGCAAGCATTCAATGTCATTCGAATTTCCGTTGTTTTTGTATAAAAAATCTTCGACTTCGCGAATATCAATAATTTGAAAAAAAATAACATTGAAATTTTGCTGGATAACGATAGAACTAAGCCACGAATCGTGGGCGCTCGCTCACAGTGTCGCAACGTTTGACTCACAAACGCTTTCGTGGTTTTTTTCCTTTTTTTTTTTTTTTGTCTTTGATGTCACGAGCAACGACGTTTCGCTGATTGTTTGTTCACTAGGGCGATTAAAAAAAAAATCCTCATTCAAACTTTTGTATATTTAGCATTTAAAAAAAACATAAAAAAACATAATTAATTAAATCTAATTTTGGTTAAATGTATATAAGGCTGAATGTTTATTTATATATCAGGATGGATGAAAGGTTTTTATTTTTTTATTTCGTTCTTTACCGATATTCTTGTACTTTTCACCAGCAATCAATATTGAAATTTTGAAAAAGGCCTTTATTGAGTTTTTCAAAATTAATTGCGTGGAATATTTCAGAGTGAAGCAAGTATCTCGATGAAGAGCTTTAGACTTCATATAAACATTAGATTTGTTATAAATAATATCTACATTAAAGAATTTTTCATATAATTTTTCGTACAACCATTCAAAAATTAGTGAAACCCACATTTTTTTAATTAAAAAAATTCGCCTATCAATGGTAAACAACTTTTTTTTTAAAGTTGAGTCACTTTGCGTAAACCTATTTTTTTTATTATCTTGATGAGCAGGCCAATCAAAAAATAGAACGGTTTTTTTTAATCGCCCCATTATTCACTCTTGATTTCATGGACTTGGATCTAGTTTCATTAGACAGTAGAAAACCCGTGAGCAAACACGATAATTCGCATATAATCAGCATAACATGGACACACAGACACGCACAGAGGTTTGATGTTTTTTATACGAGAGTATAATTAAACATACAGCGAAGAGACACGCGGAGAGATGTAGAGAGAGCGAGAGAAAGAGAGAAAAAAGAAAGAGTGAGAGAAGATGTATCCATCCAACCAACTTGACCCAGGCTCCTGCCCATCTTCGGTAAGCACCATCCGATCCTCCGTAGTCCTCTTAATCTACTTGTCCCGTTTAACCGATTTTTACTTCGACCTTTTGCTTATATTTTCTTTGCCTCATTTGTTTTTTTAAATTTATTTTACGTGTCTATAATATATCTAAATTTCGAGAACCCTAATATACCGTCGACTCTTTGAATTTGAATCTTCGGTCTTTTATTAAATATTTTCGTTTTCTCAAAGAAAGACGACACACGACGTACCTTTGCCTTCGAACCTATAAACCACTTTTGCCTCTTCAAATTTAATTTGTCGTGCCGATTTTTGATAAACGTTCGCAACAAGTTATGTACTTTGAATGTTTTTCCGTTGTTGTTTTTTTTTTTTTTTTTTTTCTTTTTTGTGAATTAACCAAGTCCCGGATTTTCCTGAGGCAATCCCGCGCGGAGTTTCGATAATACGAGAAAACTTTCTCTTGTCACGTTACTCAAATGTCGCGACTATTTATCTACTTTTTCTTGAAATATATACGTATATATTTACTATATAATTATAGTGTAAAGTTTGTTTCGTATATAATGAAATGAAAATACACGTATGTGTATTTATAACACGATGGATTTACTGACTGGTCTCGCGTTCTGTTTCAGGATATCGATGGAGACCGCTGGTATGGCGATTCCAGCGTATCACTACATCGCTCCGAATCACATTGTGAAATCTCCGATCCATTAGAGAGGAGATTACGTTTTGCGGGGAGACGTCGAAGGAGGCGCGAGCGCGAGCGCGGGTCTCGTCGCGGCGCGCACGCGATGCAAGGCTGTCAATGGCATCTGGGGCTGGGCAACACAATAATCACTGTGTTCAACCAGCATGCTGTAAAACGACACGCTAAGAATTGTAATTCACTTCACACAGACACTAAGCTTAAAACAAAAAAGAAAAAAAAAGAAAATCTACGCGAGACAGTACAACGCAACACACAGACCGAGAATGAGACACGCAAACAAAAAAAAACTAAAAAAACAATAGTTTCATTACACGAAATCTTTGATCTCGCATATCTGCAAAAAGAGACGAGAGGGAAGATAAAAAAAAAACAAACAAACAAACAAAAAGACGCAAACGGCACGAGGTGTACAAAAAGTCTACGAGAGAGAGAGAGAGAGAGAGAAGCAAGTTTTTGAGGAAACAAAGAAGAAAAGAGATTAGTGAGAGAAGATTAGCTGTGCTGAGAAAGAAAAGCCAAGCCAAGACAGAGAGAAATAGAATGGCGGTGAGAAGAAGAAACAAAACACAAATAAATTTTTAAAAAAAGCAAAAAAAAAAAATAATGGACGCCGCAGCCCCAAGCTGTCGCCGATTGGTAAAGGGAACAAGCCAAAGATACGTTAGTTTTCATTTTTATATTTAACGAGGGAAAAAAAATGCGTAAAAGAGTAATTGTTATTATTATTATATTAATTGCTAACGATGCTAATACTCTAGACGGGTCGTTGGCGTTATTCCGGCGCTGATTCGGCCGCGGTGGGCGCAGAGTCGTCGAGGCCGCGCGCTGAGCAAGTCGAATGAGGGGGAAAATTTAAAACAAACAAAAAAAAAAGACGGAAAGATTTTAAGCGAATAAAATTCGCGACGATCCGCGAGTCCGGACAGACAGGGTGACTGAGACGGACCGATCGCTCCGGTTCCTCGGCGATAATACGCGTGCGGGATGGTCTCCCCTTAAAAAAAGAAAAAAAAAAAAACGAAAAACAAAAAAAAAACTATAAAAAATCGTCCCTCGCCGTTCGCGCTCGTCTCTCGCGCGCTCTCCGCGCGAACAGCCAACGCGACCGGAACGGCCGAGCGACGTTTAGCCGGATATTATAAGCGCGATTGATAAAGGAGCGAATAAAAAAAAAGAAAATAATAAAAAATATATATTATAGCGAGAAGAAAAAAAAAAAAAAAAAAAAGAAACACAAAAATGATCGCGCGAGCGGAATCGATGCTCGCGCGGATTATTAATTGCGTAGTTTGAGTAGCTTTTGCATGCGGAAACTCGATTCAAAATTAATTGTCGTCGACAATGAACGTGAGTCGCGCGAGCGCGACACCGTAGCCCTTGCGACTTGCGCGTTATAAGATGTTTGAACGCTTCGCACTAGTCAAATCGGTGCGTAATATATTTTCTTCATTTTTACATAGCTTTCGGATTACTTGATCGTAGTAAAGGATTATTTGTATTGAAACATTTTTCCATAACGCAAAGAAATATTCATAACTATAGATTTACAAAAATATTAATTCATTTTTTAAAAGAATAATCTGTAATTTTATATCGATTCAAATGCGACCATGGCTTTTTTTGTATCGTAAAAGATACTCTACGAATTGACCGACCATATATTTGTTAGCTTTATGTGGTAAATAATTATAGCCGTTTGTTTATGCAGACATTTTTGTTGCTGGTTAAACAAATGGTTGTAATTTTTGTGCAATTAACATTATTTAATATGTAGACGGTTCATTTGTAAAACATTTTTCAAGAAAAAGAATAAGTCTTCGTACATTAAAACCGGTGAAGAATTACGGATTATCCTTGGAAAAATTCCGACATAAATGTATCTTTACAAATTAACGTTAATCAGTTAATGTTTTTGCAAATCTGTCACAATTAATGTTTCTACAAATCATCCTCCACTACTGTTAATTAATGCATAAAACTTTGCAGAAACAATTACAAAAATTGAGCATTGATTTAACCAATGCAAAGCGTTCGAACCTTCTTTAAAAAAAAAAAAAATCGACATAGTTGCGTGTACGGGCGCGCGTGTCGCGCTCTGCGTCCGAACTTCCACCCGCGGTGAACGCGAGAAGGCGGTGAGGCGGTAGAATGATCGCAAAAAAAAGACAGGGCCGTCATGAGAGGTCGTCGGGCCGGGCGCGACACTTTTGTTGAAGAAACAAATGAATTATTACGTGGAATATAAAATAACGATATATTATATATACATATATATATTATACATATATATATATATTTATTATACGATAAACAAATTAATTAGTGGAGATATAGCTATGAAAGATGCGAGTTCAAAGTCGGGCTTTGAATCGGGAGGCGTCCTCTTTTGTTTGGTCCCAATTGAAACGTGACAGAAAAAAAAGAATATTTATCGAAAAAGTCGCAACCGTTGCAGGTTGACCACTCTGTTTGAAAACCTGTGAAATCTGGAAAACGTCATGGAAATTCAAACTAGCTGCTGTAAAGAAAAAAATAACTGGGATTTTAATCTGGAAATCCTGAAAAAGACTGGAAATTTCAAACTGGTGATTGTCACGAGAAAGTGCTAGGATTTTCGTCTGAAAAATCGGGAAAATTCAAATTGGCAATTTTCAAGAGAAATACTGGGATTTTAATCCGGAAAACTGGAAAAAAAAAAATTGGGGAAACTGGCGATAGAGTGGTCATTCTGCGTCGATACCTCGTTCGTTACACCCTCTCGCCACTTTATCGCTTGAGATACTTTTTTTGCTCAAGATTAGTCTGACGTTTTGATCAGGCGAGCTTTTTATGAATGTATAAAGCCGAGTGATTGGGCCTGCGAACGAGAGCAGCTCGGTAGAAAATTTCGAGCAATACGGTCGGCACCGAAGCTGAATTTTCATTGCATTGCAGCGTATTTGAATCATGCTTTCGATGATTGAGAACAAAGTGGTAAAGCGCTGTTTGTGACAATGAGAATTCAAAGTAACGCGACAAAACGTCAGCAATAAACGTAGCGAACTTCGCACGTAACGTTCATATCCTTTTCGATATTAAGACGAAGATGGATTATTTAAAAAGATACATATCCTCGAATCGTGTTTCTCAAGCGCTTTTAGCGCGTGCCAATAAACAAGGCTCAGAGAGAAAGAAAAAACAAAAAGGCATTACAAAGCACAGTAATCGCGTATCCTCGTGCTTCCTTCAACCCGGACACATACAGAGGTATCTCCCAACTCGTGACTCGTAGCGTGATTCGTTTCACCTCGGTTATATGTATACTTCATTAGCTATGTCTTATCGATTTTTTTTAAAGACGTTAATCATTCAAATTATAAATAAATCGACCAGGAGGCAACCTGGCTCTTTTCCTCGAAACCCTCGCGACAGAGAATCCATGACTTTCGAGATTATTGTACATCGCCTCCCAAGTCGAATCATTGTTTTATTATTTTCCTTCTTTTTTTCGTCTTATTGTAAATACGTACATATTACTTTTTAAAACGCGTCGCGTCGTTGTAAATATTCGTTGTACAATTTATTTATATACTTTTTTTTTCTACAAAACGCGTTGCAACGTCGCACGACTGATTGCAGATCGTGTGTGGTAAGCAATAATCGTTGTTATGTGATTAACGCTCTTGTTGAAAAACACGAATTCGAATCGCGCTAAAAAATCTTTATCCCCCCTCGGCTCTATTTATTTATTTATCTATTTATTTATTTATTCACTTAGACTCTTATCGTCGATTTTATAAATGTTTCTCTTTATTTTTTCATTTGTCGTTATCGATAAGCCGCTGCTGCTTAAGACTGCTAGGTAAAATTTTTAAGTAAAGCTTTTGCCTTTTTTTTACGAAGAAATTGCGCGTTGTTAGAAGTCCTTGAACCGAGGTTTAACGTTTCGCGCATTTCCGTCTTGTTTTTTTTTTTTTTTTTTTCTTTTTTTTCTTTTTTTTTACGAGTTTCGAGACCGAGTATCCTTCTCCCGTTTGCAGCGCTCCGCCACGCTCGACCACTATAATTATCTACTTTACTTTCCTCTGCATTATTCGAGAACAATCTCGATTCTAAACTTCTATCCGCCGTCGAGAAAACGAAAAAACGTCGCGATCCTTCAATCTAAAGTGGATGATTCGCTCGTCAATCAGTAATCGACAGGGCTGCGACAAAATCTACCTTTGTAACAGTTTTTATAAATACGTGAGATCGGGGAAAAAAGCAAAAAGTAAATATGAATTACGGTGTGCCAACGTATAAAGTTTTATTTTATTCCAATGTCGTAATGTAATTCTATGTCAGGGATATAAGAATATATTCAGAATACTTTTTGTCTCGTATAACGATAATGAATATTCGAAATCGATAAGATTATATATTTTTTCTCGAAAAAAGAAAAACAATTTAAGATAATTCATCTTAAAAAAGATTTAGGACATCTCGTTTTAATGAACTATTGTCTGTTAAACGAATCGAAAAGTATTTTAAATACAATTTTATTCGAATATTGACGTGCACGAATTTTACTTTTTTTCCAAGACTACGGGATTTTATAAAACTGTCTGCGTAATACTCGCACTGTGCGACTAATGTAACTGTCAATAACTGGTACATCCACCTTAAAAGTTCTCCGCGTAAATCCCTCGTCCCTTCGCCCCGCAGACTTCTAACCGCGTGAAAACTCCTTCTTTGAACCACAGAGAGTAACAGATTTAAAAAAAAAAACCAACAAATAAAATCCCACACGATTTAAGACGAAAATAAAAACAAAAAAAAGATTCAATGAGATTAGCCTCTACGGAAAAGAAAAACGTAAAAATGGTAATAAAAAAAAAAAAACAGTTAGTGAGAGACGCTGTATAATTGTGTATATCAACAATAAATATTGCTGTGATTAGAATCGGTTTATAGTAAGTAGTTAAGGACAATTTTTAAGACATGTCGGAAAAAAAAATA
This sequence comes from Perithous albicinctus, assembly GCA_964016905.1. NCBI lineage: Eukaryota > Metazoa > Arthropoda > Insecta > Hymenoptera > Ichneumonidae > Perithous > Perithous albicinctus. The sequence continues at coordinate 19,932,544 of OZ024692.1, forward strand.
GAAACGAGATTTGAAGATATAATAAAAATGGTGAGTCGAATTGTGGGGAATGAAAGAAAAGAGAGAGCGTAGATCGAGTGAATAGAGGACGAACAAGTGCGCTGAAATTCCCTCGGACGAAAAAAAAAAAAAAAAAGAGAAAAAAAAAAAAGTAAACCTATGAAAAGAATTGCGAGACGAGAAAATCTATGGAGAAGAAGGAAACTGTGAGACCCGATGGGCATTCATTTTTTTATTCCCCGTAATCCACGGGGAAATGCCCCCATCACCGAGCAAATATATCCTCGATCAGTTATTAATCCACAAGCATATCCGGTTTAAACATATGATTAGTCTTTACGATTGTATATCAATATTCTTCCTCCCCCCGAAACGAAAAAGACAAAAAGCAAATAATACCCAAGCTCATAAACGTTTAATCATAAAAACAGCGTGGAAAACGGCCGAGCGTGTATCGCTCTTTCGCGTTAATGAGAGAGAAAAAAGTATAATTAAATGGACATAAAAAAAAACCAACACAATGTAATACAAAAAAAAATATCTTAACCGCTATAGCGAACACTAGGATCTATATCCGATATCCGATTCTTGAAGGGGGATCGTCATGTAGCCGCTAAGTGTCGTCAAGTAATTTGTAAATCAATTATAATAAATTAATTATATATATTTCAATATATATATATATATATATATTAATATATTATCGCCGCGTATTTTGAGAAGGCGCGTCGTGGCGATGACGTATTATATCCAGAGGTGCCAAATGCGATGTCGTTATTCGTTATTCGGTTCGGGAAGTAAACCACAGTCGAGGAAAACGATTGAGAGAGAGAGAGAGAGAGAGAGAGAGAGAGAGAGAGAGAGAGAGAGAGAGAGAGAGAGAGAGAGAGAGAGAGAGAGAAAATGATGAAGAAAGAGATGAAAAAAGAGGAAAGCACACCACAGGCTCGAGGCACTGGAAGATAACTCGTGCACCTCATAGTATCTCGAGGGTGAAATCGAAACGATACTCTCCACGAGTCGTGCGCATCGTTATCGGGCCACAAACTTATTTATTTATTTTTTTTTTGTTATCAACGCCGTAACATGTTGAAACGTAGTAGTACAATTGAACGTGAGATCCAATCAGGTGTGAAGTATATAAAAATAATATGAAGAAAAAGAAGGAATACTATATCGAACTGCCATGAGAGCATTTTATAACTATAAAAAGATCTCATGACAGAGGCACGACTCTTGTGAGAGTCTCGAGGCTGCACGACGAATCCTCCTATCGTATCAGATTCGTATACCCACTCCCACAGGCAAGATACACATACACACACACACACACACACACACACACACAGACACAGACACAAATCATTAGCTAGAAATTTTGGGAATCGTGATGGGCTCTAGGGTAAAAATGATGAATTATGGATACTCCAATCGGATTCACGTGAACTTTTCGCAATCCTTTTGCCCTCGTGATTTTTTCTCCAAATCCGATTGAAAGATGAAATAATAATGATTTGGTGACGTATTGCTTCAACGTCGGCTGGAATCTGAGCAATTTGTTGTGGCGTAGAGCAATCTGTTAGTGCAGGGGCCTTATCCTTACTGCGCGGGTCAGGTCCAGCTCCGGTTGCGAATCTATTAGGAGGAGGCGCACTGATAAAAATATTTCGAAAATTTACGATACTTGTGTAGGAATTTATTTATTTTTTTTTGCGAAAATTCGTATGTTAAATTTAATATGTAATGCAATATTAAAGTAACTGTATATTAAACACGATTTTTTTTTTTGTCGTTTTTAATATAACGTATACTATCCCGTCGTTGTCAAACATCCTGAGAGCTCAATTGAAACAAAACAAATTCAAGAACATACTTTGAAAAAAAAAAACAAAAAGTCGTAAAAGCACGTATGTGAAAATACGCTTTTTTTTTAAGTAAAAAAAAAATCAATGACGGGACAATTTGGATCACTGTGATAACGAAGGGTTAATTTAGCATTATACCTTTAATTTAATATACTCGGGTTTTGCAGAACAACATTTTGTACAAGTGTATTCATTTTCTTAAAGAAAATTCTGTACAGTGTGGGGTTTATTATCGGGGATTAATTTAGTAGAGAGAAGGAAAGGGATGTTAGAATACGGGAAGAAATATGAGAGGGAAGAGGAAACAAAGAAGAAAATAATATCGTACTCGAAACCGTAGCTGGACTAACTCCCCAACCTTACCGTAACGCAGGGCAATCAGCTAAGAAATAACTTAGTTTTTATAGGATATTGAGCGGCACCGCGCGTCTATATAATCGTGATAATAACATGCACGCACGCGCGCGCTGCGTACTCGAGTTTAAAAGACAAAAAAAAAAAAAATGAGAGCATTGAAGAAAAGAAAATAAAAAGGTAAAATAATAATTAACAAGAATAATAAACAATTTTACGCGGCGTGCCGGCGCTATATTTTTTGTATGGCGTTAACGCTTTAGTACGTTATTGAGATGCCGTGTGGAGACGTAGAGTGCCAAAAAAAAAAAATAAAAACAAAAAAGAAAAAATAAATAAAAGTAAGAAAGAGAATAAAACAGTGGATCGTGGACGGTGCGATGAATTTTGATCGATCGATCGATCGATCGATCGATCGATCGCAGATTGGGAAACAGAAGGAGTTCGAGGGAAGGTGTAAGTGTCTGCGACGAAACAGGATCGACGATAAGCGGCTCAAGCCTCGTGCCAAGTATTAATGTTTTTTCAACATAAAGTGAAGAACAAAAAAAATATTATTATTATTATAAAACGCGTGCCAAATTCTTAATCTTCCGGGGGGGGAGGGATGGGTTCAGAAATCGTGCGATGAAAGGCTTCCTCGTCGGTGAAGTTCGAATGGCGGTGTTCAGTGAGATTCGTATTTAAACATGTAGCAAAAAAAAAGAAGACAAAAGAATAATAAGCCTTGTTGCTAATTATCTTAAATCCGGTGAAAACACTAGTGTTTTAAGCACGACGAATTATTAACGATTGTATATCCCCCGATTCACTGAGACTCTTCGTAAAAATCTCGTTGGCTCTCGAATTTGCGAAAATATTTTTAGTAAAGCTTTAAAAAAATATATCCGAAATTTCGTACGGTTTACAAAGTTTTTACGGTATATTTTTTAAATATAATATGCCAAGTATATGCTTGGAAACTTTGTATGCTGTATTAATTTTGGTAGAAATATTTTTTTTCACAGCCTAAGGAAATGACGATTAAAAGTCATTTCTCTATCGATTCGAGATTAATCACGAATTCGAAACTAACGAGAGCTCTTCTCGCGTGCTTTATCTATGTTTTTTTTTCATCGCTTTTCATACGTTTCATCAAAACCTTTATTCTGGACACTCCGGTCATCCTAATACTTTTTTTACTTCTTATTCTTCTTCTTCCTTCTCTTCAGCCGCAGAAATTTCTTTTCCCAATCGCCAACACTCAAAACTTGCTTGACCCTCTTTCACTTCCGCTTCGTTGAGCCGCTCTTGGAGTAACTCTCGAGGTCTTAATCGCTGCCAAACGAAGATAACAACCTCTCTTCTCTCACCACTTTGCCAATGAGAGTTTCTTCGAAGCGCCAAGCTGAAAAGCTCACGATAACGACCAGACCAAGAGAACGGATTATCCCCCTTGGATTAAAGCTGGATCGCTTGAATCGCTATTTCGATTTTGCTATTCAACGTGAAGAACTATTGTCACGGTGAGGTCTCAATTCTCGTTGTAATAATCGAAACAGCTCCTTTTCGTTAATTTATCTGATTTTAGAAATTCTCAATGCAAATAAATTTGTATTTTGTCTCCAGTTACAAAAAATAAAATGTCTCCTAACTAATCTGTTACTTTTGCTCAGAAAAGAAAAATGATCGATTTTTCATAATCATTTATCAGAATGTAAAAAATGTCTACATTAATTTTTTTTTTAATTATTTAAAGAACCATTCTTGTGGTTAAAAATATTGATTTCGTAAATTAAATTTTAACGCTGAATAAATATTTAGTTTACGATTTTTAAGTTTTTTTTTTTTTTTTTTTTTTTTTTTTCTTAGTATTTGCAAAAGGTGTGTTAGTCTCAAGAGTAACTTTGGAGCTTTGGCTCCTCAAAGGGAATCTAAAACTTGTTCTATATCTTTTTCGCCTTCGCGACTCGAGCTCCTTTGTCTCATCCTTCGCGTATATTTCCACTTCTTATGCTTCTTCTTGTTCTTCTTCTTTTTCCATAAGTCATCATCGCGTTCTTCGTCTGCTTTGTCACCCAATTTCTCCGTTAAACCATTCTTCTTCTTGTCTTCTTTGGCCAAAAGCAACTTACGTTACGAAGCCTTTACGAAACAGGGTCATAAATACTTACGAGTAATACGAGTATTTAAATTATTAAAAAAAGAGAAAGAGAGAGAGAGAGAAAAAGAAAAAGAGAGAGAGAGAGAGAGAGAGGTAAAGAGAGTGTCGATGCGTCGTATCTGAAGGTATTTTGCTGCTTTGGGTGTACGTGAAAGCCGGGAGGAAACAAATACGAGTACGTAGAAACAAAACAAAAAACGAGCTCAAAAAAAAAAATAGGACTCACGACGTTGATTACAGAAAAGAGAATAATAAAAGCTAGAATCGCTATGAGCGCGTCGAGACTATTGATCCGCAATCGAGCATTTTTCGGATCTATAGCGCACGGCAAAAAAAAAAAGTACATTATTCCAGGGTAAAGATTTTTTGTAAAATTGTCTGGTACGCAATATTTATGTAAAAACTAGAAAAAAAAACAAAAAAGACAACACAATTGTATAAGAAACAAAAAAAAAAAAGAACATTAAATAAATAAAATAAAGATAAAAGAGAAGAAATGTGTGAATGAGATATATAACGGTGTGCGACAATTGAGTAACGTTGTAATAGTGCAAGAACGCTGCTGCGACACAGGGGGCATAAAGTAAAAAAAAAAAAAAAGAACAAGAAAAAAAAAAAAAACAAGAAGTAAAACAAATGAGCTATCTGCGAATTAATTCGCGGGTACCTTTCGAAGGTATACATATTAGATATGGTTATTACATTATTATCATTATCATTACGATAAGCGTATAAGAAATAATTTACAATTAGGATAACAAGAATAATAATTATTATAATTATAATATAATGATATTAATACACAGCTGTATATCGTCATCATTACGTATAGGCAGGCTTGCGAATGTAAACGTGATAATCGGCTGACGTGTAAGAGTGCTTTACGTTACTATAATAGTGGAGTGTGTGTGTGTGTGTGTGTGTGTCAGGCGTGAGGTATAATTAAAGAAAAGAAAACTGTGTACCCTAACTCTGGCCATAATAGTCGGTCGCGACATATCTCAGACTCTCATTCGTTTGTAATCGGATGCTGCGCTCGAATTTTTTATTTTTTATTTTTTTTTTTTTTTTTTTTTTTTTGTTCTTTTCTTTATATTTCAACTGAGCGGCACGTGCGGCGACGACAGATTATAGATAATTAATTCTATATACATGCTATGAAATTTAGGAGCGCTGTTAGAACAAAGAGACAATTTACACACAGAAACACAGATACTCACACACTTAAGGGTGATTTTTTTTAACACTTGAAGAAGAAGAAGAAGAAGAAGAAGAAGAAAAAAATCTATCTACATATCGGATTCTAAAAGACCATCCTTCCCTCGATAATTTTTTTTCAGAATCCAACGAGTTTACTTCCCGACTTCCTTGGCTTTAACATCCTCGAATCCCCAACCAATTCAACATCCTTCGCGATTTTTCGAAACACAAGGAATATCATGTTCTGAATATAAACGCAGGAATGAAATGAGAAAGATGTGGAGAATAGTCATGCTTTGAGGGAAAGAACGGAAACAGAGTTTTATCCCCCCCCCTTCCCCCCTATATAGAGGATCCTAGAGTCTAGATAGTTATATTTATAGCCTATCTATTATCACTATTAATACCAATTATTATTATTATTATCTACGACTACTATTACCGCTACTAACTAATAATACGAGTGATACCATCATCCAATCCTTCCGGTACCGCGCAACCATTTGTATACACCGATTTTACCAACGTTATCTAACAATGCAGGTACACGCAGATACAGACATACATACCGATTTTGTGGATTTTGTGGAATCAACCTGTTTTTTTTTTTGTTTTTTTGTTTTTTTTTTTTTTTATTAAGGAAAATTTCACGCGAACGCTTTAGGCGAGTTTAATAACTACCGCGATTTCAATTTTAAACTACAAATTTTGTCACTGATCTTTGTTCTATTCTATTCTTGTATTGTTGTTTGTTTCTTTAGATAATATTCGATTAAAACGGTTGTTAAGTTTTTATAAAAGATATTTACACAAGTTCTCGAAATTATAGACAACAGTTAAAAAATGTAAACGTTTGAAGCTGCTTTTGTGAGTTCCATTAATAGTCGAACATTTTGTTACTTCAATCTGACCGATGAGAATATTGTATTATAAGAAAATAATTACAATTGTTATTATGTATTTCCTGGATTTCCAGAATTGAATCGATAAATGACAAAAGTAATGTTTAAAATTAAAATTGCACCTTCTAGACACCTTTATGAAGGATTCTTCGCTTTCCTATAAATTTCAATTATTATTATTGTTTTTTTTTGTTATTAACGGCCATCACCCCCCCCGCCCGCAACTGTAATTCTTCTTCCACCACGACACAGCCCGACAACCATCGTCATCCAAAAGTCTTCTTCCTCGTTAATCGAATTCATTTGACTCGAGTTTCGTTTAGTTTTTCGTTTACAAAAAGAAAATTTAAAACAACTAAAAACTAAAACAAAAAATCATTGTGATAATTAATGAACTCTGATGGAATGATATAAAAGCGACGCGACGTGCATTATCATTATTATCATCATCATCATCATCATCTTCATAATCATCATCATCATCATCATCAGCAGCAGCGTCGTCTTCATCATCATCAGCGAAAGACGTTGAGGGCCCATCGCCTGGGGTCCTCGTACAAATCATTTTTATTATTGTAATATGTTTCGGATGCGTCGCATTTAACGAGCATCTAAAATATTTCGAAGAGCGAATAATTGTTATGTATTTATATTGATTGTATTTTACGTAAGGTACGTTGTTAATTAGTTGTCGTAGGGGCGGTAAATATATTTGCGTTCGCGGGATCTTGGGTCGAATTGTGAACAAAAATCTGAAAGCATATCGATCAGTCCCCCCAAGATCCGAAATTATTAAACGATATACATTTGTTTTGTCCTCTCAAGTGTTTTTTCTTTTTTATAAACTTTTTTGTTGTTGTTTTTTTTTTTTTTTTTTTTTTTTTTTTGTTTCGTTTGCTCAAAGTCCTCGCGGTGGAATAAAAGACGCGAGAAGAGATGTGGAATCGCACGTGTGAGAAAGGTGTTTTTGCCAATGTGCTTGTTAGAGTTACACTTTGTTAATAAAGTGAGCTAAAACAAGTGACGAAGTAATCGTATTTACTAATGTCTATCAGTCGTATATACGTATCACAGAACCGGTCGTTTTATATAGCTCACACGTATTTATTCACTTTACGTATATTGGTTTCGATTGATTATTGTACATAGATACCTTTATACACACATCGCGATTCATAAATCAACTTTCCAATCGAGTGCCAGAGATTGTGAGAAAGAGAAATCGAAGCGAGAAATTAAATTCTTTAGAGGGCTTCTTGAGTAATGAAAGAAAAAGGGAGGGACAGAAGGGAAAAAAAAAAAGAAGAGCTTATTCCTCCTGAGAAGAGCGGTGCCGATCGAACGCATCGAATATTAAACAATTTAATCGAACGATTTACAAAATTAAAAAAAGATGAGTCGAGATCTCACGAAGCAGGCACTTTGCCCGACTCCAACCGGGAACAACCACTTTATTATTTATCAACATAATGAAATTATGCACTCGGCGTTCTTGGATGCGTACCTTAAATATTTTACCGGTCAAGGAATTAAAAAAAAAAAAAATGATAATGAAAACAACAAAAATCACGAATTTACTACCGCTCGATAGTAACTTCATGTTTGTAAGGGCAATAATATTGTAAATTTCAAGTACACTGTATTTGAATGTGTAAGATGCATAAAAAAGACAGATTTTTTAGATATTGCACTATAATATTTATTATTGTAAGGTAACGACACAGCCACGAACGACTGCATTCTCGTGGCTCGCGTTGTAAAAAGAAATAAATAAAAAAACGTGCATACGTTGCATAATGAGAGGAATGCGTCTATGTCGAGTTTTAAACTCGGGGTATCGTTATTAGTACTCGTCGATATTTCATTGGACCCAACTCGCGTTTCACTTAAGATCAACATCGGTGTTGTTATCCATGAAAATATAAATAAAAACCCCGTGAACCACGAGTATGCAAATGTCAGTAATAATTCTGAATTAATATTATTAATAAAGAGGAAAAATGAGTACACTGTTCTTTCCATAAACAAATTTAAAAAAAAGGAGTAAAATAAAGAGTAAAGTAAATAAAAAAAGAAAAAAAAAAAAAAGCGGCGAAGCAAGATTTTTAGTGTTTACACTACAATTGATAAACTATTATATTATTACATAATATTATATTAATAACAATATTATTATTGTAATGTTTGTTTTTCGTTATTAAAGTGTGTATATAGCAATACATCTCCAACTGTAATCTTTTTCTCTCATTTACCACTGTGCTGTCCTTCGTAGGCAAATGATAATGGATCAATAAACGAGTGACAAAATGAAGATTTTTTCTTTTTCTTTGAGATCGTTCATCTCACGTGTATGCCTTGAAATTTGTTTTTATTCAGCGACTCTAAGGAGTGGCAGCGACTAATCGTAGCTGGTGAGATTTCAATTTTGAAGGTATGTGCAGTAATTGTTGTAAATTCGTATGTCTTTTGGGATTGAATGAGTATATATTAGGGTGATCCCCAAAAAAAAATGTATCATAAAATTTATCCCGAGAATTTCTGCAGATTTTAAAAATTATATTTAGGAGGCGACCACAGCCTGTAAAGGCACGATCAAAATCTCATATATTTGACATTAGGGAGGTCCTCCGACAAGATCATCCCTGACACCCCTTACATTTTTTCATTTAACCAAAAAAAGCACCTCAGAATGTTTTCAAGTTTATAAATTTATATTTAGGATTTACCCAAGTCCACGGAATTATAAGGGCAGGTGTCCAACGACCTGTCTAACTATACAAAATTACCACTGGAAAGAATCGGTAATTTTTTTTATGTGCATTTTTATAATTAAAAACGAACGCCATACAGTCGAAATCAAAATTTGAAGAACTAAGGGGGTCCAATTTTCCAAATCAATCAGAATAATTTAATTTAAAAAAACCGGCAAGCTTGATTGTTGGGAGCTACAAAACTTAAATCGACACCAATTTTCAGCAAAAAATATTTTAAAACCTAGGAGTTATTCGACATTAAAAATATCGATACCGCGAACAATCATATTATGAAAGATGTTTTTTCGTCGCTTATTCATTGTTTAGTTAAGAATGTAAGATAAACCGTTACTGGATTCTCACTAGGGTTGTCCTTCAAAAAAATTGTTTGGAAAATGAATAACCGACGAAAGACAACTTTCGTAATATGATTTTTCGTGATATCGAATGTTTTTAAAGTCGAATAAATTACAGGTTTTTAAAGATTTTGTGCTGAAAATTAGTATCCACTTAACTTTCGTCACTCTCAACAATCGAGCGTGCCGGTTTTTTTAATTAAATTTTTGTCGACTGCTTTAGAAAATTGGGTCCCCCTCAATTTTTTCGATTTAAATTTCGATTGTTTGGGATCCTTTTATAAACATAAAAACGCATTTAAAAAAGAATTATCGATTTTTTTCAGTGGTACTTTATATAACTAAAAAAGTTCGTTGCCCCTCCCTCCCTTAAATGGCTGTGGGCACCTTCTAAATATATATTTTTTTTTAATCGTTGAAAATTACGATTTGCTCCTGACCTCAAAATGAAAAAATTCAAGTGGTGCCAACTAGGAAAGAAAAAAAAAAAAAGTTTTTTGGGGACCACCCTAGTATATATATTGACAAAACTTGTTCTTAAAGGCAAATAATCAGCAGGAGAAATAAGAATTTCTGAGTTTTTTTTTCGGTCCCCTGATACATAATCATTATAAATCTATCATTTGTGAACTGGAATGAAGAATGTATATCTGATTATGTTAGAAGCAAATAAAGAAACAAGTTGAAAGATTGAAAAGGACAGAATTGAACACCAAAATTTAATTATCTGTTTGTTAAACAGTCGATAATTTTTCACTGAGAACAATTTTTTTTATTAATTGCCACTTTTATATCATGGAGTATGTTTCTAAGGAAAACAAGCCTGCAAAGTAGAGTCTGCAAATTGCTTTCTCATTGATATTTGCTTTTTAGAAACCTACCTCTATGAGGAAGTATGTTGATCGATTTTGGGTTCCTCATAGAGGAGCTTTGTAAAAAGCAAAAAATAATGAGGAAGGAATTTGCAAGGTTCTACTTTGCAGGCTTGTTTATTCTTGAGACATTTTTCTAAAAATTCAATGTGTCTTTTTTACTGAAACATTGTTTAATGGTAGTCCATATGTAAACTAAATTAGAGCTCGGTATCTCGTAACTTGCACAAGTGAGCGAGCGAACGATATTTTTCAAAAAATTAAAAATGCCATTAAATTTGAACCGCTCGACAGGACTGTATCAGATTTGTACTCAAACCTTTTTAAGATAAAACTATGAAAAATTTCGGAATTTTTTTAAGACTAATACGTGGGACAGGGATTAATCAACTATGTAGCCTGAAAATATATACTTTGCGTAAAGAATTTATGATGAATCGCTGGATCAGTTCTAGATGAATTTTTTTAATGGAGACGAATTGACATTAATATGCCACTGTATAAATTTCCAATATTCATGACGTTTTGAAAAATCACGATTGAATATACAAAGAGATTAATTGCAGCCACGAAAAACATACTAAAGTAATAGTTTTGTGGCCACAAACGGTACATCAGGCATACTCTACGAAATTATCCCCAAAAAATAAATCTCGCATTTTTAGACGCTTCGACTACACACACATCGCCCACCATCTTTAGAAGTAACATGCAATTTAGTCAGAACACAGCTAGACCGTGTGGTCAGAAATAAGCCACAAGGTGCAATAGCCGAGAGCGCACAACGCAGTGCGCAGTGCGTAACAGAATTCTTTTGTTGACAGTGCGTGGCACGTGTTAATCGTTAAGATTAAGTGCACAAGTAAATAAATTATGTCGTCGGACGAAGAAATGCAAGTAGAAGAGGAGACAGAAGAGAAGCCCAAAAGTTTTCACGAATTAGAAATCGACGACAGACTTCTAAAGGTAAACAGCTCAAAACCACTTTTTTTTTAGGTTATGATCTGTTATTTATTCCTTTTGAATCACATTTGTACTTAGTCTTACACTTCTAATCTATAGATCAATGAAGCCTTTCCATTTTTTTTTAAATCTTGTTCACTCTACTTTACTAAAATTTTCACAGAGTTCTTGTAGATTCGGTTAGAACTAATTTTTAGGTTATAAAATGTGTGGTTCCAGTTTTTTTAAGAAATTGAATAATAAAATTGACATTTGGCGCACAGCAATAAAATTCAAATCACGCTAACGTGAATTTGTCGGTATTTGTGATGAAAAATTGATGAATATTGATTATACAGGCTATTGCAAAATTAGGATGGCTGGAGCCAACGCTAATACAGGAAAAGACAATACCGTTATTGTTGGAAGGCAAAGATGTGTTGATAAGAGCCAGAACAGGTTCAGGAAAAACAGCGGCTTTCGCTATACCTCTGGTGCAGAAAATACTATCTGGAAAACAGTTGCAGTCGCAACAACAAACAAAAGGGCTTATACTTGCGCCAAGCAAGGAACTCTGCAAACAGATTCATCAAGTGCTCGTCAGTTTGACAATAAAGTGTTGCAGAGAGGTGAAATGCGTCGATGTCAGTCCACAGCTCGATTTGAATACTCAGAAGCCACTTCTAGCTGAAAAGCCGGACATAGTCGTTGGCACTCCAGGACGAGTTTTACATCACTTGAAAGCTGGAAATATGAAATTGAAACAGAGTCTAGATACATTAATCATAGATGAGGCGGATTTGGTAATAAAATTATTCATTGAATTTATTTAATTTAAGAAGACTGAAATGTTGCCATTCGAATCAGTGTTAAATATTTTTGTTTCCTCATAGAGGAAGCTTTGTTTTCATGACGATTTTGTCTGTGTGTAAATATATATAGTCGTTACATAATTTTGTTGAAAAAGGGCGCGGTCGCTCTAACTTTCGTAAAAGTTCACAGATTTAGCTAAATAGTTTTTCATAACTGGAGATACATTCAATGTTGTTTGGTTTTGAATTTGGATGAAATCGGTAAAGCGGTTCGGATTTTTCGGCATTTCGAGATTTTCGGAATTTTTTTGAAAATTCTATAACGAGAACGGTTCAAGTATCTGATGTTAAATAAAATGTGTCGATGTTTAATATTAAATTTAGCCAAAAATCGATAATGTAGTTAAGGTTTTGTTGGAATTTGTATTTCCGTAATTAAAAAAAAAAATACTATAACTCCAGAAAGGTTCAAGCAACTGATCAGCATTTTTTACATGTCAATGTGTATGACCCTAGAACAGGGTTCCAGTGCAAATTTGACGCAAATCGGTCAAGCGGTTAAAATTTGGTGGCATTTTGAAAAATGTCGGTTGTTCAGTAGCTCTGGCAAATTACGGAATATTTTATTTTCTAGTGAAAAAGACGTAAAACAAGGCTGCAGAGTCGAACCTTGGAAATTGCTTCCTCATTTTTCCACTTTTGACAAAAACTCCCTCAACGAGGAAGCCAATATTGATCTTCCTCATAGAGGTACCTTCGTCAAAATTGCAAAAATGAAGAAGCAATTTTTGGAAGCAATGTAATTTAAACAAATGTTTATTTGTATTACAGGTCAACTCAAAGAAACATTTGTTCAGTAATATGTTTTCAAAAATATTATTAGATTAATGGTAATTTTGAAAGAGTTTAATTTTTTCCAAGTAAACACAACTATTGAAAAAAAAAAAAAATGTAATGTGGTCAGACTTCACCTGTTTCTTAAAAAGTGCTCTAAGAATTAACCACCTGAATGTTTGATTATGACAACCATTTTCTAATTTTAGCTGTTTTCTTATGAATTAAATGTTTCGTTATGTAAACAACATTTTATAAAGATTCACACAATGAAATATCAAGATTAGGGGGATTAAAAAAAAACGTTATATTTTTTTGTCCAACTAACTGATAAGTTAGTTGATAACTTGCTTTGGTGCAAAAAAAAAGAAAGTTCACCAAAGGAGAGCTCTAAATAATAATATTTAAAGGTGACTCACGCAATATGTAATTTCCCATTTAAATAACATGGGAAATACGTTTTTGTGCATTTAGACTTTTATACCTCCTTAATAACAACTCTAATGAGTATCAGATAATTTGAGATAGCAATTCCGTGCAGACGAAAAAGGACGACCGTCGAGTAAAATAGAGTAGCGCTTGCGTCTCGCTCATTTTAAATTTCTCTTTTAATACTTGGCGACGAATCGCTGCCGCGACCCTTGATTTTACAGCACGTCTCTACAGAAAATTTAGCGCACTACATAATAAAAGTTTCTTCTATCACCCTAATCTAGATAAATTAATTTGTAGAGCATCTTTCTAGAGATGAAAAGCTTGCTCTATTATTAAAGATTAGCTGTCCCACATTTAAATCAGTAAAGATTTTTGGATTACTCCTTGAAAAAACTTAATGAAACTGTTTCCCATAGGAAATTATCATCAATCCGTTAATGTTTTTTTTTGTAAATCCATTAGTTTACAGAATTTACATTTAACACTTTACAGAAACGATTAGTAACTTGTTACACTGATTTGACCAACTTGAAGCGCTTCAACGTTGCTAATTAAGCTATTAATTTATTAAATGGAAGAAGCTAATAAATACCTTCAATATTTGTGTAATTGTTGTAGATTTTTTCATTTGGTTACGAAGAAGAGGTCAAAGCTGTTTTGAATTACTTGCCAACGGTATATCAGGCTGCTTTAGCATCCGCGACATTGTCGGATGACGTGCTATCGTTAAAAAAATTGGTACTGCACAATCCAGCTATTCTCAAACTCGAAGAGCCACCTCTCGCACCACCCTCACAATTGGCTCACTACAGCTTGGCTGCCGAGGAGAACGACAAAGCTGCCATACTCTATGCTCTTTTAAAATTGCATCTAATTAGGTAACCAATTTTTTACAAAAGAAAAGAGTTCCACCGAAATCCTGCAATAAAAGCGTGTTTTATTTATCGTTACCGATTGATAAAGGATTTATATACAAATCCCATAAGATTGATCGTTAGTGACGGTGTTTTGATTATGTCGAAAAAAAATCCAGGTTCGATAATAAAAAAATAGCGGAAACTTCATTTTTGAAAAATATTTATAAAGTTAAAATGTGAAATTCCTGCTATTTTTTATATCGAGAACTGAGGATCTTTTACGTGATGAAAACACCATTTCAAACAATTAATCTCGCGGATTTTTTAATATGATTTTTTATTATCGAATAAAAATTAAACTCGCTTTTTTGCCTCAAACCCGCGGAACTGCTATTAATTTTTTAAAATGTAATCCTGGTATATTATCATTGAATTACATGTGAAGTCAAATTCCTTAGGGGCAAAAGTATCATATTTGTAAATACTGTGGACCGTTGCTATAAGCTGAAACTCTTTCTCGAACAATTTGGAATTCCTACGTGCGTTTTGAACTCCGAATTACCAGCCTCCTCGAGATGTCGAGCAGTGACGCAATTTAACAGCGGAACGTACGACATAATAATTGCATCAGACGAAAAAGCCCTGGAGGAGGTAAATAAGGCTGCTCTCGTTATAAATTTAAAAATTGCAATCGCCTAACACTTTTTTTTTCTTATCGAAGCCACACATGGTAAAGCAGAAAAAAGGAAAACGCAGGAAGGACAAGGAATCCGGTGTCGCGCGTGGTATAGATTTTCAATTTGTCGCGAATGTGATAAATTTCGATTTTCCCCTGGACGTTAATTCTTACGTCCACCGAGCTGGTCGCACTGCCAGGGGTAAGAATCAGGGCACGGCTCTTAGCTTTATTGCCATGCGAGAGAGACCACTTCTCGATGACGTTGAGAATCAATTGAAGCAAAGCTACGGACGATCTACGCTGTTCAAAACTTATCAGTTTAAGCTCGACGAAGTTGAAGGGTTCCGGTAAGCTATCATATTTCCTGTATCTAGACCAAAGTGTGTTCCATGAAATATTATTTGAAAACGATGAAACTCGCTTTCTAATTATTTTATATTTTTGACATAGCCGCCTCTATGGAGAACTATGTGAATGTTGATTCTACTTCGTAGGATTGTTTAAATAGTGCATACTCTAATTTATCAACACGATATTTGTGCAAAACAGCGAAAAAATAGTCAAAATAAAAAACATGGAAAATGTTAAGGTACCTATAGTATTAGGACAATTCAAAGATTAACGTCTGCCATAAAAATATGTTGTCCAGTGCGATAAAACACGTTTTTTACTGCAATTTAAAAATGTTTAACCATTCAGTTACAGAGATATAAGCTCCTAAAGTTGCTATGTTATACATAGAGTAATATACAAAACGCATTAAAAATCGCGATTCATGAGATTATTCTACCGTACAAATTAAAGATTCGGAGAAAAAAAATGGATGTTCTTGTAAACTGAAGTGTGCTGAATTTTTTAGTGCAAGAAAATAGTTGTCTGCCCATATAATAAAAATAATATTAATGTTACAAGCGAGTGGAACTTGGTAAAGAGACAATTCTCGTCAAGTGAGCGACAATAGCGCGCCAACCAAGTCAACCTAACCTTTCATTATATTGATTGCTAAAAGTTTGTCATTAATAAGGAAGACACTGTTGTCAAAATATACATACATTAATATTGAAACGATAAATAATTATAGAAAAAAAAAACTGTCATTGTCATTTTTTGCGAATATTGGCATTAAGAAACGGCCTGTTCAGACAGTTTTAAATGAGCTCTTTGCAGTGAGGGTTACCACACCAACGTGTTTCACTCGCGATTAAGATATTAATAAAAAATATATTTTCTTGTCATGCGTAATAACTTATTATTGCAGGAAACAATTTCTTATGTTTGTTATCGACATTTATTGACGATAAAACGCCGATTTTTCAGTCTCTTGTTCATATCAAAGGTATCTTTTGACCATACTAAGTTGGTATCTGCGATCAAGAGACTTAATTATCAATTGATTTCGCATAAAAGTTTGAGCGTGTGTCGAATCTAACGGTATCAAATATATGCATTTTTAGGCTTGACATTTTTTTTTTTTTTTTTTTCAAGACAGTGATTTGACTCAACCGGACTGCTTACAGCTACCTTAACTACTCAACAGATTTTCTTCAAGTTTTACCAATCATGGTTTAATGTTACTCCAGTTGTATAGAACATTTCAGTCAGATATCGCGTAATTTGCGCAGACAATGCGAAAACATCATATTTTAAATAAATTCAAAATGCATTAAATATGTACCCAAGGTTTGGGTACAAACCTTGAGTAGAAAATTGATCCAAATCTGCCGAAAAATGTCCCAACACAGCAGTCATCCCTTGCAGTTGATTAATCTTTAATAATCGATTATCGTGAATTCACGTGGAACGTTACCACCAGGTAGCTCAGATTTTACAAAAGTTATTTAAAAAGTATGTACATATTAAAATTGTCATAAAATTGAAACCACTCGATCGATTCCCGCCAAATTTTAACACTAATCATATTTTAAAGTTGGTCGGTTTGTGTAGAAAATTTCTTGTAACAAAGCTTCCTCTATGAGGAAGCAAAACTATACAGAATACTTTGAAATGGTACTAAAATTTTGCCAAAATGGCTATTCAGCTTCAGTGCAGTCAATTAAACTAGCCAAAATTGTAGAAACGCTGTTAAAAAATTAGCACATTTGTGACTAGTTTAAAGTGCTCTACCGTTTTTAATTATTTCAAATCTCAAACTCATAATTTCAGATATCGAGCCAAGGATGCTTGGAAAGCGGTGACAAGGATAGCCGTTCGCGAAGCTCGTCTTAAGGAAATAAAGCAGGAGGTGCTAAGCTGCGAAAAGCTTAAGAGTTACTTCGAGGACAATCCTCGTGACCTGCAATCGTTGCGTCAGGACAAAGCTCTGCATACAGTGAGACTACAGCCTCACCTGAAAGACGTACCAGAATACATAGTTCCGCCGTCCCTTAAACGACTCGTGAACTTTGGAAGAAAGAAGCGAAAGTTCAATCGAGAATCAGCGAGCTCGGGATCGAGCGCGACAAAATCAAAGCACCAGGCCCGAGCCTCTAATCCCTTGATAAGTCTCAGTATCGGGAAAAAGAAGTAATACATTTCTCGCTCGCAAATCTGTATAATAGCTTTTTTATTGAATTAAAAAAAAAATGATCTGCAAATGTTAGATGAAAAAGGAGTTTAAGATTTTTTCGTGATTGTTTTCGGCTTGTATAACTTGCGAATATCATCGTTCAGACCTTCCCGGTTGCGAGCTATCTCAATTGCGTAGAATTGAATTCTCGTTGTGAGGATACTATTATCTGAATCATATTCTCCCTTGCAGTCGGCTCTGAGGAGAGTACCGAAACTGTAGTCTTCCACGATCTCCTTGAACTGTTCGCAAAAAGGCCTCCATTTGTTCTTTCCTTCTGCTGACTTTAACTCGTCTTCGTTGATCTTGTCGACTTTGAGATCGGGAAAGAATTCTCTGAAAGTCTTGTAGATCTGTTCATCGTGCGGTGTTAGTCTCAGATGTTTCGGATCCACAGAGCACAGTATCTGCAAAGGGACGATTTCGAGATGAGGATTGTGCTATCGAACAATATTTGGCTAACAATAATGGATCAAATTACGTGATTAAACAACCGTCAGGTGCTGGAAACTGCTTATTATTATTATTATTTATTTATTTATTATTATTTATTTATAATTATTATTTATTTATTTATTTATTTTCTGAACATGCACATTCTCTGTTAATTCTTTCAGATATTTTAGTCAGGCTCATGGATATTTCATTTTCGTCTTCTCTCGCGCTACATATAACACTCGGCTTTGCCTCGTGTCACTGTAGCGCTCGATTCGGCTCGTGCGCTGCTTCCTAACCTTCGTGGAATAACCGCTTTCCCGCACTAGTATCACAATCTACTATTATGAGATGAAAATGCATATAGAAGTTGCGTAAAAAAGTTACCATGGAATTAATTTCACAATAATTTCTAAACGCGTCGCTCGATTTTGACGAAATCACTCTTGTACTTTGATACTTAACATGAAATTGGATAAAAAAAAAGCAGAACACAGTAAGTATTAAATTTAAAGTTACGAACTGAACATTGTCAACCAAACAATTTAAAAAATACAATGAAAGTTAAAAAAAAAAATGATACACTCTAAGTTTTCAAAGCTGTTGATTTTATATTTGAAATCAACATTCGAAAGTTAAAAAGCGACAAGATTAACGTCGCTAATCAGACACAAAAGCGATTCAAATTCAATGAAAAATTGTGTACCTGATACTTTATAGATGATAACCAAACAAGAGTTACACTTTCTTGCTGGTTAACAAAATACTTCTTGTTTGTAGACATAGTTAAAAAATGCATGAGAAAACTCATTCGTGATTATCAACATCATTGGAAATATTTCTTAAATTGCTCCAACAAAAAAAAAAAACATTTTTAATTGAACAAACTATGATCTGCTTTTCTCTGAACTACTAGTTAATAAAACTACTTCTGTGCCTGGACAAACAAAAAGTATTTAACAAAAAACTTCTGATTATCTTTTTAAAGTATTTAAAAAAAAAAAAAAACAAATACTCTGAGACTAATAAAAAAGTATTGAAAAATTTGTAAGAAAACACTCCTTCAATTTTTGTTATATAGAATTTCCAACTATTTCAAATTTCTTAGACTTAGAGAATATATAATGACCAAGCTAAAATTTCAGATTTAATTGATTTAAGTGAGATTTCCGATTCAAAGAGACTGAAGCACTTTAAACTAGTGAAATGAATGCAACCGTTTTTATGGATTTGCAAAAAAAAAAACCTCAATTAATTAACGTTAATTTCCAAGAAGATATAATCTGTAAATGTTTAGCAATTAAAATTGTAACGGCTCGTTTTGTTTCAAATATACCTTACAAATTTAGTCTGTAAATATAATAACAATACATAAATACTCCTTCACAAACATTAAATATTATTAAATATTTAACTATGTTTGTATGAAACTCACATTAAAATATATCTCTGTATGTTCGTAGGCCTTCATAGCCCACATACTCTCAATAGTTTCCTGAAAAAAAACCAAATCTATGAATTCATCTGCTGAAATAATGGTTCATTTTGAAGAAAAAAAAAAAGTGTTACTAACATCGTTCGTAAATTCTTCAGCAGGCCTCGACAAAATACTGGATCCCGCGATCAGCTGATCCGCCGTCTGGAAATGGCAATAGCAGTGTTTAACCAATAAAACTTAATTTATTTCATCTTCTCTTTATAATAATTTCATTAAGTATTTTAATCATACGCTACTCACCATATCACCGAACTGCGCCATGATAAGATGTTTAGCTTGTATATTTTGTTTTACTTTTATTGCAAATATCAAACGACTCTATGAAACGTCGCACATGTTATTCGTTCGCAAACATAAATGTACGTGAAGTCAACGCAAATTTAGGCAGTAATGAAACGTGAGATAAGACGAATTTGTCCAAATCACGGAGAATTTTTTACAGTAAATTACTTTATAATTTTATTTTCACGTAAAAGGAACTTTGTTTTTATACAAAAACAAACTAAAAAAAAAAGAAATGAATTTAAATGAAAATATCTGGATGGGTGTGCGAGTGTTTTTAGTTCTAAACCAGTCGGACTGAAATTTCATGTCCGAGTAAAATAGTAACGTCTCGTTTTCCGCATATTTCTCGTAAAAAATTATTTACGAATTGTAATTTATCAACATTGTAAATTGGGTGAAAAATGTGTGTAGTTGTTCAAACTATCGCAGATCTTGAGCTATCGAGCTAAATAGTCGTTTATAAGTAAATTAATGTTTAAGGACTCCGGGATCGCTTTTGGAAAAAATCGACCCTGAAAAAAAATTGAATCCCTGAACTTAGCTACGGAAACTTTGCTCTACTATTCATGCTCCTATTCAAGGGTTGTAGATATTCAATTTGATGATGATCGGTAGATGGAAAATTTTTCAATTTTTACCTATTTCCGTTTTCGAAATAATCGACGAAACAAGCTAAAACTTATACATGATTTTATCACCATAACATTAATGAGCGATATACAAACCATATTTTAAAAAGTTTTGTCTTTAATATATGAGCCGTATAATATGGCTTTAAATATTAAATTTAATGTATGAATTTTTCCTACTACGCATCTGAATTGTGTTACACACTACAATTGGGTTCTCGAAAAATATAACCGGTTGTACAATATTGCATTTGTGCTAAAGTTCACATCAGCTGCTTGTCGGTAATATATGTCTTAAGAACTATTCCTCTTTTATATTTATATTATATAATAAAGTTAAGGACGTAAATTTGAAATGGCTATATAGAATATCTTTGTGTGTCTGGAAACAACAAAAAAAATATCAATCCTCATAAATCTGCCGGTTTAAATAACATCAGAATATGGAAACTATTCAATCTAACGACGGATGTAAACACAGGTTCTCTTAAGAATGTCCTAAATTCGTGCGACCTCTGAACAATGGTATGTATAAGATTGTGTCGCACGAATTGTAAAAGCTGGGTTGATGTAAATATTAAACAAATGGGAAATCGAATAGTCATTTGAGGCAAATTCTCTTAGAATTTTTCGTCGGCTATCTAATTTTACATGACGCAATTTGAGGTGCAAAACTAAAAATTAAAGGGACAGCTGATCGAAAAAAAAACTTTTTTTTCGATTTAACACTAATACTCCTACTCTAATAACTTCGGTAACACTCTAATACATATGTGTTTAAAAACATATTTATAGTACAAATTTACATAGAAAGTAAAAAAAAAGATTTTAAAGGTGGCCGAACCGAGCTACTTCGGATATAGGAGTATCATCGCGTTTCGTCTTTGTGGTTATGGCTAAGCAGCGTGTACATGTTACTTGTCTCGAAACGCAATCGCATCTCTTGGCTTAATTGTCTTGTAATTGATTCTTATTTAAAAATTCGTCAGTATATCCATAAATCGTTACTCACTTACATTACTTTATTTTTGTATTTTATACCCAATAACTTTTATTTAAAGATGCAAGTAAAGTATCGATAGGGAGCTCGTCAGCTTTGAAAATAAACAGACCTATTAATTCTGTTTCTGTCGCACCAAGTCATTTTTCACATAAATAGAAAAACTGAACGACAGTGATACTTGAGGAGCAACATAGATTTATTAATTATTTATATATTGTGTGGAGAACGTTTATAATTGAGCTATATTGGAATAATCCATCCATACTGTTATTGAATTGACAGCTTTAACAAACAACTGGGTCATACCGTGATCTTTATAATAACGCGAAGTTTAAGTTTGCAATAGAATGTTTCCTCGTTTGAACTTTTGTTGGCCCTGAAAAGGGCCGTTTTTCTTTAACTTGTTGAAAGGCTGAGCAATTTACGCTTTCTTCTCAGTTTTCTTAGGGAGTAGAACTGCCTGAATATTCGGAAGAACACCGCCTTGCGCGATCGTAACTCCAGACAGAAGTTTATTGAGTTCCTCGTCGTTGCGTATCGCCAGCTGGAGATGTCTCGGGATAATCCTGGATTTTTTGTTGTCACGAGCAGCATTGCCGGCCAACTCGAGTACTTCAGCAGCCAGATATTCCATCACAGCTGCCAGATAGACTGGTGCTCCGGCTCCGACCCTTTCGGCATAATTGCCCTTTCGCAGCAAACGATGGATTCTGCCGACGGGAAATTGCAGACCTGCTCTAGTCGAACGAGTCTTGGACTTGCTACCCTTTACTCTACCTTTGCCACGACCGGACATGATTCGTAAAAGAATGTAAATAACGTCGTCAAATAGAAGTATCACTCACGACAGTAACCTGTGTAATGAGATTTCCCAGCTTTGCGGATACCCATTTATGCTTTTCCTGCCCGTCTAGCGAACCAATAGCGTTTGAGGAGAGAGTTGGAGGGGACTGCCACTGTCTTCCGATTGGGGCGACGGTCGAACTTGATATTTTGAACGTGAAGTCGCTAACTTGCACAGCAGTAAGTAATACTATTTTGATATTTTACTGATGAACACAAAGAGGACGCGTACGATAATATTTACTGTTTAATCAAAGAAGACATAACGTCTGAATCCCTCCATACGTTTTGTTAAAAATCATAATCGTTAAAGCGAGCAAACTAATTCAATTGTGTGGCAAATTTTAGCTCAATCCGTTGAACAGCTGTTGATATACAGGTATTGAATTTTCAAAGCCCTGCACACTAACACACTAATTTTTTTCTGCAGCACGGTTCTCGACGTTTTCGACCATTCTGAGTATCCTGACATGAAAACCTCGAAAAAAAAAAATTTCATGAAAACAACGCTTCCTTTATGAGGATGCAGAAAATTATGTATTATATTTAAAAATACGAAATGTTGATCATCTGAATATCCTTGCTTAAAAATGTAATGACAATCGCTACAACCCACAACATTGCATATTGTAATTAAAACTCCAATTCTGAACAATGGTGAATGTGTCAATATCTCAACGATTGATTATTACATGTTTTCAGTTCCTAATGGTTATTTTTTCAAATTTTTTACCTAAACAAAAATAAACAAACACATTAAATAAACAATACTAATAACTAAGTTTAATAAACAAAAACAATGTACTAGTTAAGTCCTAAGCGGGCAGGAATAGCAAAATAAACACAAAAATATTGATACACGTGGTATTGTTGTTACATTGTATGAATCTTCAACGAAAAAATAAAAATATTTGAAAACTAAATAACTAAATCTAAACTGTTATATTTATTCGATTAGATTTCGTGCGGAGCCTTCTCTTAATAAATAACCCATGTTATATTACGACTGAATTATCTACGTAACATTCTTTGGTGGCCCTGAAAAGGGCCGATTTTTTGTTTCTGCTCAATTACTTGGAACTGGTGTACTTCGTGACAGCCTTGGTGCCTTCGCTGACCGCGTGCTTGGCCAATTCGCCAGGCAACAGAAGACGTACAGCTGTCTGAATCTCCCGAGAGGTTATGGTGGACCGCTTGTTGTATTGAGCCAGTCTCGAAGATTCAGCTGCGATCCTCTCAAAGATGTCGTTGACGAAACTGTTCATGATGCTCATGGCTTTGCTGGACACACCAGTGTCGGGATGAACTTGTTTCAGTACTTTGTAAATATAGATCGCGTAGCTCTCCTTCCTCTTGCGCTTCTTTTTCTTGTCCGTTTTTGTAATATTTTTTTGGGCTTTGCCAGCTTTCTTCATGGCTTTACCGCTCGCTTTTGGGCTGGGCATGATGTCAGAGGGGTTTTCACAGAAAGACAAAGCGTCAAGAGATAAGTTACTTCGAGCGAGCTCGAAGTAAAAATGACAACGCCAAACAAAAACACCTTTTATAAGAGAGAGCGTGCCAAGCGAAGGACGAATCCCAAGACAGGAAGGGCGGTCTTCTTTGTCCAAAACTCCTGATGTTCTGATTCGTGCGCTGTTTGCCTGTACGACGTGAGCGCGACATCAGCTGCTAGCTGCTGTAGAAATTTATTATCGTCTAACGGTCTAGCAGCACGTAGAACAATATGCAGGATGGCTCATTTTTGAGGATCGATAATATGTATGTCTCGCTGACGATTATTCGTGAATCGACATCACCATCACGGTGAACAATAATACATACGTCTTTCGAAACCGTCGCTACCTAGCGATCATTAATTGACAAAAGTTATCGGCTTCTCGATCAACTTTCACCAGAACTTTGTATCGCCGTGTGCACCGGCTCAAGCGAGGAGTCTTATTCATGCTCTTAAAAAAGCGCGGTAACTTCGGAATAGAGTAGATGTACCTAGGGTTTCGACCATAAAAATTACTTTAGTATGTTTTTCGTGGCTACAACTAATTTGTATGCTTTGCATTTTAGACAGTTTTACAATGGCATTACTGTCAATTCGTCTCGAATATAAAAAAAAAAATCTGTACAAAAAGTGAACTTTTTGGCCGATTTATCAAATTCTTTACTCCTTACAAAAACTGACCAGAGTTCGTGGCAAACCTCGAAGTATATTTTCAGGCTATACAATTGATTAATCCCATTCGCTGTTCCACGTATCAGTCTTAAAATGATTTTTTTTTTTTTTCAAAATCAAAACTTTTGATTTGCTAGAGTTTAAAAATAACACAGATATTTATAAAAGTAATGATGGTCATAACTGGTATATCGAATAAGCATGTCGCTCCACTTGTAATCATTTCTTGTAAATGATTACACAATTAATTGATTCATTAATTGAGAATAATTTTAAAAAACCAAAGGCATCAAGTAAAAAAAGAAACGGATATAGATATCATGTTGGGCTTCACCATCATTATATTACGAAAACTCACCGACAAAAAGAGAAAATGTACAGCAAGAAACGAATATCTAAAGAAAATTAGTTAAGTGTACTTGGTATCTATCTTTGTAGTAAATAAATATATTTTTGTGTAATGAAAATGGTTGATTTCGTCAGAATACTATTAAAAATGATTAAAGTGAATTATCTTAATATCTCAACCTGAATGAGCCTCAATAATAATTAAAAGAATTTTGATACAACTTAGGCCTGAACGACTACTCGCACTTATGTCGATATAAAATAAACGTTAATTTCTATCGAATTATATCATCTTCAAGTGTTCAACAATATTTATTATCCAGAGTTCATAATTAAAGCGTTCACGATGAAAATAACTCTTATGAGGTTTTTAAAGGTCTAGCAAATCCGTAGATTATTAAAAATATTCTGATAGATTACTAAGTTCTGTATCAGAATATTTTATTAAAAATTAAGTCTTAGTTTTATTCAAATATTGCAAGCGTTAGAATAAAATTACAGTGAGATGTTCTTTTCACAATGAGCATAAATTCTCTTCGAATAAAAGTAATAAATTTCATTTAGGGACTACATAAAGTCATGTACGCCCCTTAAAAGCTGCTATTGAACGTTTACACACGTAGTTGTTCGATGTGAAGTTCAAACCTAACTACATTAAAAGGCTCGTTCGAGCGAGATTAGGTATACAGTACGTCTACTCTCTGTTGGACGTCAGGAATATTCGTTAAAACAGCGGAATTCTGAGACTGTGGTCTACTATTCCCGACCGAAACACTTATTTTCAGAACAATGTAGTAGTTATGAATGCAATTGCTTTAAAACAAGTTATTGATGCGTTTGAATACTTGGTGGCCCTGAAAAGGGCCGATTTTTCGGGTCGCCGTGACTGTTGCTCGATGCCTTAACCACCGAATCCGTACAGAGTGCGACCTTGACGCTTCAAAGCGTAGACTACGTCCATAGCGGTCACTGTTTTCCTCTTGGCGTGCTCGGTATAAGTGACAGCGTCACGAATAACGTTTTCAAGAAATACTTTTAGGACTCCACGAGTTTCTTCGTAAATCAGACCTGAAATACGCTTCACGCCACCTCTGCGAGCAAGACGACGGATTGCAGGCTTTGTGATTCCCTGGATATTATCACGAAGAACTTTACGATGGCGCTTCGCTCCTCCTTTGCCCAATCCTTTTCCTCCCTTTCCACGTCCAGTCATGATGAATTAGCTCAAGATAAGTTACTTGAAGTTTTAAAGAAAGAGCACAGTCAACTGATGATTCTTCGTTCGTTCCCGAGGCTTTTTGTTAACGGTGCTGCGTCGTGCTATCCCCACTACCAAACTCTGAACCAATAAGAAGCGCCTACCATACACAATCAACCCCTCTACTAAACTCTGAACCAATAAGCAGCGTATGCTATCCAGCATCGCCGTAACCATTGTCCTCCAGTGATGTTATATAAGGCAGTTTGACAAAATTTCTCTTCAATACGATCGCTTCATCGATCGAGGGTAGTCGCGCTTACTCGTAAAGCAAGAGAGCAAGAAAGTCGCAATGGCTCGTACAAAGCAAACAGCTCGTAAGTCTACCGGCGGCAAGGCTCCGAGAAAACAATTGGCCACAAAGGCAGCTCGTAAAAGTGCTCCAGCAACCGGTGGTGTGAAGAAGCCCCATCGCTACAGGCCTGGTACTGTAGCTCTTCGTGAAATTCGTCGTTACCAGAAGAGCACGGAGCTTCTCATCCGCAAGCTACCATTCCAGCGTCTCGTTCGTGAAATCGCCCAGGATTTCAAGACCGATCTGAGATTCCAGAGTTCTGCCGTTATGGCTCTTCAAGAAGCAAGCGAAGCCTACCTCGTCGGTCTTTTCGAAGACACCAATCTCTGCGCCATACACGCTAAACGTGTTACCATTATGCCAAAGGACATTCAGTTGGCACGTCGTATTCGTGGAGAAAGAGCTTAACTGATATCTTCAATAAAAAAAGAAAATCGGCCCTTTTAAGGGCCAACAAGAATTAGTGCAAGGAAGAGTCTAATCGCAAATTGATACTTACTTTTTTTCAGGTTTTTTCATTGAAGTTTCCGTGTATTTAGAAATTTGCTGTGGAAAGTCTTTTTCTGTTTTTCTTGGAAAAATTCGACGAATAATCAAACTCTCCTCACATTTATTGCCAAGTACACTCAATTTTTATTTTTTTCAAGCAAACTCAAAACTTAACAATAGTGGCCATAATAAAGATTTTGATATGATAAAACTGAAAACTGCTTGCGTCAATTTATTAAAATAACTGATTGTTGATGTTGGCAACCGACAAAACAAGTTAATTATGCGTATTTAGCTAATATTCGAGAGCTTATATGTGATTCGAATTAGTAAAACGGCCGGATATCAATAAATATATATACTATATCAACGAAAATGGACGTACATAGAAGCACAGGTCCTGCCTTCTTTGACTATATTTTTGCATTGTATTGAACATTCTGATCACATTTCTGAGTGTATCTGCATTAATTAAAGATGTTGCATAAGCTAGAAGAAAGTGTGATCTCATTCTGTTAAGTTGTCAAAGATAATGTTAACAACCGTTTCACTAATGTCGTTATATCGCGAAATGCATTATAATAATGTACGCTTTCTGGTTGAAAATTAAAAACCTAGCTTTTTTTTTTTCTTTCAATGAATATGGTAAATATAAGAAATACCTAACAAGAGTGACATTGAATCCGTTAAAAAAAAAAATATACAAAAATAAATTTACCTTTTTAGCACGTGACTGAAAAGATTTCAGGTACACTAAATTCTAGAAAGAATAAAATAATTTGCCTTTATTACTTTTGACCTTAATTATATTTTCTTGCAGTCAGAAAGTTCAAAGAAGATGTGATATGGAATACAGTTATAACTTTGATCAGGTAGAATACAAGGCATTTTTTTTCCAGAAAAAAAAGTAGCAACCAAAAATTGTATGCTGGTTAAATGAAAGGCTTTTCTAAAACGATTACCACCTTCGATATTATTTACAACTCACGGCATCAACTATGTACACAGTAAATACAATTATAGATTTTTCTAGTCTATTATGCGTGTAATAGTACATTTAACGCCTATTATAATAAATAATTGCAATAAGATTATTAACAATTATAATATTAAGTTCGTGTTATCCTATTCCCAATACCACTTCAATCGTGTAACATTCAAATTTACCATATCAGGATCGCTCGCAAAGGAAGATCCTAATCGTCGAACGTAAATTTTACGATTTCCAATATCTTGTAGATGCCTGTAATTATCTGCCAGAACATCCTCGCCATTTGACAGCATTCTAAATTGTCCCATCTGCAATATTAACAACAACGAAAATCATCTTTTTTTTAAGTTTAAAGAAATTACTTTAAGGATATTCCATATAAAAAAAAGTAATTTAGAAAGATTGCAACTGAAAATCGCAAATTAATTTGGATTCTGAAAAATACCATTCATGATGTTTAAATTAGTATATTGCGATACAATTGCGGTAAAACTTTTTCTGACGAGTGTGAGTTTGCAGCACCAGTCATTTTCATTTTCATTTTAAGTCCTCGTTAGAAAACATCTGTATCAAATCAGCCACTAAATCGACGTGGTAAAAAATGGAAAAAAATATAAATTCTGCATGAAATTGTTTATTTTCCAGTAAAGCAAGATTACTTTTCAACGACCATCAACGTTATATGTATTGCATGTTCAGTTGTGAAAAAAATTAACAATACTTATGGAATATTTTTAAGGGGATGCTGGAGTAGATTTTTTTACCGACTTTTTACACATGCTTCAATTTGTACAGGATTGTAATATCAATATTAACGCATTTCGGTCTATTTTATCGGCTATTTTGACAGACCGTAGCCGGTGACAAAATCTACTCCAGCGCAAAATAATAAAACTACGCACTTGTCCGAAAGATATCGGCACAGGAGTTGGAAAGATTATCCATGTGACTACTTCGCTGCAGGGAGGCGTTGTCAATGATCCGCTGTATGTGTAATATATGTCAATGTCCTTGGGGATCAGCGATGCAAGGACAAACGAAACATTCATAGATTCTTCAAGGTCGATCCATCGAATGTTCGGCAAAGTCTTCATAATAGGTCCAAGCTTTTCGTTGTTATCTTCTTGAAGCTGTTGCAATTATTGTGTTATTTATACGATATATAAGATTCTTTACATGACAAAAGTACTATTTAACAAAATCTTATTGACAACCATTATTGAAACGTTCGTTTACGGGTAGTACTTTTTGTTTTTTTTTGTTTTTTTTTTTTTTAATTTTTAAGATTGAGATCTTTCTTGCCTGAAAAAAAATAGCTAGAACAGCTAAACCATCCTCATGCTCTAAAGCTTCATTGGTATTCGAGTACTTCAAGTTTCTGTGAATCATGTGCATTTCCATTGGAAATCTGGAAAATAAAATCCATGGAGATCATAAAATTTATCGTAGAACAAAGGATTTAGACGGTTGCAACACTTCGCGCACTTGATAAATCACTAAAATTCTAAATAAATTCACTACAATACGTTGATTAATAAAAAAAGTTGCAAAGTAGAATCTCGTTCTTAGCTTCCTCATCATTTTTCATCTTGCACAGTCTCTATGAGGAAATATTTCGATAAATTTTGGCTTCCTCGTAGACGAAACTTTGTGTAAGATGAAAAATTATGAAGAACTTGGGTGCAAAGTTCTGCTTTGCAACTTTTTTTTTTACATTTGAGGATTTACTTTGTCTGTATGTTTAAGAAACTTTATTCTCAAGTTTTTACAGAGCTTTCACTGGTTCACATTTATTTTAAGGGAAATTGTAATAAATAAGTATATTTTAATTTTTTATTTGCATACCAAATTGTGACTGCACTCGTCAAGTAATTATTAATGTTGTAGTCTTTCATTTTTCGAAATAACAGCAATATCAAGGTTTTTAACTTTTGAAATTTTCATCATATATTATTCCAAGCATTCCTTATGGAGGGCGAGTCAGCAAAGAAAATATGATTATCAGAGAGATGTATTTTTTAGTCCAGCCAACTTATGAATATGAAATGTATTTATCACTCAAGGACTGGAACGAAGAATTTTTCTGTCAGTGTTAAAACAAATTTGGTTAACTGGTTCCATTATTTACAAATTTTTACAAAAGTTAGAACCACCACGTCTTCTTTTTACTCCAGAAAAAAAAAAAAAAAAAAAAAAAAAAAAAAAACATAAAACCTACATGCTTGCATACATTTTGTTAAAAATCACAACAGATAAAAGCGGGACAAGTACTTCATTCGTGCGCCAAAATTCAGCCCAATCATTTATATATGAGGCGAAATACATCGAGTCGGCCAAAAATACATATTCATAGAATTAATATACATAGAATGTTAGAAAAAATTGGCGAGATGGGCGGCAATTTTGCCCCAGAGTTACAGCTCTTCGAACGCATAAAGTAAAGCCCGGATTACATTTTTTTATTATGTAATTCTTGTTTTTTTTTTTGTATTAGATTACCGCGATGTTTGATCGTTCGAAGAGTAACTCTGAAGCGAAATTGCCGCCCATCTCGCCAATTTTGTTTCTAAGATTTTCCGGCATTTCAACGAACAGAATGTGAAAATTTCAACTAAATCGGTAATGCCGCTTCGGAGGGGAAAAAAGTGGCAACTTTGTTTAATTCAAAAAATAGCATAAAATGAAATCGGAGAATTTTACAAAAAATGTTGTTGGAAAGTACGCTGAAAATCCCAAAATTTAATGCTGTTATGATTTTTCTTCGCGAGCCGTAGTATTGGCGTTAAAAAATAAACAATCATTATTTTCAGCAATTTTCAATGACTGGGGTATGCAATAAAAAAATCTGAAAAAATTCTGAAAATAGGCAATCAAACAACGAAAAACTGTAGAAATGTTTTTAAGTAATTCACACTGAGTAATGTTGAAAAACGTCTAGGCTCATTAAATTAAACTGTACGTACCGCACACCATTTAATATGTGTTCCGAGCCACGATTGTTTTTCATTCCCCAATGAAAGTGGAGTCCCTCAAGTTCGTAATCCTCATCAACGTTGAGCATTGCTCCAAAAATGTACGGCAGTCTTTTACTGGATAACTTTTTATTTACACTCAATGCCACTGTCAGAATAATTAAGGAGTTTGCATAAGTGACGATTTTCGAAAAAAATTGCATTTTCAGCTTTTTTTTTTGCATGGTTTTATAGTTTAGAATCTTAATTTTCATTTGCGACGAAGATTACACAAAAAATGAATGCCATGACAGATTTTTATATCTGATAGTTATAAAAAAAAAACATTAATGACACATATTTTGTTTGTATCTTTTTTGTAATGTATTGGTTTGTCAGAATCATAATTTACAGAATTTAAATTGACTGTAAAAAAGCTTTAGGAAAAATAACATTGTAATTGGTATTCGTAAGTAAAGACATAAAAAAAATTACGAAAAATATTGTGGATGCCTAAGTTTATATGGAAAATGGATATAAAAATGTGGATTTAGTATGGTTTGAAAAAAATGATATGTATATAATTATATATATATACATAAATGATATTGAATATATCACTTTTCTTTTGATTTAACTTTTATTGTCACTTTGAAGTTCTACTGATCTTACAATGATATAACATGGATAATTGTTACATTTATCTCTGACCTGAATGCCCATTGTTTTTCAATCTTATTGGTCCAGAGAGATAATCGTGATAGCCGTTCATTTCAAGGGCAGGCAACGGCAAAGCTACGGATTTAGGTGAGGATATCGCAATTGGCGATTGTCGTTTACCCGCGCAAGCCTTATATTCCTGGGGCCAAATATGTTGGGCTGCATAAAGAATTATTTGAATGTGAATGAAATTTCGTCAATATGGGCGGCCCAATTTTAAAAATTAATGATTAAATCATATTTTGGAAAACATTTCGATTCTAGATCTGAGTACTCTTCAGTTTATTCAACGGTTCTAATTATATTCTAAGAACTCGTTTCGCGATAGCCTTGATGATTGAAAGCTTTATGTTCAAATTTCAGATTATGTCTTTGATTTGTTGTCCTTGTTTCTTTCTGAAACATTATATATTCATTGTTTGTAATTTTCAATTATTCACTTTTTTCAATGGAGAGTCCGATCAACTTTCCACTATCCCTTGATGTTGTCTAATTAGTATAAAAAATATCGATCGAAAAAATTAAAAAAACAAAAATCTTAACAATAAGTTCATTTATTTATCCGATGAACAATTAAATATCTGTTATTTCTGTTCTACTGTCAGAAAAAGGTACATACGTCTTTTTCCACCTACGTATCATTTGTGTTCTAAAAAATGTGTGTTTTTTAAATTGCTTAGAAAAAGCCACACACTGAAACTATCGATTTTATTTTCATCCAGTAAAATGTATTCTCCAGATCATTTTGTCATTAAATTCAGTACAAAAATCAACAATCAATTATAGTGATTTTCTACCAGTTGTTTTTTTTTTTCAATTATAGTGATTTTCTACCAGTTTTCGGCAAAAAGGCGTGTTTTTCGTGTGATAAAATACTTTTGTATTCAACAACATGCGATTTATAGTTCGTAGCGTAATTCTGGTCATGTAAAAGACTAAATTCCAGATCCAAATTGTCTTGAATTTGTTACAATTCGAGAAGTTTTATTTCATTATGCTATGAAAAAAGAAAATTATCTCCTACAATCGTAATTCTATATAAGGAACATTGAATTTCTTTTATTAATAAGAAAAAACGCCATTAGCCTTAAATTTGTGAAGGCCACATAAAAAAGGTAGTCGTGTCTCAGTAGAGTCTGGTTAAACGTGGAATTCTAAGAGAATTTTCGAACACTTCTCAATGACATAAAAATCTGAAAAACTTAGGTATCTGGAAGGTGGTGTAAAGATTGATTTTCCATAATAATAATAATATCAAAATATTATTAATAAATCAATGAAAAAAATCAATTGTTCAACAAATAAGTCGGCAAACCAACTTTAAAAAAAAATGAAAATTATTCATTAATTTTTTCTGAGTACATATACATTTTTTTCAGAATTGTGTCGAATGTTTTAAAATAGCGGTTTTCGCAAAAACCCAATTTTATTGAATTAGGCAAAATTCTGAAGAAATTCATACGTATTCAGAAAAATTAATGAAACATTTCCATTTTTTTTTTTTTTTTTAATTTGGTTGCCGAGTAATTTATTGAACAATTCATGTTTTCATTAACTTGTTAATAACATTTTCATATTATTACTATGCAAAATCAATGTTTTGCCACCACCTTCAATATGTGTAACCTTTTTTCAGATTTTTATGTCATTGAGAAGTGTTTGAAATTCTCTTAGAATCCCACGTTTAGCCGGATTGTATCGAGACGACTACCTTAAATCGGATAAGTAGCAAAAAAGGGATAAGTAAACAAAAAAAAAAAAAAAAACTGTTTGGAAATAGTGTACATTATATCTGGCAGTTTGAAGTAATTAATACAATGCTTACATCGTTTACTATATCCATAGGTAGCACTGACGGTTTTCCCTGAGCATAAAAGCAAGTTTATATAGTTGAAGAAAAAAAATGATGATGATTCTTCGCAAAGATACACCAAAGTCTTCTCTACCAGTCAGAATGATTAATACAGATGACCAAAAGTCCATGAGGAACAGTAAATTCGATAGATCCATCGATGAGATACAATGAAATTTTTTTAAAAACACCGCAAGCCAAATACGGCAGTATTTAAAAACAGTACTCCGATACACCTCGATTTCCAATTGCCACTGCGTCACCTACTGCTCGAAATTGAGCGATCTAAAAAAAAAAAATTGCTATTTCGCTCCACAAGTGCTAAACAACTGGTAAACAGCGAGTTTGTCGAATGTCACGTTTGTCACGGAACGTCATAAGCAAGCAATAATCATTGACGTAACGCATAGAACGACAGGTGATTATTGCGCGAGGCTGGAAGCTGCGAGCAACTAGGCAGGTGCACACCTTCTTGATAACGCATAAAATATCATCTCGCACTTTTAAAGGGGAGAGACAGTTGTTGGGCCTTTTTTCGAGTCAATTTTACAAGATTTTTTTTTGCAGATTAATAAATTGCTTTATCGAAAACCTGTTCTGAGGGCTTTAATATATAGCTTATAGAATATATATATAGAAAATAGTACATTATGATAAAAATATGGGGTGAAAAGTTGTTCTGATGAGTATTGCAATAACATGAATTAAGAAAATGTTTTCCCAACGAGTATTGTAGGGTAGAAGAACAGTTTTGCCCTTGATCTGAATCTTGTCTTTGATCTGAATCTTGTACTTAAAGGGATGACCGAATCACCTAAAAAAGAAAATTAAAAAATATGTCTTATTCATAATGTTGCTTGAAGAAAATTCATCTGTAACCTAAATCTCCAATTTCGAAAGTCGTATAATATAAAAATAATCTGCATAATATTTCATTATATATCAGAGAAACTGTTTTTCGTTCGAAGTATATACAATTTTTTTATTTCAGCCCTGTATGAGAAAACTATGAATAAACATATTTAAGTAAATCTCTTTTTCATTAAAAATTCCCTGAATAATAGACTATCCTTAATGCAATTATCACTGCTTTCTGAATTTTTGCATTCAGGCTAGAAAGCACTTTCTCTCATATAAAATGTGACATACTGGTTTGATCAGATAACTTGGCAAATTGAATGGTTTTATATTTGCTTTCACCGCATTCTGGTGTACTACAAAATTTAAACAATCGCAAATTTATAGGCCGTGCGCGTATAAGGTTTGAGTAAAAGCTTTTTTAAATAACATCGATTTTTCAAAAATTTTATTGAACTTTTTATAGGTGATTGTGGTCCCGCAAAATAGCAAATAATTAATTGCTACTTGATAATTATTGACTAGAGAGATAAAAAGCCCTCGCATCATCTCTATACAAATAGAAATGTTTATTACAGTTCACTACAGAATAACAACATGCAGTAGCACCGCAAATTTATTAAATCCTCTTTTATTGTTTTTTTTTATTTTTTTTTTTTAGATCTTGTCCTGAAATTGCATTGAACAGCATTCGTGGTATTTGTGCCTTGATTAACGTCTCCTGCCCGAATATCTAAGGGAAGTATGCCACCAAAATATCTTGACGATAATATTAGTAGCTTAGGGTCAAATTAATCTTGAAATCAAAATTCAAATTTAAGTTTAAATCATAAAGATTCATTAGTATTTTTTGTTGGTATAAAAAAATCGATGTAAACATTTTTACCGTGAACGTACATATAATAGTAATTAAATAAAATAATAAAACTGATGCTAAATTCTGCCGCATTTTTTTGAGTTTCAATGAGATTTTTTCTTTAAAGTAAATACCTTGTATATAATTCCAATTCAATAAATCCCATCCCTACGATTTTACATTGCTACCAGTACTTGGTGAGTACAAAAGAACAAAACGGGTGAAGTGCAAAAGATCCAAATGTTTAACAATCGATAAAAAATAGACTGCGAAGATGTTGACATTATGTTTTCGTTGCTCAAAAAAAAACGTTGTATAATTTACTAAATTTAACAATAACTTTTGTTTGATTGCACAAACGGCGATTTTTGAATTATTGATATCGATAAGGCAGCAGCAGTTTCCGTCTTCAAGTCCCAGCCTATACATAGATTATTTCGCAGTGAAAGGGTGTCTCGATAAAGAGCGAAATCTAAAAAAAAGCCCCTTTTAATCGCCCTAATGCACATATTGTTTATGCAAAACCCAAAAGACGCTGCGCCTTTTTTCTATTTCTTTTTTTATTGTTTTATCAACAGCAATAAAAAGAGCAGGTTTCGCATTCAACACCTTGAAATCGTTTTGTCAACGACTGCCCATCCATAATTTTGATCACCGTTGAGATGATTGAGAATTTACAGTCAACTGGTCAACAGCTTGAAGACATTTAATGTCAAATTTGTACCATTCTGTAGAAAATTTAAAAAATTGAAAAGAACTAGAAAAAGACGTCGCACCATAAATGAATGTCTGTCGTAAACGCATTAAAAATGTAGCAAAAGACGGG